>BMAW01035128.1:63706-115408 GCA_019974015.1 Nephila pilipes | reverse complement strand
CTACATATACATATACATATATATATATATATATATATATATATATATATATATACATATATACATACATACATATATTATATAGTATATATATATATATATATATATATATATATATATATATATATATATATATATATATGTTACTCAAAGGAAATGAGAAAGCAAACTATGTGCTCATATGTTTCTGAAGAAATGTTAGAATCTCTAACATTTTGAATATTTAAGATTGATAAGATCTTTTTTAAAAATACTAGTCAGTTGTGAGATGCAATTATACCTGTGCTAACTCCTCAATCGTGAATTTGATTCCTCTTAAACGCTTCTAAGCATAGCTTCAAATGATCACTCAATGAAATCTTCTCTTGAAGAGCACCATTATGAAGAATTCCGGAAGAGTTATTTCATCCTGATTCATCTTATCTCATGAAATTCTGAAATGTTCCATGATCAGGTGATGTGACTACGGCTCGGCATCGACGATCTATCTATATATCTATTTGAAAAGAGTAATGCATTTCCTGTTAAGAAAATAGTTCTTAGTCAATGGGGATGAAAATTAAAGTTGGAGTTTTCTATTAGAATTAGAATTAAAGATTATTATTTGTGTAATATAATAGGGGATCCAGATGCAGTGCAATCAATTTCGCGTAATGAAAATGCGTATTAAAGGTAAGGGGTCCAGATTTATATTAAACTTTGATTTTTTTTAAAAAAAAATTGTAAAGTAATTCTTTTATATTATCTTTTTGTTATAGTTTTTATTACATTATGGAGTTATTTTATATATTTTTAAATCCTGTATAATAATGATATAATTATAATAATAGTTTTCTTTGTTTCGAATATTAAGATATTATACAACGCCCTGTACCCTCTAATCCTTACTAATCCTCACAGACTAAATTATTATACATGCACATAAACATGATTTTTATGAAGCTATGTAATATTTAAGAAATAAACACTAATGTATTTTTCTATGAATATTACACGTTGAAGTTTCAAGAGAGATTTGATAATAAATTCTAGTACAAAGCAAACCTAAACATTCGAAATAATGTGAAGTCTTGTAGTAATAATATTTCCGTTTTTCTTAATTATTACTATATTTTTAGTTAATGATAAGGAATAGTTGAATCTTTTAATCACATACACTATTTAAAAGATTCGCAGAACTTAGATAAAACGAGATTGTATAATTTAAGTAAAAGTGTTTATAAAAGTACAAAGAAATTTCTCAAGATAATTTTCAATAAGACGTTACCTGTAAATATTAGAAATGTATCTAATGCATGAATTATCCTAAATCATATTAAAGAAATCAATGGTATTATTTTATTTCATTATGTACACATCAAATTCAGTTTAAGAATGAATACATGGCATTTTAGTTTAATATATTTCAATTTAAGCTCATTTAGAGAATAAATTTAGTTTTACTGTATTTTGATAAAAATATGTTATAATAACATTTAATTGTTTCCCGTGTTTTAACTGAAATGTTAATTTTACGTGACATATAGATCAGGAAATTTAAACTGAAATATGTCTTCCTTGCATTCAAAAACTAATTAACAAATTTGTTTAAAACTGTTAAAATAGTTACTTTCACTTTCCATTGATTTGAAATAATAGTATTTATATGTACAATTTTCATAATATAAAAACATATTTTTAATAAGCGTAATCACAATTACTGACAACTTATTAAACTATTGTTAAATTGAATTACATTGAGATATTTAATTTTTCTCCTGATTAATAATTTTTTATGTTATTGGTTTGACACATAAACAACCAAAATGTGTTTAATCTAAAAAATAAAAAAAAATACAAATTGAGATTGTAACATGATATAGGACAGAGATAGACATCTGTCAGATAATTCTTCCCAATTCTAGAGCATTTTTGAACGTTAAAGTTACGAGGAACTACTCCGGTTCAGTTTGTGACATTGATAATCAATAATTCTCTAGCGTACGATCTATAAAAGAGCTGAATACAAGACTCTAAACTTTTCGACGGATAGAAAGCTGATAAATGAAGTTATAAACACAAATTTTATCGTCAAACAGCATCAATGCTCCCAGGATTTCCCATTCTAATAAAATTAATCAATAGGTACGAAGTTTCAAATTCATGAGATGTTTGATATAAGATAAAAATGAATTTTCTAATAAGGGATGCATCAATAAAGTATGATCGATAATTTCCTCGCTTTCACAATGATGGATAAAATTCCATCGTTGATGAGAATAATAATCGTGATGTCTGAAATATATTCATATTTTATTGATAAAATCATAATTAAGGATTTTGTTTGGTGTCAAAAGTATTCCTACTGAATATTCATTTTACATTCATACCTATAGCTCATTTATTTAATTTATATATGGTGTATTCATTTTGCCAAATGAATATTAACAATGCTGAAAAACTTATTGTTTACATACATAACCTTTATCACCTTTTTTACATATGATACAAATGAATCTCGTATGATATTGAGAGTTAACAGCAATTTTGTCTTTTTAATTCATTTCATAATTATACGAGTTAATTAAAATATAACATTCAACATTATATATATATATATATTTATCGTAAACTATAAAAAGTATAATGTTTAATACATAAATTAATATTACGACTTTATGAAAAAGGCGAAATTTTCCATGTCAATATTAGTAAGAAACATTATGATATTCAATATACTTGTTATTACTGTAAATCTGTAATGTAGCAATATACATATGGTCTGCAATATTTAAAATAAAACAATTGAAATAAGCAACAAAATGCAAAGCAGAAACCTCTATGTTGAATAAAAGTAGAAATTCTGTTTTTGTATGTTTTATCTTAAATCTCAATATGCTTATTAAATTTGTCTTAAGATTTTTTTAAAATCAGTATTGTGATAAAAGTTATCAATTGGTTCATCAACACAATTATATTATGCATATTATTTATACGTCAAAGTATTTTTAATTAAATCAAAATGTACATTAAAAGTTTAGCCGAACTTATTTTAAAATTATGTAACAAGACGGATAGCGACTAAATGAATTTTGCTTAGTTTTCGGAGAAATACCATGCTTTACAGGCCAATGTGTAGTCCTATGTAAAATATTATATTGTAAAATTTTGCAATTATTCAGAAGTAAATTTGGACATAAGAAAAGTTTACATTGCGCTTGGATTTAGGAAAAATGTGGCGAAATAAACAATTCTCCGCTTCTTTGAAGCTTAAACTTTTAGTGCTTATTTTTAAGATGGTTATTACATAAAAAAGTATTTGATATTTTTCTAAAATTCAGATATCACTTATTTATTAAATATTTCATGCAACATCATTGATACAATAATTTTACATTTAAGGTGTGTTACAATAAAATTATCTCCTGATTTGAAACATAAGCATTGGGAACATTTTTATACAAAATTTATATCAATAATGATAAAAATTATTCTATTTCATTTGGATGATTTATATGAAATTTTCGAAAGAGACTAAGTCATCGGTTTTCATATTTTTTTCAATCACTTGGAACTTAGAATGTAACTAATTTATCTTCCTTCCGGAATGAAGCTATACAAATAAAACAATTTATTTGCTACCGTATATTTTAATACAGAAGAGATACAAAATTCAGATTTGTTTATTTGTTTATTTAAATGATTTTTACGATATGTTTTGATTTATTTTAGTTTCTTTATTAATAAAATTATCCGTTTGTTGTTCATATGATATTATTTGACGTAATTATATAATCTGAAATAAAACACAGAAGAAAATCATGTAATATTTTTTTCAAATTATATAATAAATAATGCAATTACAGATGAATGATAATACAATTTCAAATGAATTATATTTTAGTAAATATAAAATATACAAAGTTATCTAGTACCTTTTTAATTGTATAAAAATGTTGGGAATTTTTTCTTTCCTTATTTTTATATTTCATAATTTTCCATTTTAGTACATTTTTGTTTATTCAATTATATATATATTTAAAATTGCATTTAGATAAAAACTTCTTACAGTGAAAATTGTTATGAATAATTCAAAATGGCTTTACCAAGTTATATCTTTGAAAATCACGTATTTGTTTCGGTGGAAAAATTCTGTGAAATTTCTTTGTGATTTACTACTCACTTTCAAAATCCATGCCCTTAGGAAAAAAAAGCAAAGAAGGAAAAATATATATCATGTTTGCTTCATTTCCAGAAAATCTCAGAGGTATATCAACAAAAAAAAAGAAGATTTCGGAGGAAGTTTATTTTAACTTGTATAATTAGATTTAGAGATCTTACTTTGAAATATAATATGATTATTCTAGAGAAATATAGCGTTTCTGAATGTATTAAAGTAAATTTGTTTTTACTTGCTTTAGCATACCATTATTTTGATTAAAAGTTACTTCTTTAATATTTTAAATTATGTGTAGTAAGAGTTTCATAGAAAAGGAAGAAAATTTAAAAGTGAATTCACAGAGAGCTTTATACATATTTATTCAGATATATGTAAATCATACATGTCATTAGATGGTTCAAAAATTGAGCTACCGAAATGTGTGAATTAATACAATTGTAATACAAATTCAGAACGTATTCTTATAGAATTATCAAAATATAAATTTTAAATAATTAGGATCATCATTGCCTTAAGAGATAGCAAAAACATTATTTTTCCAATGAAGTATGCAGTGGGAATTATAAATTAATAAAGTAACCCGAAATTATATCTATGCGTTTTTCCAAAGTTCATATTCCTTTTCATTTCTCTTTGCCATAAAAACCAATTAAATAACTTTTACAACAATATTTTAGTTACTTTACTAGTGTTCATGCATCAAGAATAAGACAGACATGAGTAAATTTGTACAGGTTAAATTATGTTTCAATGACTTTTGAATTTAATGAATTTGATACCTTAAATAAAAATTAAACTCGTTTTATGAATACAAAATTTTTGAACAGAGAAAATTTCAGTAAAACCAAACTTGTGAAACTTTACAACAGAACATTGTTATTCATTTCGCTCTTTTAATGTTACTAAAAAGTAAGAGATTTGACTTTAAAAGTAAAAGATGATTTAAGACTTGAAACAGAAGCATGTTAGGAAACTAGCAGTAAAATTTCAGAAAAAATATATAAATCTTTAAAATACAAAGCCACGAAGCAAATAGAATGCGTAAATATTTAATAACAAAATTGAAAAAAGAATTATTGAGCAATTTTTCTTTGTGTGTTTTTAGTTGTCTATGATTTTCTTCAGATTTTATTCGCAAAAGTATTTATAAAAAAGTAACAGTACTAATTTACTTAAAGAAAATCGGTATTTTTTTTCACTTCCTTTTTGATTCTTGCAGCATTTTTAATAAAGTATATTTAAGAATCTATTTAGTTTCTTTATACTTTTTTAATAATTAAGTATAAGACTTACAAGTATATAGATTTTAAATAAGGTGTCTTGGGAATAATGTTCTCTCACTCGTTAAAAATTAAAAACATTTTGAATTTAAATAATTGCTGAAAACTGAGCTCCCATATGGATTGAACTGTATAAGAAAAAACTCAAATTGCTGTGAAATGTAATTTATATATTAATCAAAAAATAAATTATAATTTCCATTTATTCAAAAAGGATAGCGAGAAAACAATGAAACAACTGATGAAATAATGAATTTTAAATTTTTGTTTTGTATCATTTAATACAATAATTGATTATAATTTTTTCTTAATATTTTTACATCACAAAATTATTCATATAACCAACAACAGAGAATAGAAATATTGGATTACAGTACTACCATTCTGTTTTAAGAACCTGAAAGATCTAAAGACTTTTCTTCTGTTTTGTTATGAAATATGCGTTTAAGATTTATCTCTTGACAGTCATTTTATTATGTAAAAGGAGGAAACTATTCAACATGAAATAATAAAATGAATCTTTTAGACCATTGTTTTGTATAGTATGGATTACAAAACAATTTTAAACTAAAGATAGCAAAAGACAATATTGAAACACTTGATTTGAAGTAATTATTAAACAATCAGTATTTTACTAGAGTAGTTTCTGTGAGTGTACTTATACATTTCAACGAAGTTATATAGATATTAGGATTAGTTCTTGAACTTGCCAACATGTTTGGTATTTTGGGTGTATATCAGTTAATCTTGAAAGATATATTAATTTTACAATATTCATAAAAGAAAACATTATATCTCGAACATATAATGATTGAAATCTGTAAAATTATCTGACAGACAAATTGTATAAACTTGGTAATCACTAGTTGGTACACATTTCCAAACCTCAGTATCATTTGTAGTTGAATATAAGTTCCTCAAAATTGCTTTTTAGTGTTGAATGGTGCTTTTGGTTAATAATTGCATTTTGTAGTTCAGTTGAGTAACAATTAACGATTGGCAAATATTTTAAAAAAAGGATTTGTGAAAAGATTAACATATTTTTTGTCTCCCTGAAAATCATCAAACGTAGCATTAAATTAATCTTGCAAAATAAATATTAAAATTTTAAATCTGTTTTAGATCGGATCATTAATAACTTTAGTTATTAGTTCCATTAATAATTTGATAACCTGTAATAAGTTGGTAATCTTCTCTTAAAAATCGCAAGCGTTGGCTCAAAAAAGTAGATATATTACTAACTTTGGTAAGTAAAATACCAATTTTCCCTTGTAACTCCAAGTTTATTTTATTTATATATCGCATAATATTGGTAAATAAAAAGCTGAATTTATAGCCAATCTTCATTCTTGAGTAGCAAGCACATTTTGAGAAATTCAACATTTTCTGTTCCAGATATTTTAAAACACACTATATTCTCTTCTGTTTCTTCCGCAAAAATTTCCGAAACATTGTGAATTTAGAGTTTGTGCTCTTAATTTTCTGATCAGACCGTAATAGAACCAATAACTACAGAAAGGTTTTAATCCCTGGTATATATATAACTTTTTTAATGGATTAAACAGTGATATCTAAATTTTTTTCTTATATAATTTTCGAGCAATGTAACAAAACTTTTTATCCGGCCAACTATACAAAACATTCCATCTGCACGAATACCAGCTAATTTTGGTCACCCTACATGTTAATTTCAATTACATTTTTAAGTTCTTTAAAAATGTTCTTGTTGCTATTAAAAACTAGTTGATGTAAATGAAGTTCATCCGCGATATCAAAATTATTGTTATTGTAACGCACAAATAGGCTTGATTGTGCATTTTATCTGTTATATCATGGCTTTCATCCAAAACTGGTGAAAAATATTTTCTAACTATATGGTAGTTCAAAAACAATTTGTGTGCCAACATTCTGGCACATGTCATCTATAAGACACATGATGGTATTTCGAAAAATACTATTTTATCAACCATATATTATATTTACATTTATCGCATTCATTTAGTTTATACATATATCATTAGTTTTTTTTTCTTTGATTCTGGTTAAATATTACCAGGCAATTGTTTGTTAACTCTTCTCTGTCAGAATAATTATTTTTATTCAATATAATAACAAAGATAATTCATAAGAAGCCCTCTCCATAGTTTTCATTTTATCGCAGTTCTTCTAGAATAGGGATTGTTTCTCGGTGGCCAATTTCTTTTTCAATTGATATTATTTAGCAATTATAAATCGACAGGATATTTGCGGTTGAAATCACTATGCAATTACTAAAAATATCGGTTCATATTTAATTTTTTCCGGCTTTGCTACACAACTTCGACATATTAAGCATATAGACTTGGAAGTATTTAGATGAATAAGCAAAAATTCCCCTTCCTGTACAACATTAAAATCACGAATCTCAATATCTTCTTCACATTTGTTTTCCGATGTCAAATGTTTAATCGTGGACATAGTAAAATTTTAATTGTTAAATTCCCTACGATATCAGAATTTAAGGAAGTTTTAAAAAAGCTTATAAACTTGATTGACTGTTTAAAATCAACTGAGCCTCAGAATCAAAGTATCACATTCTTTCTCGCATATGGCGCCATAGGTCATCGCACTAAAGCAAGGCAACTAAAACTATTGGTTTCGTCTCGTAACCGCGTTGTCTTACATATCAGTATACTGGTGTCAGGCAGTATTGTTCTCTGGAGAGATTAATTATGTAGCGTATGAGTAGATATTTTACAAATTTGGTAAATTTCCTAGAGATGAAATCATCATTTTTTAAATGATACAGGTTGAAACTTATTGATCCTCACTTTTAAAGATTAATATTACAAAAAATAGAACTATTCAGTTATAACTGACAAATCGGGTCCGAGTAGATTTGCTAGAAAGCGGGATTCAGCTCTCTATTTCTTCTTAGATGTTCAATTCACACTATCGTCTAACCATATCTCTTTATTCATATCAGAATGACTCCCCAGCTGATGTCCCCTTTATAACCTCCCAATCAGTTTTTATACAACTACTCTTATCTTCTATTTCGCCAAATATTCTTTCAAAATTTATCATATATCCGTGTCTCTTATTCATCACATTTTGCTTTGTATAGTACAATTCCTTTATATGTTTACTAAATCGAGGATCTCGAATCAAACATTAGCTTAGAATTTTTTGTAAAGGGAGTTGAAGAAAATTAGGCTTGCAAACCAGTTACAAAGTTAAGCAAAAGTTTTATAGAATGAGATAACAGACTACATTATTTCAAGGAAATAAACAATGTTATATCCTTTGATATATATTTTTTAAGTTTCTAGTTGTTCTAATGGCAGAAAATTGCTTTAAAAAGCGATTATAACAGGTAATGTAAAAAAAGCTTTTTTATTTATTTTTTAATAAGTCATATTGTAGCTGACAATTAAAAAACTATCTAATATATGAAGACCTCATCTTAGATTGAAATCTTCAGTGAATAAAAATAATGCTTAAAATGTTCCAGCATTATAATCACAAAGGATATTTGAAATTATTTCAGCCATATTATTTTGGAGAAATAAACAAGATTATACAAGCATATTAATGTAAGCTACTTAAATTAGGAGACATAATTTTTCATAGAAAAATAATTCAGTCAATGCCTTTCCAATTAAAAATGAAACTGTAAAAACTAAATATAGGAATTTTTTAATATTTATAAAGAATATAAAACTCATAACTATTATTTTTATCAATAATTTAAGCAACACTATATTAAACAATACAATTCAAACATAATGAAATTTAAAATCACCTTGTTGATAAATCTTTAGTATCCTCATGAATTTTAGGAGCAAACAATAAATATATATTTCATAAAATGTAGTTCCCAATTTATTTCAGACAGCCTAAATGTCAAATAATAATGCTAAGTTTATGTATTCATAATGTGAAGAAGTTGTTCTAAAAATGAGAAATAGTAACTTTTTTAAAATTTATACCCAAAATGTAGTTTCTAATTGATCTTTAAAAGTTTTAGTTCTAATTTCTCATTTCGGAATTCATATTTCTCTCTAAAATTAATTAACACAATATTTCGTATTGGGGAATTAATAACAAAACTTTAAGAATTAATCGATGTTAACAGCTTATGTATAAAACATATACAGTGGTGGCCAAAATTGAGGGCATTTTTAAAAAATTTTATGTTTTGTAAATTTAAACGCTTGTAGAACATGTTACTCTTCACTAAATACAAAGTCATATACATCATTTTAAAGAGAATTGAATACTGAATTGAACAAAAAAAATATAAATTCTAATATTTGCAATATAAAAAGATGAAGCTGCAATAATAATCAATACACATTAGATACTGATAATTGCAGTGAGTTTTTAGCACTTAGTAGGGTAGCCTTTATTTTTATTACAGCTTCGTAATGATGTTTCATTGAGTTGACGTGAGTTTTAAGCTCTTTCGTGGTTATTACATGATACCAGGAGACAAATATAGCCTCAATTAGTTCACCTTTATTTGATGAGCGCTTTATTTGGACAAGAGTTTTCAAACTGTGCCTCAAGTTTCAATAAGATAGAGGACAGGATTATTTCCTACCCAGGATGATAATTCAATGATATTTGTAAAAAAAAACTCTCTCAATAATTTTGATGTGTCGTAGAGAGCATAATCCTACTAAAAATAAATGAAACAGTGTTGGGAAATATATTTCTGATGGAAGGTAGAAGTTTTGATACTAGAATAATGTCAATATTTTTTCTGGCATTCATTGACCTATCGATGACATGAAGACGAACAATACCATCTCTTGATATGAATAACCAAATCATAACACTAAGTGGGGTCTTCCCAGTTGCCTGAGTGTAAACATAATGTAGCTCTTCTCCTATTCAACGTCTTACGTATTTTCGCCCATCTTTCTGAATAACGGTATTTTAGTTTCATCTCCTCTTATAACTTGTGATCACTGATCATCAGTCCAATTAATGAGCTCATTTTCACACTGTAATCTTTTTTGAGCTGCTGTAAATTGAAGAAGGCTTTTTTCGTAGAATTCTACCACTTAGTTCAACATATGCTAATCTTCTCCTGATGGTTCTTGAACTGAAAGAAACACCACATCATTCAGATCACGTTTGAAGGCCGATGATGACTTAATTCTATATTGGAGACATAGTCCTTTTATTCTTCTGTTCAGCAGATGTGGTGCTTTTTTTTTCAGCCTCTTCCTGCTTTGTTTACTATTTAATGTTTTTTTTAGATATCGTAAGCAAAACTTTCAGAATCTAGACGTATGAACATCTATGAATGAACAATCCACCATCTTGCACTTTCAGCACAAGAAAGTCCACTTATCGTAACACTAAAATATTGCATCTATTTCTGGTTGTATAACTACTCTTTTATTTGTCTCTTTTATTCTTGACTAAACATTAAACTTTTTTACAATATCTACTTATAATTTGATTGCATAAGAAACAGTCTTTCTTCTAAAGAATAAAGCAAAATAATGATTTGTTCCAACTACAAACATGGTGTCAGCTTCTGCTGGCAGTTACTAAGATTTAATTCGTTTCCAGAACAAGAACAGTGATTGGGTAGGAAAATTAGACATTATGAACTACTTCATAGCTACCTTTGTTTATTAGATTAAAGTACTCATAAGCTTTTTGTATTGAAATTTTTTTTAATTTTATTTCTGAATTGAAATTCAATATTAAATTATCTTTAAAATGATATATACTACTTTGCATTTTGTGAAACATAACAATTTTGAAAAGAATACAAATTTAAAATAAGCATAAAAATTTATAAAATTATCCCTAATCTTGGCCCCCACTGTATATGTTTGGTGTTTGTAAATAAAATGGTACAAAAAATACATATTATAATCAGTAAAATATTTTAAAAATTTATTAGAGTTAAGGAAAAAAAAATTAAATGGTTCAGAATTAATTGAAAAAATCCATAGATTATCAAATTAATCTAAAATTAAGTTTTAAAAAATATCCTTAATTTAAAATAAATAAAGAAACGCAATTGAATAAGCCAAAATTTTAATTAAATACTATTTTACATAATTATATTAATTCAGTATAAATATAAATCCTTAATTAAATTAATTAAATAAACCATTACTTAATTAATTAAAAATCACAAATAGCTTGAGAACAAAAAAAAAGTGTGAAACACCTTAGGGAAAAATTAGAAAATAATTATAGAAAAACTAAATTAGAAATAATGTAATTTAATACTGTTTTAAACTTTAGAGTATGAAAAGTGTGTTTAAACTAGTTACATGCGTCCAACTATCATACATTTAGTAGTTGCATTATCATTGAAGGTATAGACCAAGAATAATCAAAACCATAAGCAATTAAAAAATTCAAAACATTAAAGTGGAAGCAAGTGATTAATACATTTCCACCAAAGTAAATAAAATTAAACTTAAATATAAGTTATTCTCATTAATATACACTGATAAAAAGTGCTTTTTAATACAAAAAAGATTAAATTTTAAATTTACAACAAATTTGATGTTAACATCTCAATCCAATATGGTACGACATCACAATGCAAACATTCCCAAAACTAATGAATGATTGAATGAGTTCACATTAATAAAGATTAACTGGAAAATTTTAACAAAACCAAAATTAAATAAATTCTAAATCTGCACCAAGTAATTATTCGAAAATTTTGAAGCACATAAAATTTCTAAATTTAGTATTTCAAAGATTATTAAAATTCATAGAATGTACTTTATAAAAATATGTGTCTCTACCGGATGTCTAAGTTTAAAAAGGGAATAAAATTCAAAAAATTTTTGAATATGAATACAATCACTGAAAAAGAAGTAAAGGGTAATATAAAATTTGACCCTACTTATAAAAATGTACACAAATACATAAACTTATTAATACCCAAATACATATTACGTACATAATGAAAATATAAAAATATTATAGAAAAAATAATTAAATGGATTTAAATATTAAAGAAATTATAATACTACATTTAAATTACAAATTTTAAAATTAATATTATCTACAGCCTAAACAATAAATATAATAATAATAATTCAGTTAAAATTAATATATTTTTTAATATTTATTTTTAAAATTTCTTTTTTAAAAAGTAATAGGATATAAAGCCTTTTCACAAGTAATAAACAAGTGACTGAAATTATTTTGAAAATTAAGAGACATAATTAATTCAATATTTCTTAATAAATAGTTATATAATGCATCCATATATAGATTTAAGCTTAAATTGCTATCAAGGAATGGTACTATATTTACTGTATTAATAAGGAATCTGTAAATATTATTTTCATCTAATATATTATTAATAATATTATCCATATCTATATTTAAGTTATTATACAAAGAAAAACATGTTTCTTAAATGAATTTACATTAGTTTTAATCAGATTTAAGTATGGTGAAAGAAAGAAAAATCTCGGTAAAATCTTGGCCGAAATCAATTTGAAACCCTCTAAGATCATAAATATATCTAAACAAAGTGAGTTTATTTTTGCCGATAAAATTTCATTGAAGAAAATGTAAAAAAAAATATTAGCAAAGCCATGACTAACAGATACACCTCTGCTTTGCTTATTTTTTCTTATTATAAATTGTTTAAAACAAGATTAAAAATAAATTTAAATAAAAAATATAACTGCAGAAATTCATAAGAAATATAACAGCAGATTTGTCCTTCTCTGAAATTAACAGTGATAAGAACTAATGAAGTCTTATACATTTTTTTACTCAAACATATTTTTAGAGCCATAACTGTAAATTGAGTGAGTACTTTATCATTAATATAATTAATGATTTCAAAATTATTTTTAACAACAATATTTCTAACAAACCCATTTTAGTACCTGTAAAAATATTCTAGTGTTAGTTTTAGTAATATATGTTTGAAACAATTAGTCAGAGTTCTAAATTTAATAAGTTCTTTGTGAAATTCACTAGATAAAATATGTAAGGAACTTTTCATTGCATAACCTATTTTCTTTTGTAAGGCTTTAATTCTATTGCTAATCCATCTGTCACTGTTCGTAACATTAATAAGAGCATTATTAATAAGCAGTTACTTATAAGTCATATTAACATCGATTTATTTGCATATAATAGCATAGCTTCCTGGAATTTATCGATGTAATAAATAACGAATTTCTTCAAGAACTTTTTAGACATCTAAACTTAATGCTCTCTTTTATCTTTAAATTACCTTAATCAATATTAAATAAATGTTCTTTAAAATCTTCAATCGGTAAATTATACTTATTATGCAATATGTTAAAAATTATCAATGTCTTTGCTAGTAATTTCTTTTTAATACACACACACACACACACACATATATATATATATATATATATAAATATATATAAATCAATAAATAAAACTCTTAGCAATATTTGTGAGCTAAATTTATAAAAATCCTCATGTTTAATCTGTTCTATTTCCTTCAATTAAAATTCAACATTTTTAATAATTTTGGTAGGATATTAAATTGGAATTTCAATGAACTTCAGAATAAATATTTTTTCATTTATTTATCTTCCTTTTATTGAAAAAAAAAATCTGTTTATTATTTCCCATTCTTTAATCTTCAATGTCTCTAATCTTTATTTTATGATTATCCATAGCTATATGAAAGTGTTATCTATTTACATAACTTTTATTATCAATGTAGAAAACTCCAATGTTAATTTCTTCATGTTTGAACATGGACACTTACGAAATTTCTGCCTGGTTTGAATTTTTTCGATTTTATCTTTTGCCATAAATAACATCAGAATATGTTCTTTCCACAAACAAACGTTTCATCAAAATTTCTTGATGATATCACCTATTTTTCTTACACTATGTTATGATGTATTATAACAATTAATGAACTTGTAATTCAAAGTCTTTGCAATTGTATATTTTTGCTCTCGTACATAGAAAACGTGATATATTTGGTAATTGAAAGATCTGTAAAGTTATAACTTCTCTACAGACATAAATTATAAAGTGAAAAAGAGTGATAAGTGACTACTGCACAATGTGTTTCGAATGACGGAATGAATTTAATTAGTGTTAAATATTTATCACTTCCAAGAAGTATTTGTGATAAAGAATTGAAATGTAAATATTTTTAGTGGAAAAAGAGTATAGTGTGTTTCTTGGTAAAATATCATTCCTTAACTGGTTTCAAACCAACAATATTGGCGTAAAAGAAATTAACAATTCAATTGAAACTATTATTTAAATTTTAATTTAACATAAATTAAAACATAGTGGAATGAGGCTGAAAATAAAAAATTCAAATTTGGAACTTAGTGATTTGAAATTAGAAATTTATTCATTTGTAACGAGGGGCGATATTCATTTTGTTTAAAATAATTTAAAGAAAATTGAGTGTTTCAAAATATATTCTGCAATAATTTTCATTTGAATAATTGTATATGAAATAACATATTTCCACATAATTCAAATTATCGTTTAAATTGTAAAAATTGATAATTATTTCTACTAGCTTAAAAGTAAATATATGTAATAACGATTTATATTTTTATTTTAATATTCATGTGTTTCAAATTAAAAGGCAGGATCATTTTAATTCATCTAGGGAATTTTTGTACTTCTTAGAGTAAATACATTTCACTATTTTTAATGTCATATTCTATAACATTTAATAAACATTTAGATGTAACAGTTAAATCAAAATCTGATTTTTTTTCATTTTAGAAATGTAGTCATAAGTCTTTAAAATATTTGAAAATAAATATAAATTATTTTGTTTTTTGTATTGTGTATTCAATATTAATGTGACTAGAAAATACGTATTAAATATACAAAGTACTGCGCAAATAACTCTATGATTTCCCACTTTCACTGTTCCGGCATTATTTGCATGCTTTGGATGGATCGAGTTTAGCACAACACTCCACACCATCATGGTGTGGAGTGTTGAATATCATACTTCCGTGAGAAAGGAATTTTTCAAAAACGGCTACTTTGTCATCTTTTAAATGGTATTACTTTGTAGACACGTTGAATTTAATTGACACATTTAAGTTCCTGATAACAAAACGAATTTATTAAGGGTCCGAAAATTCTAGAGGAACAAGTTTGGCTTTAAAATATGAACCTTCTGGATTACGGAAGCCACATAAAGTTGAAGCACGGAGACAAACCGTTCTCCAATCTCCGGAACGCTCGGTCTGTAGGCATGCTGCTCCTATGGAAATTCCTGATTGGAGTTTGAGAAGGATTTTACACTTAGACCGAAGTAAAATTCTTACAAAATGATGGTCGAGCAGGAACTTAATCATCATGATTGGGCTACCCAAAGTTCATCTTCTGTGGCTATTCTGGATAATGTTCCACATGACGTTATTCTTCTCTCAAGTAATGTGGTTCATTTCCCTTTGTTAGAAAGTGAAAACAAGCACAATTATCTCTACTGGGCTCCGAAACTATCCAAGACAAATTCATGAATGATCTCTCCACAGAGATCTAGTTGCTGGTTTGGTGTTTGTAGTAGATTTTGGGGTTATAGGCCCATACATTTTGAGGAGAATGGCAAAGCAGCTACTGTATTTTCTGCCCATTATTTGTATATGTTACATAAACTTTTGCTGCCGAAATTGTATAAGCACGGAAATTTTGCTGTCGGGTTCCAACAAGATGATGCTTGTGTTGTGTTGTGTTGTGTAGGCTGTAAAACGCAACCCAAGAAGGAATAATGTCAATAAACTTTCTGAAAGAAATCGCAAGAAATGACAAGGTGGGTGATGAGGAATTTTTGAATATGACTTCAGAAATGCATATAAGTTGAAGATCAGCTTTCGGTCAGTATCGTTTTCAACTTGGAGTGAAGGTGAATTTGAAATACAAAATGGTAATTATTGTTCTATCAAACTGCGAAATAAAATTTAGAATAACACCTATCATTACTTTATTAATTATATTCGAATTAGAAAAGTTTTTTTTGCCGCATCTTGTAGAAATTATAACGTCTGTTTTCAAAAGCAAACTAAAACATTAAATAGTTTCGATCTTTGAAATTTTAACATATTTCCTACAATTGAGTCACTGCTTGTAAAGTGCACTGGTCATCAGTTAATTTAGAGTTTTATTCTCTCTCTTTCTTAGACTTTCTAATAAATTCAATTCATTTCTTTTCAACAGGAATCAATATACATATATAAATAAACACACATACACACAGATATATATACTCCCAAATATTGATCTACTTACTTCTCAATAGGTCTCGAAACAATTAGGTTTATCGCCAAATTTCGGAAGTTGCTGTAAGAGACTACATTAAATACCAAGATCATCCTCATATTTTCTGCAACAATTATTTACTTATTTTCTTTTTGTCTGAAAATAATCTACCCGGGAACAGAGCCGTTTTAGCTGGAAAGAGAATAATGTTCATACTTTCCGAAATAACACAGAGTATGTATCATTATGTTTTTATGAAATATATGGTAAATCAAATAGACTTACAATTGAATCCATTTGCAGATATTTATTTTGGCATATATTTTAGTCATTATCAAAATTGCATAATATACAAATAAAATAGTGAGAAAAAACTGAAATTTCCCTGATGCTATCAGTTTTTCCTGTATAAATTGCCGCTGAGGCATCAAAGAGTGTTCGACTTTACTCTTTCTGGATATTGTAGATGTCTGTGAAAAATTTATCTTTGGGAAAAAAAAGAATGAAAAGTTAAAAGGAATCTTAAAATGAGATTCGGATTTGAAAATCTGTTTAACGAAACATTTATATTGTATTTCGCCATGCGTATTTAATAAATTTAAATAAGCGATACATTTTTATTTCCTGATAACAAAAGACGATTCATCAATTTTGCCGAGCCGGAAAAAAAGGCTGCACAAAAAAAATTTATATATTTTTAATAATGCATTATTCCAATACATTTGTATGTAAAATACAAATAAAAAATCTTTCAAGAATGCTACAAGTATAGTCACCTTTAGTAACAGAAACGTTAAAAAATCTTAAATCATCAGATAGATATTTCAACAGTTCTTATTTTTTGAGAAAATTATCAATAAAAGATATTCATCGCAACATAGATTGCATCATTCTGAAAAATAAGACCGGGTACACTGTTTTCATTCAACAACTGAGCAGGGAAGAATTTTAGAATATATTCAAATATATTAAATGGTGTGTGTGCAAGTCACATGATTTAAAAGATAAATATTCCTGCCAGCACTCTAGGGTATATATATTTCTTTGAAGATACTAAGAAGCCCCACAAAGAAGTTACTTTAAAGAGTAATCGCCAAAGTTACTGCATTGGTTATCAATAGTCAGTATCAAGGAGCATTTCATGTAAAGAGGATGAATAAAAGTTCTAAAAGTTTACGAAGATTTCTGAAACTTGTAAATGAACACTTAAACTCAATTTCAGGTTCAAAATCTTCTTTTTCATCAAACTCAATCAATCAATACAATGTTTCACAAAGTTTGAACTTTAAGCAAATGTAAGAACGATTTGAACCTAGTCAGAAATATTTGTAATATTTTCATTGATTTAATGGAATCAAAATTCTGAAAAGATTTAATATTTCTTATTAAAATATTATGTAAAATATCTTCTTCAAATGAAAATCAATAATACTAAATAGTTGTAATTGTTATGAAACAATAATTCTTTTTTTGTACTTCACCTTAAAATTTAAACGTAAATTATTAATATTAAAATGATTCCACGAACACAAACACATAACAAAAGAAATTCCCCAGAAATGCACGAAACCAGAAAAAATGTTTGTTAGAAGCAAAATATTTTTAGGATGGAGTATATTCTTCAAGAGATGTAGTTTCGTGAGTAGTGATTGTAGATGTGATTTTAATGAAAACTTCAGTTAATTCCACAAAAATGTGCACATAATGAAGTAAGAGTGGGATTGTTACTGAACTTAACATGAAGGTATGTATTAGGTAGATATATTAATTATTAGAAATGCAGCATGATTGCAGAATGTGTGATGCCACCAGAAAACGTTGAACTTAGTTTTCTTTGAATTATAAAGCAAGTAAGCAGAGCTTCTTTGCGTGTATTTAATCTGTTACAAAGGAACTATTTTTAACTAGAAAAGCATTGCGCCACCATCGCAGACACTATTAACAGCTGTTAGAGTTCTAGAGTATAATAATGATATAGATTATGGAAACTGGGTGATCAACTCAGCGAGTAAATCGCCACCTGGGCCGGCCTGATTTTACTGTGAGGAGGTGTTGGGACTAGAGGAAAAGAGAGAGTTCTGTTACACGGAGACCAGACTCGGGATGCCCTCGACAGATTAATAGTCGTGAATATCATACGATTCACATGTATAATGCCAACTGTCTCACTATCCACCATCCATACACAGATAGCACCATTACTACAGACCTCTGTGTCAGATCGTAACATTGCAAGACTCATGGGTGAAGGACAGTTGCTATCGCGGCAAACATCACGTGTACTACCATTGAAACCCACTCACCGTCTCTTCCGTTTGGAGTGGTGTCGCACTCGAAGGGTTTGGATTGCAATCTAATGGAATAGATCGTTATTAGCAACAAATCCAGATTCAATTCGGGCAATGATGAAAATTGTGTACGTGAGTGTAGGCCTAGTGGTGAACGTTTTAATCTTTCGTTTACTGTCAGCGGCACACTGCTTCCATAACTGTTGTGAGGGTATGGGATGCCATCTCATACAATCCACGGTAAACACTAATATTGTTCCAAGGCACCATGACAGCCCACATGTACGTATTCTTGATATTCTTCAGCCACATATGCTGCCACTCCTTGCATTTCTCTCAGGAGTAATTTTTGAACATGGCAATGCTTGCGAACACACAGCAAGGGTTTCACAGGATTGCCTCCTCTACACTTCACCCTTCCCTGACCTGCTTGATCCTTATATTTGTCACTGATTGAGCATGTCTGGAATAATTTAAGATGAGAATTTGGACAGCCTACCAACTTTTTGAACAAAAGGAACGTTTATAGCAAATTTAGCACGAGATCTCACATGGCAATATACGGGACATGTATGCCTCGATGACCGAGCGTATCACCAAACAGGGTATTAAAACTTCCATTCATTTGTAATTTTTCCTACAGTAAATGATCATTTTCTTTTGATTTTGTTATTACTTACTTACATCAACGTTGTATTTACATATGTAGAATCTCGTTTTATTCTGACAACCCTTTCTTGGAGCGCAAATTTTTATGCCAATGAGTGTAATGCCATCAATATTTCGAAAATAAGGATTTTTTTCGTTATTTTCTAAAACTGTTTTGATTAACAATAAAACCGGCTTAAATGAAGCTCTGCCTGTTACTAAATTCACACTCATAGAATAAAAGCCGATTGATGGGTTTTTCTCTTCATCCAATTAATAATTCTTATGATGACAACAACTTTCATGACGTTCAACTTTTTTATCTACTCCTCAGAATTCTTGTACTAGACTTATGTTTATCCTTATAATAACGCCTGATAGAATCAGATTTATTATCTTTATTTATTTAACTATAACTTAACAAAGACGTAACACATTAAAATTTATATTTTAATAAAATACTTTTGAAAGCAAAAATTTTTTCATTTGTTATTTGAAAACTTGATGCTTTCTCGAAGCTTTCAAAAATTAATTGCATGGATAATTATTTTTTAATATTAATTTTAAGAAAATATAAATATTCAAGAACTTCCTTTGATTTTATTAGTATGATATAAAATTGAAAATAGTAAAAGGACATCAAAGAGCTGTATAGAAAAAATTTTAACGTTGTAATGAGGTGATACAAAATACACTTACCTGAATTTTTCAAACATTTCTTAGCAATAAATGACTTATACATAAAAATCAATTCATAGTAATTTACGTCTATATTTTTATATTTGTTTTAAAATGAAGATTCTCTCTTTACTTTAAAAAGTACTGTTGTTCATCTATTTTTTGTTTTATTTGATTTAAAGAGTACTGGTACTTGTACCATTTGATTCAAGAGTTCTATTTAAGAGTACTGGTACTTGTACTATTTAATTCAAGCAGTTCTATTTAAGAATACATGAACATAAGATTATATAAATGGAAAATTTTAAGTAATAATTCTAATTGTGTTTAAATTTTTCTCTTACTCCATTAATGACATTTTTCCTCCCATTTTCCTTTTTTTTTATTTCAATTAAAGAAGAAACACAAATATTATTCAAATCCTTATAGAAAGATTCATACCTGAATAATTCATTAATCATATTTGAATCATATTTCTTTCTCAAAAGCTTAGTTATGCATATATCTCTATTGTTAATATTTTTAGTTCCTCTTTTTATTCAAGAATTAAAATTAAATACTTTAAGAAAGAATTTTTTAAAAAAGTTATCAGAAATTGAAAAATTAATTTTGGTAATTAAGAAATTGCTCCATATAAAGCCAAAAATTATATCTTTTATACAACTTAATGACGAAAAAACTATTGGAATTTATGGAAATAACTAATTTGACAATAAGAAATATTTTTTATAATACCTTTTATTAAATAGGATGCATTTGATAGATTAATTTGCTTTAATATGTGATCTGTTTCACTTATTAAGCTATTTAGATGCTCGGAAAAGGCTAGTATTTAATGAAACGTATGAAAAATTCCAACATTATTAGCTGTCTTCTTTTCAAATAACTAAGTTAAAAGTAATAAAATTAAAGAAGTGTGCTTTAATTCCCTCTATTTAATTAGTTAAATCATTATTAACCAACGCACTTTCAGAAATGAGAAAAAATTTATCATTTATGTCAAACGAATCCGAATGATAATTTCCTTTGAGAATACAGAAAGAGAAAAATAATTTAATCGAATGATAAAAGATTTTATTCGAATCAAAGTGATTATTATTGTTACGTTTCCATACACGAATATACTAGAAAATGCTTTTTTTGTGCTTTTCATACCATAGATCGTAACCATGTTTAATCTAAAATGGGAAAAAAATCTTAGCTTTAATGAGAGATGTTATAATTCAAAGGATTCTCATAAAATAATGAATAAAAAATATAAAAAACGAACTCTCATGACTAAATGAATTTAGATTCTACAATAATTTTAAATGAAATACGAGTTTCTCAGAGAACAATTCTTTTAAAGGTGAATAATGGATTGCTTTTGAGAACATCGCTTAATGCATAATTGATTAGTACTTTTATGTAACATGCGGTTTGTGAACATTATTTTTCTGAAAATTAATAATCTACATAAAAACTTCAATAGGCAATGACAACGTATGTATAGGCTTCTTTAAGATCGTGGGATAAAAATTTTACACACATTTTTTTCTAAATTAGCATTTACCAAATTAGAATTAATGTAAGATCATTTTTTATTTCCTAAATACTTTACTGGAACTTTTATTCAATCTAATAAGGAAAATATGTGAAGTATCCCATATTTTGAAATTAATGATTCTCAGAGAGAAATAAATAAATACAATACAATTATATGAGTCTTTTACATAAAGCTTTTAATCATGAGATTGAAATTTTTTTTTTATTCGAGTTCATTGCTTACTGTTGTTATTTTATAGAAATCAAATGGACGACTAGTAAGTATTTTTGTGTAATGATTGAGTCTATGATTAAAATTTTACAAAGTAATTCGAACAGTTGGATATTTGTGTTATTTAATGCAGGCTGCCTGTTGCTGATGTAGTTAAAGCAAAAATGTATCCGAGAAAATTCCTTTAAATTATTAAGTGTTTCCGGAAAATATGTCTTCATATGCTACACATAATTTAAGTATTACTCTTTTGCATTTTGATCTTGTTTATATTATTTGCGTAAGACTCATTAGAAAACGGATATTAATTCTAAAAATTCATTTTTAAGAAAAGTGTTTTTCCCTAATATGGTAACATGATAAAATATGAAATATTCAAAAAAAAAAAATTAAAAAATGGTGTTATGATTTTATTTTATTAACTAAGTAAACATATTTGTAAAAGTAACGTTTCTAATGAAAATATTTAATAGATTTCATATTTCCCTTCTAATGACTAGTGCATTAGACCTACATTAATTTTATACCTAAAATATCGAATCAAACTATTTAAATGTAATAATTTATAGTTAAAATTTTTTTGCATAACATAATTCACCTCATATATAATTGGAAATGAGATTGTTTTCGGAAAAATAGCTTAATTAAAGTTTAAAGAATTGAAGAAAAATAATTTACTTAAAAATTTACAACGGCAATGTATTATAGTACTTACAATATATGTATACTATAAAGCTCAAAATTTATGATAGAGAAATTGAAATATAAAATACTCTGTCTGAAATATATACAGACAAATAGAATTTTTTTCAATGCAATTTAATTTGGAAGCCATTGTTTCTAATTTATTTGATTAACCGACCAAGTTTGCTGGGAGCTGAAGTTATAAGAAATATAAGTTTTCAAGAATCCCAGCTCTGTACTGTTTGTTACTTTAACTCAACAGGAAAAAATTTACACATATCTTGTTAAGCCCTCCGCTCGAATATTTTCTTTTGAGTTAATATCGGACGTAATAGCTAAGCCATTATTTGATTCTGTATAGGTTATGTTTCAATTGAACTATATGAGTTAATAGATACATTATCCTGCTAAGATATCCAGTTTTTTCACTTAACAGAGCATTATTTACCAAATTGACGCAGAACGATACTCTATATTACCCTGGTAATCTCCTGAACAATGACGTTTTCATAGTAAAATACATAAATTGTGACATAAAAGCAGCGCCACACACCGTGATAGAAACACATTTTTGTTAATGGTTAAAGAAAGAAAGCTAAGTTATCTCTATCTCGCTCTGGATGTCGTGCAAATAACAGGTTTACTTATACGTCATCAATTTTGAATTACTTTCTATTACCGAAGAGAATATTATTTAATTAGTTTCTTCTTAATGTATGTATTTCGTGTTTCTTAGCCCAAAGTATCCATCCCTCTCTATGATGTGCTTTGAGAATTTCAGTTCACCGGGTACTATAATAAACATGGTATTCCTTTTAACTTTAATTTCATTCTGTTGAACTGTTTATTTGCATAATACAATGGCTACGTTGTTGGAAATTTGACGGACATACATTTTTTTTATTGAAATCAGCTAACAAACGCTTTCTATTTAGCCGTCGATTTGTCTTCTTTGGTACTCTAATTTTTGATATCTTACTACAATATTCACTTTTGTGATAAGAGATTATGTTTAAATAATTCTACATCGCATGTTCTTGAAAATTTTCAAAATATTCATTCCTTGACACATTAAATACCACATTTTCTTTTCACCAGCTTTTCAGCAATCATGATTGCGATACATATCGAAATAAACTTCAATTAGAAAAACTCATGTGTTTTTTTTTTAATATTCAACAGCTCTTTCGTCACAGGAAAAGTGCTTGGAATATGCAATTTTTATGATTCTGAATATTAAATTTTAATTTTTAAGAGTTGTACAATTACTTTTTGGACAGCATGATTTAGTTAATCAATGTTTATTCTTATTTATATAAATAGAAACACAATTTTAACTATTTCAATTCCAGACTCATATTATACCTATCCTTTAAGTTTTTAGTACATATTTATTTTAATTGTTAACTAAAAATGACAAATTCGTATAATTATGAGACGCGCTATAGATATTTCAATAATGATATGGATACATTAAACTTTTAAAGAAATATAAATCTGATGCAATATTCCTAGCTCATAACAAAAAAATTTTACAACATTTTTACAAAGCTAAATGTTTATAAGCTGCAAGAGACACACAAAAAAATAGAAGCCATAAACGGATAGTTTTAAGAAATGTATAGTCTTCCATAGCAAAAAATTATTAAAATTCTGAAAGCATCAAAATAGACATAGGACAAATTAAACTGCATGGTAATGAGTGAATCTCAAATTTAAAGGAAAACAATAACTATTTTTGAAACATTTATCATTATAATTTGTCATTTTGAAGATAATTACAAACATCATCGGTAATGAAAGCTTTTTAGACACTCCACCAATAGTGTCTAGATTTTTTATTTCCACGCATGCATTTTGTAAAATCTGGTACACATATTATAATATAAAATAACTTATATACATATATACGGCTACATAGTTACTAGCATATCTTGCTCTGCAGAGCGCAACTATCACTTCGAGTAACTACGAGATTACTAGACTTTTTCTCTGCATCCCTTCGCTTTCATAACAATGAAATATCTCGTCAAGTGGCACCATCAATCCTATGTGAAGAAAAAATAGGTATTTCATAATACTCTGCTTATATCATCTCCCCTCAAGCTCCAATGGCGTCCATTACATTACATTAAGATTACATTCTTAGTGTTACAACGCGGTAAAGCAAATGTATGGTAAGCCCTGGGGTAAACCTCAGAATTATTGAGTTTAGCGATCTTATAAGATGACGTTGATATCTGCATTAAGATCATGTAGGGTCCATCTCAGTGTGGCATGACTTTTGTATTTCTTCCCTGAGAAATAACTATTATTCAGCTGAGACATGCTATCCAAATTGGTAGTTTGGAGCAGGTTTCCTCTTTCTTTGCATATTGTTTGCTCCTATCCTAGTGTTTCAAATGAGATGCTTCTACTCCCCCTGTTTCAAAAATATTTTGATGCATTTCCAACAAGGAGTTGAGTTTCTTTTTTCTAATCTTTTGTTAAACTTTCGTCTTACCTTTACGTTGATTGGCAAGTGTTGCTGTACATTTTTTCGGAGAGATAGGTGTTGAATTCTTCTCCAAAGGGATAAATGTGGGTAAGATTGTTTTGGAAGTACCAGTCGGTACCCCTTATAACCAAAACTTTACCAACAAAACTAAGGAAGACTGTTTACAACAATATTCTATTTCCTATTACGTTAAGAATAATGATGACTCTTGTCAGGACTAATATTATCTCAACATTTACCTCCACTTGAAATCAGAGAGCCTTAATCATGGTATGTTAACTAACTGCCAAATTCATCATTAAATTAGTTTCTTTTAACGTAAGTCCCTTTCCTTTGAATACATAAAATATTTTTCATCATGGATTAAATGTGAAGATCATGTGTCTAAATATACTCTCCTTCCTTTTTCACATAAATATTTATATATTAGGATCAAACTCTTCGTCGTATAATAGTGTCAAAAGTTTACAACTTCTTTGCTAAACTTTCAAGGGAGTTAAGCTCTTTTCAGAATTAAAAGTTATATTCCCTAGACTCTGGAGAGCATTTATTTTTTATTTGTTCAGCAATCATTGGTTTTTACAAAATATCAATGGTATTGATTTTCAATTCACTTAACCAACCTTCAAATTAAGCTCGAATCTCAAAATAGAAGTCCTTCCTCGTCCCATTTGAACTCTTTCTGTGTCATGACAATAGTTCCCCGAATTTCTCTGCTGTTAACTTGAACCACTTGAGAAGTATTACAAGAAGGTTCAAGTATAATCCTGCATATTTTCTCAAACTCACGAGCAATGAGGGTGGTTACCTTTATGGGTAGGGCTCCAACGAGATAGGGGAGTCAATGATCTTTTTCAGAAACCAGAAGTTTCATCTTGCTGCCAAATAATATCTACAATAAGTCCATGTTACCCACTTCAGGATTTAAAATCGATAAGAGTTTATTTAAATCGATCATTGTCTTGAGATAGAGTTTGTTGGTCTGAAACTCCATGGATGTTATTTTATATTCGAAGTTTCTGCAACTTTACTTCACGCAGTACCTTCACTTTTTAGTCTTTCTCCTTATCTGACCTATTTGATACTATTACATCGAACATACTTTTTGTGAGCTCTCTGTGCATCACTTGTTAAGATTTTAGCTCAAAGATCTTCGGCGCTTTCTCATCTGCCTCGATTACATTCAACTGAACTGCGAATTTAATAATATCATCATTTCCAGGTTTCTTTCGAAATAACATGTTTAAAAAATTTAGAAGATAAAAAATTAACTAGGGGCTAATATTTATTTATCCACCAAAGCATTTACGAATATAGGAGAACACATTTAACTAGGTCCTATATATACATGTAATATAATAATTGACGCTTTAATCTTATTAATTATGTGCACCTTAGAAATCAATTGAATTCAAATGAGTAAATCAAACAAATAATACTAAAAACAAGGAACATTAATTTTAGCAATATCACAGTAATTAAAAAATTAAATTAACTGTGCTCAGCCAACAGAAATTAAATCAAATAAAAAAACAAATTAAAATCAATGTAAAACAAGTAATTATAAGTGCACATTGACACACAAGCACAATATTATATCAAATAGAAACAATATGAAATCAAAATCTGTGTTAGGGGTCTTAACTCATGCATTTTTTATTACATCATAATACAGGCCATTTTCCATTTGCTTCATTGAAGCACTATTCATAATTTTCTTTCAGTAATTACCTATTTTTATACTCCTGATTTTAAGAATTTCAGAAAATAGTTGATTTCGTAGAGTACTACGTTGTAGGCAACAGTTATTTGAAGGATTGTAATTTTCAATACCTCACACGAAAGTAGGATTTTGCTATCGTGAAATTCAGGGACACAAACGCTAACAAACATGCTGTAACAAGATTGTTATCATGAATTTTTGAACACACATTCGCACATATATACTGCAGCATGATTGTAAGTTCCAATACTTTGCAGCAATATGGTTCTTTTCAATAAAAGCATTACGCTTATGCCATTGGTTGGGTACTATTTATGCGGCTACTTGTAGAAATCGCCAGGACTGAAATTTACAACACCAATTCAACCACTATACTCTAGAATGGATTCTTTATTTCTACACATGAATATTACGATTTGATACAAACATCATGACATACAATATCTTATACTCACATATACAGCTGAATAGTTATTGACAAATCTTGCTCGGCCGAGCACAGATATCTTTTCCAGTAGCTACGATATTACTTCACTTTTTCTTTGTATCTCTACTTGGAGAGACAGTAAAGGTACCTCGTCAAAGGACTCCATCTATCAGATGCAAAGAAAAATAGGTGGTTTTATACCATGCTAGTTACAATTTCGTTATGATTTCCGAAAATAATATGAAATTGTAGGCTTTGTAAAATAATTTAAAATGTAAAATGTCTCATTTGTTAAAGATATTAATTAGTTTTGCATATGTTTTACTTCATTCTAAAATGGATGATATAATAAGGATTTCGATGATATTTTGTAAATTAATTGATAAAACAAATATATTTCTTAAGCTTACAAAATTAAAGGAATTTTAAACATTGAACTTTAAAAATTATACCTAATCATTATTTTTTCGAAAACCTGAAAGATATTTATCACTCATAATTTTAATCTGTATACATATAAAAAGGGCCAATAAATATAGATTGCCTTTACAGTTTAACCACATGATGCTTCATATTTTAGCAAGGTTGTATATATATATATATATATATATATATATATATTATTATTATTATTATTATTATTTTAATTATATTTTCAATCATTGATATTTCTGATGTCTAAAAAGCAAATCTGGCGTACATGAAACATTAATATCGTTTCTTCAAATTCTGGTACTATTATAGATTTTATTAACAGTCATATACCACTATTAATTTTCAAAATCCTTTAAGATAAAGCTTACCAATTAAGAAACATTTTTTATACTAGACCCTAAAAATAATGTATTATATGTTATAGTGCTTTATTTAAATTACAGTAAATAGCACTTTAACTGATATTTTAAAATACTGAAGAAAATTGATTTTAGATACCGGTATAGCAACTGTAAACTGCAAGTCTGAAATTCTGAGTTTCAGATCTTTAATAAAATTATTCAATTCAAAACTTCTTTAAACTCAGAAACTTATCCTTTGTTAAAATTAGTAGCTTTCATGCAAGTTATTAACCAAATTAATTAATAAAGAGAAAAAAATACTTTAAAAAGTTTTCTTTGCAAACACAATTGACCTTGATAAAAAGATAGAAAAAAATATTCAACTTGATTTATACGTCTGACAAAATTATTTGAATCCCATACACGCTGTCTAGACTGCTTTAGAAAGAGATATCTGTTAATGAAGATTTTGTAAATTTCCAATAGTTTGAGAAAGCTACTTATAAATTAAACTTACAGAATAAAAATGAGGTGTATATTAATCATATTCTCACTGATAATGATATTTTTCTATATTATTATGTAGTTAATATTCTGAAATAATCTCTGTCAAATATTTATAACTAAGTACATTTTTTCTTTAATTTATATGAAAAAGGAAAGTCTTTATTATAGAGTTTATAATTATTACTCATGAATGATTAATATCAAATTTTCAGCTACGGTCTAGGTATCCTGATAACATTTCCCCTAATATTTTAATTTCTGCAAAGGAAAGGTTATATATATATATATATATATATATTATTTAATTTAACAATATTTTATTTTTAAATAAAACAGTGCGTA
The DNA here is from genome assembly GCA_019974015.1 of Nephila pilipes. NCBI lineage: Eukaryota > Metazoa > Arthropoda > Arachnida > Araneae > Nephilidae > Nephila > Nephila pilipes. The sequence continues at coordinate 86,420 of BMAW01035128.1, read as the reverse complement.
ACACAATATCTGAGATTGATATTGTGAATTATATTGAAAATAAATAAAAAATAAAACAGAATGTAGAATAATAAATTTCTTTGAAACAAGTTTCAAAACCGTAATTTAATTGTTTCATATCAAGAATAAAGTACATTTTTTCGTCATATTTTTTCTTCAACTGAAACTTTTATTTCAGGACGATTTCTTACATTCAAGTGTAGATACATAAAAAATTTCCACCATAAAGGATTTGGGTTGCATTTGCTGAATGTAACTTTTCACAAATCTGTATTCGGATTGAAATAAGCATAGTACGTGTGAAAACAAAGAAAGTGGTGAGAAATAAGATTGGACTGATTCATGTATTTAAATAATACCCCCCTTTTGATGATGGAGATGGCCTTAACAGAGTAGAAAACTAAGGTATATCTATTTTTCTTAAAATTACCCAAATAATATTAGAAGACTGTTAGATAAAAATATTATAGTCTATTAGAAAACTGTTTTAAGTATCAATATATTATTTGAATAGTGGGTACACATATCAATAAATAATATTTATATTTCATTTCAAGAACTTGCATCAGTTTTGTAAAAATCGTTTCATGAAAGTATCTCTATCCAAACATCAGTTATGTCACAGGTGCTTTTGAAATGTTTCTACCTTACTTTCCTTTCTTTTTTTATCTTTCAGATAAATTTGAAATTTGTAAGCATATAATACTTTATTCTCCTATTTCTAAATTATACTTTATCACAGATTTCTTTTCACGTGCTGTGATCAAAGAACTTGTTTTGAATATCTAAGATTGCATTTGACTCTCTACATCTATCTCTCTCTCTTTCTTTGTATATATATATATGTGTGTGTGTGTGTGTGTCATTATTTCACTTAAATATAATTTCGAACATATGCTGCATATATCGAGTTCTAGTTTTGACGGATTTCCCATCCGTAAGGATAATCTTTACTAGACTATTTATCTTCCACTGAAATCCTTGGAAATTCCTCAGTCTAGTAATACATCATCTAAATCTAAAATACTCCCTGCAAATAAATTCTAAGCAGGGATAATTTCTCCCTCCTTCACTTTAGCCACTAAGGCCAAAACCGTGCCTCTGATGTCTTCAAATTTATACTGTTATCACGGAATCTTATGTAGCTCATTGCCTTGTAATCGCCTCTCTCTCATTCAATAGCAATAAATAAATTTTATTCGAAAATTGCATCTTGTTTTTCAACCTCGAACTTTTTACCACCTATTAAATATATGTTATATATATATATATATATATATATATATATATATATATATGTATTTAAATATATATATATATACGTATTTATATATAGACATAGACATATATATATGTGTGTGTGTAGGTATTTCGTTAAAAGTAAAAAAATAACCGAAAATGTAAGAAAAATATAAAATAGTAACATATAATAAAAAAACTATATCGTTGGTTTACAACTAAATATTACTATCGTATATACCTTTTAAATAATTATGCATGCATAAACAACACGATTATTAAAAAAAGAACAAATAGACAAAAAACAATATTATCTATAGAAGGAAATATATATATATATATATTTCCAAGGAAGGAAATATATATATATATATATATATATATATATATAAACTAAACCGAAATAAAACAATATAATTTTGCTATTAAACTAGATTAGTGGTAATCTGCTTATACAGGTATTAAGGATCCAACTTTCGTAATCAGTCATAGCTTTATCAAACAAAGCCATAATATTTAATTATATTTAATTATTTTTTTTTATATTTTGAATTAAATTTTATAAAATACCTATTTAGAATTCTGCTTGAGGGCAGATATCAAGGAATTAATTTAAGTATTATGAATGCCTAAATTTCCATTCACTATTAAATATTGTTGGAAAGAGAAAGATAGCAAATTAAAATTTAAACACAATAGATATATAAATCCTCAGACAGTGAATACATGCCTTTATTTATCAGAATGGAATACTCCAGAACACTGTTGTGGCAAGAGGAATCTTCTGGTAGGTCTAACAAATTATAATGAAAAATAAAGTGAACGACATAAACAATTCAATAAAATTTTACATAAACCTTTCGACGTTACCGTATGCGGATTTTGAAGCCGGAAATTCTCTGTCCGTGGACGATCGTCGTAACTCAGCATCTTCGGTGCTTGCAATAGAGGGTCCACATTTATTTTAGATATCTAATTGAGTTGGCGCAAACTCTAATCCACACAGAATCCCCATTTTCCATCCGTCTTGTATACGAAGATGACCGGAAATGTCCGAGGTCTCTCAGACGGTTGAATTATGTGGATTTCTAGTGTGGCGAGCTTCCTTAATCTACTTCTCAATATGCAATGAGGCCTCCAAGAACCACTTGCACATTCTCGCCTTGCTATTGAGGCGGCAGATTTGAATAATTGGATTCTGCTTGCATGCAGTTTTGCAAATTGAGATTATCTGCGTACGCACGTGTAATATTAGTATTTATAAACTTACATCAGCAGCTGAAAAAAAAAGTTTATTCTCTTACCTTGCCCCTTTGATTAATATCTTCCACCAACAATCTGATGTGAGCTCTTCTCCTGTACCTGTCCTTCAAGTATTATGGTTATAGGTATCATTGGTTTTTTTTTCTCTAAGTATATTTTATTTTCTTGTACTACCATGCCAATACTTTGATCCCCTCTGGAAATGCAAATTCTTTGGTGAAAGAATAAGCAAATATTCTGGAATCACCTAGAGAGTGTAAGGTGTGGGTTTGAGAACTTGGAGTTTCACTCAGAATGTTTTCAAATGTCTATTACTAGTCTATTATGAGAAAATTTCAATTTAGAATGATGTAATGGCAACATTTGACAATAAAATAAGCTCGAAAGATTAGATTCAACTATTAATTTCAAGACGAAATACGCATTTTCTAAACGGCTGGATATAATTTCTATCGGCGACTTTTAGAAGAATCATTTCCTTGGATGGCAACATAACTTTACGAAGATGGCGTCTGTATGTTTTCGAAATGATGGAGGAATATCCCATGCCCCCCCACACAGAAATAACACATTTGTAAAAATTATTTTTATTCCCAATATCTAACACTAAACACGAGAAGGAAAAATGTATTCATTTAATGAAAAATTCGCTAAAAATGTTAAAAAAATAATATTAATAAATAATTTTAATCATTTGCTATTGCTCATTATTATCAATTAATGTATTTTGCTTATTATCATAATTTTTGAAAATTTGAAATAATTTCATTAAAAAACACTATTAATTAATAAAAATCTCTAATCATGTTACTCATTTTCTTCGAAATGGTTCCATTCACTACATTTGATGTTTCTTCCATAATGAGAAGTAAAATTTAGTATTTTAATTTACTAAGGTACAATAGAACCTTTTGAAAATCTTAAGTTTAATGAAATCATCCGCATTTATGTAAATCACATTATGGATATTTAGAGTGACAGAAATCTATTATTTCTTTCTTTCTCTCTTCATTTACTTAGGTTGAATAAAATATAAATACATACACTAAATTAAAAAGAAACATACGATATGGCTATGTTTCGAGTGCACTTAAAGATGATGTAAAGTTCGCAAATATTACTTACGTCCTCAATGAAACAGCATACAAACAGAAGGGATATACCATCTAATACAAGTATATCCTTAATTATCATTGTTTATATTTTAAAACAAATGTTTAAGTTATGAGGTTCAGTCTACCTTAGAATTTGAAAATAATTTATTATTATATTATCGGATAAGTGTAAACAAAACTTATCTACAGTCTTGATCTTGACATATCACATAGGACTCAATATTTCACTAAATTGTATTAATTAATCTTAACTTTTTTTGTGTGAACACATAATCCAGAAAACATTTTGAAATCAAAGTAATAATTCAAGTAGATTTAAGCGTGTTCATAATATGGATTTATCATCTCTTTTGCTTTTATAACTTTTACACTTTCTGCTCCTATTACCTTGATTATTTTGCCCCTCCAATTTTATAGCATTTATTTTAACTAATAAATATTGTATGAAAAACATATAATAAACAAGTAATATCAAAACACAATTGTAATACTGATTCAATAACTAAAGTTTTCCCTCTCGTTATATACTTCAACGTCAAAACCAAGTCATATGTAGAACATTTATCACAAAAAAATACCTAACATACAATAGAATTACGAAGAATATTAAGGCGTAATAATAATAATTTTTTTTCATAAACATTCAAAATTGTGTTTCAGTAACATTAGTGTGAACTTATATCAGCAAAGAATTATATAAAACTCAGATTCCACTCATAATGTCCCATTAAATGTATCACAATTTAATCTACAAATTAAAATGTTGAAGTACTTATAAATGTATTACAAAATAATAAGTTCACTAAATGTATGTCTGTATTTTTGTAAAAATATATGTTAGTTCTATTTTAGGTTAGGATAAAAAATATGTTGTAATTAACATATATTTTATTAGTTATGTTTCTTCTACATTGACTTCTTTTTAATTTTATACTGGAGAATTTCTAATTAATAAAGAGGACTACATTATTTATAAAATATTCTTCATAGATATCAGAAGTATTATTACTGTTTAATTTTCTCGTTCTGACAAAACAATGAAAAAGAATTTGCTACATGTTAATCGTTTCTAAAGGAAATTATGAAAATTTTATCAGTTTTATCATATATGTCTTGCTGGTAACTGGTTTATTGGCATTCAAAATACATCTTTTAGCAAGACTGGTGAACATTAAAACTATGAGGACTCAAAATATTCAAGTTGGGATGGGGCGGAAATTGGGAGAGTGGTTGACCAGTTCAAGTATCATTTAGTCACTGGCCTGAGGATCAGAATTACGCGATCTATCGTAAATAGCTCCGGTGTTGCATATAATTGTAATTTTAAACATTTAATCATTCTAAAGAAACTAAATAATTTTTTGAAATCATATATAATATATTTTTAAATGCATGTAATAAAATTTAATGTTTCAATGAATTTCTCAATGAAATTTAAAAAAGAAATGGCTTACTATATTATCTTAAAAGAATTATTTAACACCAATTGAATATTTAATTTAACATAACTAAATTAGAAAGAATCTAAAGAAAATTATTTATGCTCTATTTGAGAATAAAAATGTGCGTTTTTATACTTATGCTCAAAGAAAGAAATTGTCTGCTGTGTGTTTTATTTTAATATGGTTATATATTTAATTCTCGAAAGAATTAGCTTAAGTGCTTAAAGAAATTGAGTGTGGAGTTTATTTAAATGTTAAAATTGATGAGATAAATATTATTAATATATATTCAGAATTGTTGAAAATGTGTTATACTCTGAGAATTCATTACTTTAACTCAAGAGAAAAATAAACTTTTTTAAGTAAATTTCAATTTATTTCATTATATCGTTTACTTGAAAACTTTCTTTAATAAATTTTAAATTAACAATTAATTTTTAAGAAAATATTTTTTATCATAATTTTTAAGAATTATTTCATAATTAGAATTCAAGAGAATCTGAAATATACCAATAAGAGAATATATGACCATAATTATTTCAAATGGTGCACAAATAATTATGTTTTTGAAATATCTTTGTCTGCAACTACACAATTCGTACTTGAAAATATTAAGAATTATAATGAACTGAGATGAAAACAGTGAAGAATATTAGGTATCTTATTTACATACCACATTTAGATTAGATGCAAGTAGCACATACAACGCTGCTCTTCTGAATCTCTTTTCAGCATCTTCAAAGCAAGGGTTTGAATAATATCTCCTTTTGTTCTATGAAACATTAGTTTGTCCCTAAAGTCAAAAGGTAAAGAGTTGTCCTGACTGCTGAATAATTCATTCCAACTAGACCAAACATAACCACTACATTGTTGTAATGTACTGCATGGAATGAAACCTTTTGAAAAGTAATCATTATCGTTAGTATTTATAATTTATATCAGAAGAATGCATACTGATGCATTAAATATGCATCATGACAGAAACTATGGCTTTAGAAAAGCTTTAAAATGGCTTCAAACCGTGAATTAGCTAGTACAGGAATATTTAAATGTCTAATCAGGATAATTTCGTACGAAGGGTAGTGCGTAAGGGTAAATTAAGGGAGTTTCTCGTATAATACATGTAAGTGGTTTGAATTGGAAAAAAATATATTGTTGCACAAAAGGCTTTGAACTTAACATATGATGATTTTGAAAAATGAATAACTATAATTGCCTAAAACAATTCAGTGTGACATTTATCTTCAATGGCAATTTTAACCCACACACAATGCACTTTTATCAATCTGCATATTTTAGTTAAAGGTACACAAGGTACAAAATTGGTTAAATTCAAGAAAAAATATTTTTTGATTCAAAAATTGTTATATGCAATCATCTATTATTATCAATAGAAATTCTTAAAATCAGAATAATTTTCATACATACAGTGTGTTTTCTTATGTTAAGAGACTTAGTTCTAATCTTTTATTTATTTACTTCATTTTTCCAAGAAATATTTTGTATTCAAAGAGAAAACAGAATCTTAAAAATGTACATATTATTATACAATGCATACATCACAGCTATTGTTATTTTAAACTTTCATAAAATTCAGAAAACTTTTTAATGCTTTCGTGTTAATGTTCTACAATGTAATACTATTTTAAGAAGTCGCTTAAGTTAAAAATCTCATTGTAAGTTCTCATTGCAGAATAAACTAGTTCAACAAATTATGTATTTCTCTGTCATGCAATGAGAAGACCATTAGTAATTTAAAAAGGAAAAAAAAAATGCTATTTATGTGTTCATGAGTTTTTTTCTCAGTTATGCACATAAAATTTATATTCTCTGAATTTAATGGAATTCTTACGTTTACAGTAAATTTATGTAGCACGTTAGACCAGTATTATATATTTATATTCCATTAAAACATTTACTGACAAATGTTCCTTTTTTATTTGAATAAAATACCATTCATTCTAATTTTTATTTTTCTAAAACACATTATCTTTTATAAGTCTTAAATTTAACATTGAAAATTACAACGCATTGGAAAAATAAATGAGTTTTTATTTTTTATTGCTCACACAATGTGGCTTCCGATAATTTAAGAAACAAACACATTTACTAATTTAAAAAATAAATTGAAGATCAGTTTAACTCATATATAACACGGAATAACAAGAAATTCGGCATTTTCACACACACGCATATATATATATATATATATATATATATATATATATATACGTATATATTAAAGTTAATTTGGCATACACGTATAAAAACAAAATTCCGAGTAAATTACAAATTATAGCTAAGACTTATGAACATATTTATATGTGAACATCTGGATAAATTTTATTTACCATCTCATTATGAACGATAACATTATTTAATGATATTTTTTTCTTTAATCCTTGTATAAGAAGTATATAAGAAACAATATTCTTAAGCAATGTAAGAATTATTCGAACAATTCATTAAATTTCACTTGTTAGGTGTTTTTTGGTAAATATTGTCAACTGCTCTCAATTATGAATTTGTACTGTTCAGAAAATATTTTTGTTATTACAGTATATTACGAAATAAAAATAATTGAATCTTATCTAAAAACTAGATAGTTATATTATTGAGTGATTTTAAAAAAGAAAATACTGAGAGAGAGAGAGAGAATTTCCTATGAAAGTTTCAACATTTTGCGTGATAGAAAAGAAATTAGTAATTTTATTAACCAATTTATTTAAAAATTCATCTTTGTTATTTAGTTACTTTTAAATATTTTTCGATATCGAATATTGAAAATCGATAATGAAAAATAAATGCAAATGCTGAGCTTAGGGACAAAAATATATTCTGAGCTTAAGTGCCTAATGGAAAGAAAAAAACATTCTTATGATAATAAGAAAATTCTATTGCCTTATGGATCTTTCAGCTCCCTGTTTTGTTTATACATCATATTAATGCAACGCAAATTTAATTATTGCTCGAAAAAATAAGTAATTTTGCTACGAGATTTTCAACAGTACGTCTGCCTTTGATATAATGAAAGCCTACATTATGTTCTTTAAAAATGTTTTAAGTTATAAATTTACTTCTGATCCGTATCACTGAGTAGTATTAGAAAATGAGAAAAAACACTTTGAGTAAAAAAAGTTATTAAATTTCAGACAATATCGAGGGAAATTTTTTTTCTGAAATGATAAGCAGAAAAAATAAATTATAGATTCCTTTTTTTTCCTTTTTTTTTTTAAAAAAAAAAAGAGTATTTTTCAGGCTAGTGGAATAAAACGTCTAATCAGGATTATATGAATATATATATGCTTCAGGACATACTTCATGTCTAGTTGCTAATCTATTTTTAATAATTTGTTTTATTAACAAAGAATCAACTTGAAGGAAAACACGACATACCATCTTCCCAAGTAATAAAAAAACAATTTATAATGCACATATTTATATATTATTTTTATTCTCAAGTCCATATTTTTTCACGTTTCACTTAGTATCTCTTGTTGCATTTTTCAATTTCATTTTTTATTTGGTTTTAAAATGTCCTTTTGAATAATTATGCTTCTTCAATCTAGATGGTAAAATAATATCAATTTTATTTCGACCTACTTCTTTTTAAACATTATTATTTACTAGTTAATAATTTGTCCAATTTTATGTTTTACTATAATTTCCATAATTTTTAGTTGATTGGTTTTAAGCAAATAAATTTTTTGGTTCCTTTAAATGAATAAATTTTGTCTGGTTTTATTTAAATTAATGGAGAAGGTCTTACTTTGATGGGGAATTCTTTCATAGTAATGTATATGGGTGTGATTTCTTGAAAATTATTTAATTCACCTCATTTGAAGTAACAATGTTCATTTAATCACGTTAGATATACAAATGACGAATATATCTTTAGTTTGGATGATTTATATACAGATGATTGTAGAACAGAAAAGAATACTCAGTGTTGAAGAGTCATCATGTCATTCTTCACACCAGTGCGCAAGATAATCCTTGATTCTGATTACCTTTTAGAGGTCAGTAAGGGTATTTACAAATACTCTCCTTCGCGGGAGTTGAAGGTAAGTTGAAGTCACCTGCTCGCGAACCTCAGAGCATCTCAATATCTTCCAACTGTGTAACATTGAGCTATATCTACCGACGCGCTATCTGTTGGTGACGTTGATATTTCCCACATGTATATATATATATATATATATATATTTGTATTTTTAACATTTTTATAGGATTATATTGTTAATTTCTCCCTACATTAGTGTTTGACGCGACAAACACTAATGTAGGTTCTATAATATAATGTAACTTCTAAAACGCGACACAAGGTAGGGGAAAATGTGTTTTACAAAGTTGAAGAGCATCGTCGATTTAGAACAAGAAGACACCTTGAGGGCATTAATGGTAGAAAAGAGACACTTTAAACACAGTTATGTTTCTTTGTGATTTCCGAAACTGTGGCGTCATAAGACTTAACGGAAGAGGAAATAATTATCTTTTGGACAAATAAAAAACATCCCGCATCATGGCATATTGAGTGCTGTAGTTCTGACTCCCCGGGGTGGGTCATTGAGTTGATGATTGCCTTAGAGGAATAGACAATATCCAAATCCTACAAAATCTTGTTGCTAAAGTATCAAATCAACGCAAGGTGCACTTGGTGTGCAAGCACTTAGTGTGCAAACGCGTATGATAGGTCACATCTGTTTACCTGAAACAGTTGTTAAACCGATACCTCCTCGGGTTGTAGGTTGAAGCTCATAGTTGTGGAGTGATTTTCAAAAAATTAATAGTGTTAAAAGGCTCTGCTGTATGGTAAATGTGGGTACCATGTTTAACTGTCAAAGTAGTTGTATTGATATCGTTCCTCTGAAGACCGGTATCCTTGTTGAACAACTTCGTCATTCGATCGAGGTTCAAAAGTACAAGATATATTACCAATAGCCCTAATTTTGCTTCTTGTGTAACTTTAATTAAGCCAAACCAAGTCTACCTTCTTGGAAAAAAATCATGAAGGTAGTGAAACATTTACAGGAACTAAACTGAGTGACTAGCCGACTTCGATATAGTAGACCAGCAAATGTAGGATGGAGATACATTCGTAAGATTTATAATGATCTCATCTATCTTATGCTACTCACATACCTGAGCAGCAGCGTAAGATAGATGAGAGAAAACGGTGTCCTTTCAAAAACTCGTTTAGGGGAAATCCTTAACAAATTAAATGCAGATCGATATCGGCCAACAACTCATCAGACATTACTGAATATAGAGGCCACAAAATGTTAGGAATGGTGCAACTTGTTCGTGTATCAAAAAGGAGTAAAGACAGTATTCATGGAAGATATAGTGTGGGAGGAGGATGCTTTTTTGTGGAAAGAAATGTACAACAGGTAGCACATCCATTACTGGCCCCTTGAAAATCCAACATATTCTGCCAACGCTTGACACAAAAGGTGTGGAATTTACAGTAACAAGGTCATCGACTCAAATTTTTACATTGGCACGTTAACTTGGTCACGATATTTATAACCTTTGCAGGTTGCAGTACCGGTTTATGTTGAAAACATGCCGCTGTTTCAACTCCAGAATTTATGGTTCCAATATGACGCGACGTCTTTGTATAAGACGTTACAATTGAAGCAGTACCTAGTAGAGATATTCGGGATACTAATAATCGAGTACGTGGATTCAAAGAGTGACCTCTACGTTTACATGACTTAATTCCAAAGGACGTTTTCCTGAGTGGGTACTTCAAATAACAATAGTATACAGTTTTCCGCCAACATTGTAGGACCTTCGACGACTTATTACGCATGCTTGTGCTAGCGTGTCAACTGCTCTGCTAAAGAGTATTCAAAATGAAATTCAAACAAGAGCCCATATGGGGATTGCAGCAAATGAATAACAGTTTCAAAATCGAAAACAAAGGCTTCTTTTGAATAACCATTTCCTCACTTCACATTATGGAAATTGCAAAAAATAAATGCACAATTTAAGCATTCTTTTCCTACCATTAAAGTTCCCAAAGTGTCTTTTCGTACTAAATTGATAACTTTCTGCCTCATTATACATCCATTTTTGTCCTGCGTCTTACTATTTTTGAGATAAAAGCACTTATTAAAAAGTTTTCCAACAGAAGGTGCTGTGAGTGGTCTCTTTTGTGTTATCCTTAAGTAAATGAATAAATCTATTGCGCTACCAGAGCTTCAATAACTGTATTTTCTGGGCAGAAAATTGTTCTTAAAAACCGGAGGCTTTAATTTATAATTGGAATCCAAGATGAAATAAGCAGGCGTTTCGTGGCATCCATAACCTTTATTCACGGAATACGAAGTGAAACCGAAAAAAAAAAACTCTCGTTCAAAATACAATTATTAGGTTACAATTAAAGAAAGTGCACTAGAGTTCGAGACAGTTTATGTGGCTGTTACCAAATAATAGATCGTTAGATATGTCATCCCCCCACCTGAAGACGTTGGAAAACAGCTTAACCTACAAACTTAAGAAATTTCAAAAAAATAACACATATTACATTTACTTACTTTTACAACAACTATTATATACAAACTATTATTTATAAATTTCCTAACACTAAATGTATGACTAAAATATATATTCTTAAATTTCAGAAGGAAGAAAGAATTATTTACAAGTTCAACTTTATATAGGTTGCTCTACGGTCCTACTTTTTTTTGCTTTAAAACAGGTGCAATGTGGTTGCTAGAAGTTTCTTTTGAAACCTTGTTGTTAGCATTATCTAGTTTTGTTTCCCTTTGACTGTTTTTGAACTAGGATGAGGAAAATTCAAATGGGAAAATTCTCTACATTGGCCGTAAAAATTCTCTTTTAGAGGTTCGCAAATGAACTTGTCTCGTAATACTATCTTTTACAGGTAACAATTGAATAACGCATCCTAAAGGTCAGTCAGTACATTCAGTATTGTCACTTCGAATAAGCACAACTTCGCCAAGCTTCATTTCTCACCTTTGTTTCTTGTATTCGGTTTTTTGAAATAGTTGTCCCAAATATTCAGGTGTAAATCTGTTCCGTATATTAGTAATTAAGTGTTGGTACATGTACATCGTGGAAATCAGGAACAATAATTTGTCGGAAATCTTGCAAACATTTGCTAGGGGACTGACGAACAAGTTCAGAATCTTTTCCTCACATATAACTAAGTGGTTTCGAGTTAATAACATATTCTGTATCACATAGAGCTGTAACCCTTTTTTCGTAAGAAAAAAAAAAAGATTTTCCCAGAACTCTTTTTAGAATTTGCTTCATCACATTAACCAATCTATTGTAGAAGCCTACCCACCAGGAGGCGATATGAGGGCTGAATATCAATCCTATTATTCTTGTGCTGATAAACTGGGATATTTCAGTCCAATTTACAGATTTAATCTAATTAGAAATACCAATAAAATTACACCCAATGTAACAATATACAATTGAGGGACTTCCTCCTCTTGTGATGAATCTGCTAAAACAATATAGAAAAGCTTCAATTGTTAACCATGAAAGAAGCTAAAAATGCACAGTTCTAATATATAATAGTATACGTATAGATGCAAATCCAAGCTTTATTTTTTCCTCTTAAATGCAGCTGTGCAATTAAATCAAATCAAGAGTACTCAAACACTGAAGCATCTTTTATTCTATTTTCTATAAGTCATGACAAGGGAGTAGTCATATTTCTTTTTGCGTGTTGTAAGCTGTAAGCATTTCAGCAAAATTGATAAAACTGCTTTTCTAGCATTCAAAATAAAATAATATTCATGTAGAACTTGCAAGAACATTTGTAATACTGCCAGTGAATTCTTTTTGTGTTCAGTGATTATCAATATCTCGATCTTGTTACAAACAATACACTTATAAAACATTTGCATTTTCCAGACCTAAGTCCAGCTCTTAAACATTTAACGCGACAACCTTTGTACTGCAAAATTTAGATTTTTTTGATAATAAGACATTTTATGTGCTCTAAAGCAATATTTCGCTTCATATTTACCATTATAAAAAACACACAATTTCTCTTGAATAGCAGACGTACTCAAAAAATTAGCTGCATCACAAACTTTAGTGAATTTATATCCGTTTTTATATGACACATAGTTCATCCTTCTATCCTTAACCACTCAGAGCTAAGATAATTCTTTCTTCAGCTCCTACTTCCGTTTCTAAAAATGTAAATAAACTATCAAGTCTTCCTTTTGAATCGTTGCCGCAATCAAAATTTGAATTTCTCTGCCAAGCTCTTAGAAAATTTTCTGGAACACAAGATTCAACCTACAGGTAAAGTAAAGCCGCACTTGTATCAGTTGTAGCACCTAGTATTTCAAGTGCACGAATCTGTTGTGTTCTAAATTGTCATATAATTCACACAAATTATTCGTGGAAAAATTTGAATTAACATTTTTTTAGAACTAATTTCACTAATTTCCTAACATATACTTCTACTATTAAATCGTTGCAACCGAATCTAGTTTTTACAACGTTTTTATGAATTTCACTTGACGTGTGTCTGTGTGTGTATCAGTGTGTCATTAAATTTTCGATCGCTTATTTAACCGACTTCTCACCAAGCTAGAACTCTTAAGCTTTGAGAATAGTTCTTATTTGACTAACAATGCAATATTTAGACATTTGCCGCAAGTTTTAGTGCAAGTTTAGCAAACGCCATATTCCTAAAGAGATGGTGAGCTCAATAATATATATATATATATATATATATATATATATATATATATATATATATATATATATATATATATATATATATATATATATATAGTCGGAAACGTTTTGACTCGATGAAGTAACATTTCTTTCTTTATTATTATTTTTATTTATTTATTTTTGTGGTCTAAGTTTGGATAGTCGTAAGTCAATTATAACGTAAACTTAGTTGGTATAACACATGAATCAATACGTCCCGAGACTAACATTGAAAACAACATTTTTTTTTATTCATCAACATAACACCTTTTGTTAATCACCTTTTAGGGTGATACAATCGTTCCAACGCTTTTCAATTTTTTTTTTTCGCAAGAAATCTTTTTTGTTGCGAGTAAATAGCGATAAACAGCTTTCTGAATCATCGACTCGTTGCTGTTTTTGTTCCATCGAAAGCAATCGCGGCACCCACTTGGAAAAAATCTTTTTCATGCTCAATTTTTCATGAAGGATAGTAAATACACTTCCATATGATATCTGTGTCATCTCAGCAATCTCACGGAGCTTCACTTTACGATCTTTCGTTATAATTTTTGTCACTTCACTCACATTTTCCGGTGTAACGGCTTCCACAGGTCTACCCGAGGGTTCCGCGTCATTTGTGTCGGTACGACCACGTTTAAACTCGGCAAACCACCAACAAATCGTTGCTTTTGATGGACAAGAGTCCGGGTAGCATTTTTCAATCCATTGTTTTGCTTGCACGGTGTTTTTACCCATTAAAAAACAATGTTTTATCAGAACACGAAACTCGGTTTTTTCCATTTTTTAAACAAACTACAAAACGACTTTACTCCAACCTCGATAACTCAGCTGTTTTTGGTCCGATCGACTTAAAATTTTGACACGTTTCAAGCAAAGGGTAGTACTCTAGAAAGACCTGGTTACTGGTTTACTACGAGCACCATCTCTGGGTTAGTCTCGGAACTTTTTGATCCATGTGTTAATTTCTTAATGGACTGCTTATGTATATTTTATTACATTAATTTGCTCAATGAACATATAATAAATAATAATCCAAATAAACTGTCTAAATATAGTAATAGAGAAAAGACATATTTTAGTACTTAATGAAAAACTGGATATTCATTTTATGAATATCAAATATTCACATTTTAAAACGCCAAAATTTCACATAAATCCAGTTAAATTTCGAAGGCTAGAATACTTTCATCTTCATATCTGGTGAGGGTTACCATCTATTGTTTAAAAACCTTTTGATAACCTTGAACATAAACTACTATAATTAAAAATAGCCTCGAAATTATCAAGGTTATGAGAGATATAGACAAGTTTTCATTGCATGAAAGACCTTTCTAAATCCATAGGTATTGGTGATTTAATTACAGTTCTTCTGATTTTATGAAAATAACTCATATTTTAATTACACGATAAAACGATAAAAATTCCATACTCTCATTAAACTTGTATTACAAAAAAATTTCATTATTTTTGGACAAATTCTTTGTATGCAGATTAGAGATCAGCTGCAGGTGGTCTAATTATGATAATTATTATCTCTCTTATCACTGTTTACACGTTTTTACATAATCTTTGAACCAATTTTCGTTTTAAAAGCCAATATTTTATTTAATCAACAAAATGATAATCATTCAGTTACCAACAATTTGCATCTTATTTGATTTTCTAGTAATGATGACGTTTTGCTTTCTGAGTATTTAATGACTACTTTTATGCACTTAGTGTTGCTTAAGAACGATTTAACTATCTGCCCAACGGAAAGAATTCTCATTTATTTTTTTTTTTTTTGTTAGTAACGGCATTCGTTATATTTGTTACTCATTAACTTTTTTGTTTTTTCATTCTTTGTGAATGATAACTTTCTTATAATTACATTTGAATTATTATACTATTTAGAAATTTGGATATTTCTGGTTTAGCCAACCAAGATACAAAAGGGGAGGATAGGTATTATTAAATATGTTTAGACCCGCATGTTCAGTCCTAAACACAAAATTGTTTCATGAATTCCTGGATTTCATTTTTACGTTTATTTTTTTATTTTGATTCACCATCACTATTCCCGTTTTGTTTTGTATAATTTACAAATTAATGCTTCAAACTTTTACTATATATATATATATATATATATATATATATATATATATATATATATGTGTGTGTGTTTGTGTGTGTGTGTGTGTGTGATGGAAAGAAACCCGTGTTATCACCTTTTTTTCCCCTTTTTAACTTTAATTATAAAGGGGAAAAGTGGGTTCAAGATTTGGAAGATTAAGTTCAAGATTAAGATTAAGTGGGTTCAAGATTTGGAAACATGTAGTCATGTCTTCGTCCTCCGGCCTCCTTTCAAAAAGCCATTGCAAATGCAATATGATGGTCCTTTTAAGGTGGTCCTTCGACTACCCAAAAATTTCATTGTCCTTATCAAGGGTCAAGAGCGCCTCATTGCGATGGATCGGTTAAAACCGGCGTTCATTTTGGGAACATCTGATGAGCCAGTGGAGCAGGAATCCAACATCCAACAAGATCCGCCAGCATATCAAACAAGATCCGGAAGGAAAGTAAAGTTTCGTCTCCCTTCGTGAGACTGGAGGAGGAGTCATGTGGCGGCTGCCTACGTCACCTTTTGACGTAATCTTTTTGACTGCGGATCTGCAAGATGACTGGTACAAAAGGAGGAAGTGGCCTTTGCTCGACACACTTGTTTCGCAGATTCCAAACCTGTGAAGTTCTCATTTTAAAGTATTTGTTAAGTTTGAAATAAATTGTTAGTTCCTGGTATCTTGTGTTTTTTGGTCTTTCCAGTTATTTATGTATCCTACACCTTCTGATCTGAAGACATCCCCCATAAGCTGGGATTGGATATTATAGGGAACGGAGGATTTAGCAACCCCACTTCTCCTATATATCTCTTTTTCGACATACTCTCTATTTTTGACACCGATCGACCCTTGGAACAACTTGCTGACCGTTGTGAGAGAAAACAGAACATCTATCTTATTTTACGTTGGGTGAGATGTTTTATTTTCAAGAAAGTTAATTTTTCCGCTTCCTTTTCTTTTTGTTTCTAGCTATTTAATACGCGCTTTTCTGATCTCTCTGAGTGTATATAAATACACACACTCACACACATACACTCACACGCTCGCGCACACACACACACATATATATTTAATTATTTAAAGAATTTGGATTTGAAATGTGTAAATCAAGGATGACTAACTCGTAGCACGGCAGAGACCAGTGGCATGAAAAACGTTTTGAAAAATCTGAAAAATAACACGATCGCCTTCAGGAACTTCGTCAAAATCCGTAAAATATCTCTACTCATATAACACTGAATCAATATTCAGTTAGACAGCGTAGTCACTGAATGACACCAATGGTTTAAGTTACTTTACTGTAGCATATTGCCTGATGGCGTCCAAGTGAGAGCAATGCACCTTTTTTCTGTGGTTCAGTTGATTTTAAATAGCTGATTAATTCATTTAAAAGTTTTCTTCAATTTTGATGTCGAATTTCAATAATGCTTATTGCCAGTAAAAACTTATTTTAAACTTTTGTATTATTTGTTAAATAATTCTTTTTACTCCTGCACTACTCAGACGTACATAGAACAGTTGTTCTTTTCGCAAAAATCTCATTATCAGCTTCTAAGTAGCAATTTTTCATTGTTTTATTTTTTTGTATTGGAAAAGTTAAAAAAGGCTCGCTTGATTTATTTTTGTTCTAACAGCTTTACTCTCCTCAAAAAGGTTGCCCACTCCTGGTATAAATAAACTCTAATGCATTATAATAAAAATAAACAATTTAGGATATAAATGTCAATAATTATGACATAATGTATAATTGAAAAAATACACGCTACACTATTCAATAAAAACAAATACTCCAAACTATATCAGTATACAAATGAAGCCCTGCAAACAAAGAAAAATGAATAAAAATAAAATCTCAATTTAAATATTTTAAGGAATTATTTAAAAGAAAATATTATATACAATAAATAAATTTTGAAAAACAAGTAAATAAAACGAAAATTTCTTTTGACAAATACCGAAATTATCAGATGTAGAAGAAATAAAGAAATGGTAATATCCAATTATTGAAGAAAATCAAAGGAATGGAACATAATATAATCAATGTTATAACAGGCTACAGATTATTAAATTCTAGAAAGTTCCAGAATTAAAGAAACGAACCATCTTAACTAACATTATATTATATAAAAATAGCTATAAAACCGAAGGAATAATTGAACTGAGACAAAAAACAAAAAAACACTAACACACCATTTAAAAAGGTAATGAACTAGTGATCCCAGAAAAATCTAAAAAGGTTTATAACGTAAGACAGATCAAGAAACAAAATTATAAAATGAAACCAAAAACCTCACAGTGTAAGATATATAAGAAAGCTTACATGAGCCCAGCAACAAAGGATTACATTAACTCAACCTGTCCGATTTAATCCCTGCTCAAAGACCTATTAGGCATAAAGGTAACAACAACTGCCAAATAGTATTAAAATTATACGAATACCTTATGAAAAACATAAGTATTTCAAAGGTTAAAATTCTGAAAGACATAAGAACAAAAAAATTAATTATAAAAAACAGCATAATTTATAAATAAATAATCAAGAAAAATCTGAATATGAAAAAATTTAAAAAACAAATTTCTTAAATAATTTTCAAAAAAAAATAAAGATACCTTTTAAATAAAATCTTAATTTTCAAGTTTATTCTATTTTATAACTATTGGACTTTAAATTTGTTTTTGAAAATTACTACGGTAATCAGACTTTGCAGTTGCAAAGTAGAATTAATTTTTTTAGAAAATTTACAGGAATATTAACTAATCTAATAATTTTAAGGAAAAATACATGTAAAATATTTTCACATGTATTTAAGCTTAAATAGCTATGAAGGAAAGAAACAATTACTATTATCTCTCTTATCTCTTATCTTTAGAAGACAGATTATAATTATCTCTCTTGTAAAAGAGTATATATATTAATAATAATCATATTATCAGTATTTTTCAGTTAATATTTAAAAAAAATCCGTTTTATGATATTTTATAATTGTTTTAGTTGGTTTTAAATAAGAATAAAATAATAAATCTGTTTTAAAATCTAGTTTTAAATTATTTTGAAAAATTATAAGGTCATTTTGTATTTAAACAACGTAAATTTATTGCTATAAATAAATATGGTTTCATGAAAATATAAATAAATACTGTCAAGACTATCAGTATTATGTTCATTCTGTAGCATAACATTAATTTAGAAAAA
Source organism: Nephila pilipes (assembly GCA_019974015.1). Lineage (NCBI taxonomy): Eukaryota > Metazoa > Arthropoda > Arachnida > Araneae > Nephilidae > Nephila > Nephila pilipes. The sequence goes on along the minus strand of BMAW01035128.1, from coordinate 67,348 downwards.
GTTTCGTTATCATTTCGTTAAAAAATTATCTTTTTCTTTTAAAACAAGATGAATAGAAAATTTTAATTTTTCACAAAGAATACAATACCTTCAAAGCATAATTATAAAATGAGTAATTTATTAACATTAATAAAATTAATAACTTCACAAATAATTTAATAATAACAGTCTTATCAATATCATTTATAGCATTTTGTAAAAGAGTTCTAAGAAATTTACTTTCTTAGTATGATTTATGTATTGAAACAATTAATCACAGTTCTAAATTTAATAGCTACTTAAAGAAATGTAAGAATTAAAAAGTATGTGGAAATTTTCTAATATTTATATATTATAACTTGTTTTCTTTTATAAGAATCCTTAACTCTTTTGGTTATTTCTTTATAAGTATTAGTTATCTTAATATAAGTTATTATTTTTAACAAGATGTTTATTAGTGATATTAAAAAAAATGCAGAAAATAAAAACATAGTAAAATTGGATCTTATCAGTATAATAAATAATAAACTTATCTTGTAACTTCTCATAGAAAGTTTTAGATTACTAAGCTTAGTGCTATATCTTTGCTTATAATCAAAAATATTTAAATACTTCATTAATGTAAAATTTATATTCCTTAAAAGCTTCAATAAGTTAATTATATTTCATAGCTGAATTTGTTTAAAAGTTATCATTGTGTTTACTTTTCTTCTTTAATATAATTACTATAATTAGAAATTATAAATCTGAAACTGTATCTTTATTCATAATATATATAAGATTTTTATTCCCTAACAATATTTAGATTACCTGTAATCATATGTTGGTATTTTTCATTTATACGTCTATCTAATTCTGATAATAACATACATAATTGAACAACGATAAATCTTTATACTAATTATAATTAAAGATCAAATGTCCCACATTTTTATACAATTTAAAACTTTTTTAATATGAATAATATTAATAAGAATAAAAATGTCTTGAGCTTAATAAGAATATTGTTAAAATTTGTATTTTCAAAAGAGTTATTCATAAATCAAATTTTGTAGTATTGTTTTTTGATTATTATTATTAAAGTCTCCGAATTGGTATTATTAAGTAAAATTTTACATATTATTAAGAAGTTTTCTATCTTGCGTGGGTGCATGTGAGTGAAATCAAGTAAAATATGGAGGATAATGATAAAAGATAATTTATACTTCCGAGCATTCCAGAAAGGACGACGCACAGGTATAAGAGCTTGGAAATAATAGCATAAAGTAGATACAAAGCACTTATACAAATTAGCGATACATTTACAGGAACAATAATAAATTGAACAGCAATTTTAATAACAATCATAGTTGCAACAACAGCTTTCTGCTCATTAGCTTACTAGTTCGTACTACGAACATATCTTCACTGTAGTACTCTGAACTACCAAGGAAGACTCTCACAGCTTCCGTTAGATTATGCCCATTTTCGCAAAGTCAGCACATACAAACGCCGACTGCTTCTTGTCGATTTCCCGATCTATTACCAAATCTGACTAGGCTCTTGACATATTTGTAGATGTTCCGGCTAAGTGTGATCTCCTCCATTAAATATTTCAAGAAAATTCCGTAACTTTCTTCCTAGTTGTGATATCAATTTTATACCAAGAATTTCTGGAATTTTCTATTTGTCACCAAAGTTACCAAGTCACCAAAACCGTCACCAGATCCAACGCCAATATTAAGGGGGCATTGCTTAAGCTTTCTTGCCTGACTAATGAGATATCAGTAAATACCACTTTTATTTTTTGTAGAGAACCATTGCAGGGATGACAGTTTAATCTCAAATTCGTAACAATATATACTTAACAATTTGTAAACAAGATATTACTACTTTATTTACAATAGTAACAAAATCCCTCAGATTTTAAATTCTTTTTTCTTCATATCAAACGAATATATTTAATGCTTATAACACACTGACCATTTTCAAATTTATTATTTAAAATATAATTTTTTTTCTTGAGCGACATTCATGTCCATACATTTAATTTCCTATTTTGGCCTCAATTATTTTCTTTGATTATCAGTTTCATTGGCAACATTGGGCGTATTAAAACCATAGTTGACATAAAAATGTTTCTTATTGTCATACTGTCTTAATGTTTGAATCATATGTTTACTAAAATGCAAAACGCGAAGACAATATGCATTTATAGTATTTAAAGCCCTATTATAATAATTTCCATACCATAAACTTCCTTAATTTTGGACCAAATTAACAGTTAATTCAACTCTCTTTTTCTCTGTATATATATATATATATATATATATATATATATATATATTGGATCAATTTCGTAAGGTGGCTGTTTGAATTTAATAAGAATAATTGGAGGTTGAGTGATGCATGAAATTGGTTAGAAGCAAAATTAATTAAAGACAAACACTCAGCGCAACTATAATAGGAATATATATATAAATATATAAAGAAAGAGAGACATACAGACAAAGAAAGACAAAATTATCGGTTCTTGAATGCGAGAGTCTATTGACAGAGATAATACTTAATACATTTCCGATTACAATTTATATATTATGTCTAGGAGCTCTTTGGAGCTACGAAAGTTAGGCACGTATTGCATGTCAAGCGTGAGAAGTGAAACAAAGAAGCAAAAAGTGTAAAAGACATTGACCAATTGTTAACATTGGCTTTCATACCCCAAAGATGCACCAATAATTTTGTTGAGCTTTCAAGTATATGAAGTTTTTGATACTAACTCTCAATACTCGAGGTAACAAAACACAAGTCACATCTGAAGTAAATGAGGAAAGTAAAATTGTCTAGTAAATTTTGTTAGGTTAGGAATAAAGTGTTTAAAATAAAGAAAGAAAGTTAAAAATGAAATGAATGATTTCATGAGTTCATCACAATTTCCCTTATCCTCAGTCCTGGACATCTGAAAAAAGTCTTTTCGGAGGCTAAGCTCTAAAAAGTGATGTAAATTGTAAGACTGAAAAATCATTGATATATCTATGATCCATGTGCTACTCTCTCTCTCTCTCATATTTATATATATAAATATGTGTGTGTGCTTACGTTTGTGCATGTGTATGTACTTAGTGTGTGTTTTGTGGCTATATATGTAAAATTATGTTAGGTGTGAAAAGTAACAACTTTACTAAATTTTGGTACAGGGAAAGTTTCAGAGCTATATTCAAAAATGATAACATTTTTTGTTAATAAAATTTTGAAACGAATATTTAAATATAGTAAAACTATTATAAATTCTTAAGGACTGAAATATATATATATATATATATATATATATATATATATATATATATAATTTAAAGAATGTAAAATATTGAATTATACATAAAATATTTGACAGCTTTATCAAATGTAACATTAAAGGAAACAATAAATTTAATAATTAGTATTACTAAAATGTATCTTATTTGTTAGTACTAAAGATTTAATGTAGATTATTGTTCATTTTTTATTTACGTTTGTACACTATTAAATATTTTTTATTCAATTGTAAATTTAAATTGATATTAGGTCTTTAGAGAATTACTTTTTATAAGACTTTAGTAATTTTGGAAAAATTTTAAAAGTCATTTATATCGTGGAAATTCATTTTGAATTTCTCATAAATATAATATTGAACGGAAAATCATT
>BMAW01035128.1:0-48767 GCA_019974015.1 Nephila pilipes | reverse complement strand
TTTTTTTCTTTTATTTGCTTTTTAAATAATTTTCCAATAGCTTTCAGTAATTTATAATTATTTAAATTCTAGTTATTAATTTTAATATAAAGTTTTTTAACTTCAATTACAATACTTTAATCACTTTAACCTTTAAACTTAAGAAGGATTACTGGTTGAAAATTTAGAAAAATGAAAATTGAATAAAATCCATATTTTAAATATTAAATATAAAAAATTAAGGTTTGGCGAAAAAAAATTAAAAAAAAAATTAAAATGTGTTAGGAATTAGGATTGTTTCACGCAATGTAAAAATTTATATGTCATTCATAAAAAGAAAGTAACTGAATTTATACAAATGATACAATAAAACTCGAAACCATTGTATTTCATTTTTAAAAAGTTTGTAAGTAAAGTAACACACTTCTATATGTAAAGAATAGCCTAGTGAAATAATGTAATTGAAAAAGAAAATCAAAAATCACTTAAAGGAATAAATGTAATCTGTTTTTTGAAAAAAATTAATCTAATTCAGATAATGTAAAAAAAATAAAAAAAACATATTAAATTTCCTTGGAAATTATTGCCTTTATTGTATGATTGAATTGTTTGGAAATATAATACAATCCTTAAACATTTCATTTAGATTCGAGTTAATGAGACACTTAATGAGTTTGGAGTAAAATTATAAGCCGAATTTTTTTCTACCTTTGTATAATAATAATTAACATTTAATCAAAATAAATTGTAATGATATGGAAGTATTGATCGAAAACAATCGACTGTATTTCACTTCTAATTGATCAAAGTTTATAGAAATGTGTTTGAATCTTTTCCGTTAAAAATGGGCTTTTTTTTCTTATTTTATTTTGATATTTCTTAAAGCTCATTAGAGATAAATATGATAAGTTTTATGCAGTGTATATTATTTTGAAACTCTTATTCATTCAAATGTCTTACAAACAGATTGAAATAATATCATATAGATTATAGAAGTAAATTATATAATGTGTAAATAATAATCTCTACACGAGAATTTTATTCAGCAAGCTAATTTAGAACTTTCTGTTTGATCAAAGTAATAAAAGTATTATTTTACTTTAAAGAAACATGATATGTTACAGCTATGAGTATTAAGGTGCAATCAATTATAGCTAAGAGTATTAAACTACAAAAAATTAGAACCTATGTTTAATTTACTGCTTATCGAAAAATATACGTATATCCAAAAAAACTAGAGGATGCACAAATAAATGAGGACATACAGATTGACTTCATCTAAGGGGCATTTTATTGGAAGTATAACTGAATGTAACCTGTGGATCAAAGTTTAAAAGAATGCACCACTGTGGTAAAGAGATCGAGGGAGTAAGAAATAAATATAAGTTTGGAACACAAGATCCAAATTCGAGTTTTTCACCATTGCGAGGAAACTAATAACGCTATAATACTGAGACAATGTGTATTTTAAAAAGCCACAGCAGAAAAAATAAATATAAGGTTTCGAAGTGGTTTTATTAGTTTATTTTGATTTAGATTTTGATGTAATTGTTTCGGAAATTACTACAATAAATTTTATTATTTGAAATGCAACTCTATCACAAAATTTATAAATGAATTTTTAGTGTATCCACTCATATTTTTTCTTTAAATATATACTTAAACTGTTATAGCTAGAGTAAGGAAATACATGTTACTCTTGTGTACTTTTTAAAATCATTCCTTAAATATAAAATTACAAAGCAATTTTGTAATAAACTAATTCTCTTATCGATTTATTGTAGTAATTCTAACTGAACTGTGCTTTATAAGATAACATTTATTCAAGCATATCAAGAAAACTTATAAAAGACAATTGTATGCATAAAAATTTTGAACAGATCCTGTTACTCCGAAATTAACTATAACTTTAAATAATGTTGACAAATTTAAGCACTTCGGAAAAATGAACCTATTTTCTACCTAGTTTCTACCTACACTGTATAGTAATACGAGTTTCTTCAAACAATGGTTTTCTATCCTGATGTAGGTAGATCACCTTTTAATAAAGTATTGGTAAAACAAATAAATTCTATGGATCCATTTAAATGAATACAAGGTAATTCATCATTACAAGTTCCAAAAACCTTATTTTAAATAAATATCCCTGTTTTTATTTTTTTCATTCATAAAAGAAATCTTAACAGTATGTTTTAAATATCTTTACAGAAAGAGAGTATATGAAATTAGCTAATATCAGTTCGCAATTCTTAAAATATTGATTGTTTTAAAATGATTGAGAGAGAGAAAAAAAACGAAGAATATATCAAATTCGTATTAAGCAAATTTTGCTATTGTGAAATAATATTCCTAAAAAGTTATTTTATACAAATTTAAGATTAAGTCCTTGATTCAAAGCGTGAAACCTGAACAAATGTAAATTTCATTTGCCTATTTACATTAGGATCATGAGAATTTGATAACAATATTCTCTCTATTCCATTTCAAGATAATTTCTCATTAACTTCAAAGAGAGATTTTGACTTATATTTCCTTTTGTTCTGTAAAACTCGAGTTAGTCATGGAGGTGAAAAGTCAAGGTGTTGTCATCACTTCTGAATAACCTCTTTCAACTTGACCATAAACTATATATATTTACGACGAATCCTGTGACTTGGAATCCTTTAAAAATTAATAACTGTCATCTCTAGACAAGATTTAATGTCATTGTTAATTATTCATATTTTATATATCAGGAAAGAAAAGTGAATACAACCCATCCTGCGATCTAAAAAAATCATTTTTAATTATGAAAATTGAAATTTGAAGAATTCGTATTGAGAAATAAATCACACTAATAAAAATATGATCAGAAATAGAGATATGCAATTTCCTGATAAACCTATTATTATTTTGAAAGTTTAAAAACTTGACTTCTTAACTTTCATGGATTTATGGAAATATGTAAAATGCTTGATAAACATGTGACGGTAGTACAGTCTTAATTTAATTCTAAATGGAAACGCAGTAGAAAAAAAAATTGAAGAGAATGATTCCATAACACAATTAAAGGTACCTTAAATCAATATTTTCCTTTTGCTGGGAATAAGAAATAAAATTGTAATTTTCGAATAAACTTTAACAATTTTACATGGAAAAGGAAATTTATTTTAATTGATAATTGAAGTGAGCTTTTAAAGATAATGAAATTGATTAATATATTGAAGGGCTCGTACTAATTTAAACGTAAAGAAAACACTGTAACCAAAGAGTAATTTGTTTTGATATTTATATGAATAATTATTATTCACCACGTAAATGACACAAACATAAGATATGTATTTTTTTTTTAAAAAAAAAAAAGCATTTCATTTTCCAGCAAATACCTACTTAAAAGTCTAATTTTTTTTCAAAATTAGACTTTTAAGTAGATATATTCTCATATTTGATTTTTCTATTACTTCTACAAATTTTCAAATGTTTAAACAAAATTTTCTCTCAATCTTTTAGACATGTTTCTTCCATTCTATATATGGATATGATTATATTAGTGTTATTTATAGCTTTTTATAACACATTTTTTCCCTCATCACTACAATAAACAGTAAAATACATCTATGTACGATAACATGAATTTTAAATAGAATAACTATTTACCTAATCCCTTATTCCGTAACCGGAAGTATTAAATTAATGAAAATACTTTCAAAATTTATATTTCTTACAAAATCACCTTATAATTTTAAATATATGACTGCCATGAAAAATAAAACTAAATAAACGCTATTTTTTAAGTTATTAATGAACGAATTTGGAATATTGTTAAAGAAAATTTAAATATATCTTTAAATAATATAGCTGGAACTATTTATTGTGTGTTTATATTTAGAAAATCATAAAAATAAAGTAATGCAATTTCCCCCCTAAATTTTGATCATTTTAGTGCTCTGAGTCAATGTTAGGAAGACATGAAATTTGTCAAGAATTTTTAATTTATTTTAAATCGAAAAAAAATAGAACAAAATCAATTGGTTATTCATTTTGAACGGGTCTGTTTATGTGTCCAATTCCTATCAACACATTTTTAAAATATACCTTAACCAGTGAATTGATTAACGCTATTCATGTTACATCCATTTGTTTCATAAGTCAACTTATTTAGTCTTCCCTTTTTTGCCATTATTTGTTGCTGATTCACATTTTAATTGAATTTATGATAGTATCTTTTGGAATAATTGAAAATACTTTTATTAAATAAATTCGTTTTAAAATGCGAGATATTGTTAGAATTATTACCGTAGTTATAAATGTTTTCACTCGCTTATGTTAAAGTATCAAAGAATCTAAGACCAATTTTTTTAAAGTTTAATTCTAGAATATCATACAGATTAAAACACTACTGCATTTATCAAAATCATAATACACTTTAAGAATTTAAGTAGTATAATTTCACAAATATTTAAAATAAGCATTGAAACTTATGTAAAAATGAACAACATTAAAATCGAAGTGAATTGAAGATTTTTTCAGAAAAGTTATTTTATTTTTCACTTGCTTTTCGAATGATTACGTTAAATAAATTTTCATTTAAAGGAAAGTAATTATTATAAATTTGGACTTGGAAATAAAATGCTTTTGTTTAATATAAATAAAATAATTAAATGATCGATTTATATATAAAAAAACAATTTTTAATCCACATTGGAGATATAAGTGAAAGGATGTTTTTTTTAAAATTAGTACACATGGAAAAAGTACAAAATAAATTTATTTTGCTAGAAACGAGATACTAAAATTGTTTACTTGAATTTTTTTTATAACTGTTTTCGTTGGGAAAAAATATTTAAGCAATTATTCTTTATATTAAAAACTATTAAATTTCCTCCTTTGTAAATGTTTGTTTTTTTATGCATGAACGTTGTCATTGTAATTATATCATGCAAACAAAAAAGTTTTGAATAATTATTATAATAAAAGATAAATATTGCATTACTCATGGATTTAATTTATCATACTAACAAAGGATTCTTAAATATTTGATTATTAAATCATCCAAACGATTTTCCTTTTTTTTTGCATAATTTAAGCATTCTTTCAATCCTTAATATTTAAATATTTCGTAAAGTTAAGTTTTTTTATATTATACTCACGTAAATATATTATTTCTTTGTTTTAAATATAAAATTTATTTTAATGTCTAAAAAAGTTATTAAGTCAAATTTTTCCTTACAGTTTCAATGGATTAAGACAACATTTACAAGAAAACATCGTTGATAGACAAAAGCCAACGTAATATATATTTATTGAATAAAAGAAAAGCAAACATATGTCTCATTTTTAAATACAGACAAACATAATTTCTTCTGTTGTATCAGATAGGTCCAACAAAATTTTTACTACAAAGCTTCAAACATTTTTACGTAGAAGCATTAGGATTAATGTATTATACTGAATCAGTTTCTTAATATTGTTTCGAGCCTGAGATGACGATTTCACGGAATGGTTTTCTTTTTTGAGAAAATAATCATTTGCAGACATTTTGTCAGTCAACCCAGGGAAGTTTAAGCAATGACTCATCAACCTTAGCAATGGATTTGTTAACTATTCTGGTGAATTGGAGGGAAACTTTGAGACATTAACGACAAATCTAACATTCCAGAAAGTACTAGGATCTTGGCGAAATCTCCCCCGATAGGAAAGTTACAGACTTTTTCTGAATTTTCTCTGGGACTTTACACCTGGCCATATCATCTATAAATAGGAGAAATGGGATGTTTAAATAGATCAATTGAAAAATTAATTGGAATCGACAAGTTATCGGTAGTTTAGCAGAATGAATTAGAGAAGCGGTCTATACACGCCAAAGAATCTACCAGAAACTGTAAGAGTCTGCCTTGAAAATGCAGAGTATAACTGCGGAAGTATATCAGTAGTGTGAAATAATAAGCTGGTGAGCTTAACGTTGCTGATACTAATGTGACTGTCATTACAAGTGTAATTGTTTTATTTGTGCTGTTACTGTCCAATGAGCTACTACTTGTGGCATTCTGTTCTGAATATTAGCAAGTAATTCGTTCTATCATGAAAGTTTGCAATAAAATAAAGTGTCATTTGAGATTATCCTCCGCAATTGTCTCATTTTCCTTATATGTTTTTAATGAAATTTGAAACATTGTTATCAGAAGTGGGATTCTCGAGAGAATGCTTATGGCCAGAGCAATGAAGGAATAAATTCGAGAAGCTGTTTGTTCTGATAACAGAGATAAAAGTATTACCCAAGAAAATGAAGTCAAAAGTGATTAAGCAAATTGAGGCAGATCAAGAATGAATGAGAAAACATTTCAAACAAAATCTGAAGAAATCGAGGGGATATTGGTGATAAAGAATATAAATAGAATATAAATTTCTCAAATAGAAAAGGAGAAAGAAAATGAGGAAGTTGTTCCCAAAGAAACGAATGAAGTTGAAGAAGTCAAGATAAATACTAATGAAGATAAAGAAGGAAGATGAGAGAAACGTCAAATCCCAAAGTCAATCATGGTACTTTACTGATTCTCAGGTACAAGTTACTAAAGATGCTGACAAGATAGAAGGACTGGTTGTCTTGAAAATCATCAATGCAGGACCTGTTGAACATACTTTGAATTATGTTCAGACGGGCAAGAATGAGGTATTGGACGATGTGGTATTCCAAGTATCCATGATGTGGTATTGGACGGAGGTTCTACTTAAACAGTATGAGATTTTTTGAAAAAACAATGAGAAACACTTAACTACAAATGAGACTTCTTGACAACGTCAATATAAAATAACAGTGTGTATCCGTTACTCTAGAGGAAGCAATTCTAGGTGTTGCAGTTCAATCTGCTGTGTGAACAAGGAACACTGTTGAAGAAATCAAGAACATACTTTATGTCGCTCCATTATCACTTAGAATTTTACTTGCTGGAGGAGTGATGACAAAAGTCTCAGAGAGAAATACAAGAATTCCTTTCGAGACCTCTCAGACATTGACCACATGCTCAGCTAGCTTGTCAGCTATATAATATGCAAGTGTATAACGTGAGGGAAAGGATAGCGGAGATGCTCTTCATGGGAAAGCTGAATTTGCCCCTGTGTGATATTCTCTTTGGATGACTAAGAAATACACCTTTCTCGCCAAATTACATGAGTGATTAACAGCATGTTTTGAAAAAATACTTACGCTTGCCAGAGACCGAATTAAACTTGTCCGCAAATGAATGAATTTGATGCAATGGATTAAACTAGACAGAGAGTCATGCAACAGAAAGTGGTTTAGACCTTTGTTTCCAAAGCTGCATTGTAAGTAAGAGAAACGAAAGGATGTCATCTTTAGGGTTAAAGTTCGCGTCAACACCAAGACAAAAGTCATATACATTGATTGGCTAGCTCCATACAGGATAACTGATCACATATGTATATAATGAAATAGCCGGGGTGTCAATCTTTGAATATGGGAGAAATGTTATGATTCTAAGATGACGTTTCTCTCAAACAATTATCTTATAAAGATAAGGAAACATTTACTGTTATTTCTCAGTCAAGTATGAAAACTTTAAGCATTACTCCTTAAATTTGAAAATAGATTTAGGAAACATTTTAGCAACTTTGCGAAAAACTTGGCATCTTTGTCAACAAATCGGAATTTCCGGGATGCACTGGAATCTTGGCAAAATCTCCGCTGGTAAGAAAGTTACTCGGGTTTTTTGAAAAATTTCCGTGGGACATCACGTATAGCCGGATCGCCTAAAGAAAGGAGAAATGTGTATCCGGTTTAGATGAATCGAGAAATTGTTTGGAAGTTGTCTGCATTAGCTGAGTGAATCTGCGAGAAGTTATCGGTAGGGTATCCAAGTGAATTTGCAAAAGAAGATTGTATATATCAGGGATTCTGTCGAAAACTTTTGAAATATGCCTCTGAAATTCAGAGTATTATTGCGAAGATCTGTACGTAAATTGAAATAGTACGCTGTTGAGCTGAACATTGGTGATACGTCTGTAGCAGGGTAATAATCTCTATTTTTTACCTAACTATATCTGTGTCACTAATTTATACAAATGCTATTTTTTCTGTTTAAGTTATTACTCTCCAAGTTCTGCTAGCTGAGTCGTCTTGACCTGAATATTTACAAATAAAGCGTCATTTGAGATTGTTCTGCGTATTAGATTGATTTTCACTCGTCGTACATCCAAGCACAATTAAAGTTTCGTAACAATATATAATCTACGATTTCATTTAATATTATATAAAAGATCATGAATGATTCCACACTTACTTAACTTATTTTACTACAATCCCACCATTTAATGGGAATTAATCTTCAATATTTATCAGATGAAATCTTACCTAAAAATTGTTATTCGATTTGTAAAATGACTTGCAATGATATACATTGAGTTACTTTAACCATTATGGAAAATAAGTAATTTTTAAAGACAAATATACTTATAGAAAGTAATGAGTCTCCCTCTCACTCTTTTCATTTTTAAAAGTACATTTTCTCTCCCATGTTTTAAAATAACTTAATGAAATATTTACACTAACATTATTATTACATTACATTGCATTTGCGCTTTTAAAGTGAAATATACATTTTTGGTTGAACCTTAGTTTAAAATACAAAATATTTTAACTGCATTTGTATGACCATATAATTTTTTTAAAATATTTTTGAAGAGCTTAAATCTGCTTAATGGGTTAAACGTCATTAATGATAAGCAATATAAATAAATATAGAAAAGTGAGAAGATAATTGTATGTTTTTAATGCAATTTAATTAAAACGTTTTTTCAGTATTTATGTGTCATTAAATTATTCCTACAGATTTTTTAATGAATCTGAACAGCATATTAGATGAAATTTAATTATGTGGTTTTTAGTCATCAATCTGAAGTTATTCATGAAACGATTACGCTACTAATATATGTAATAAATTTAATAAACGTGATTTAAATTAGAAATAATTGTCTTACTGAACTTAGCGATATATGTGACTTTATACTGAAAAGGTAAAATACAAGTTTCAAAGACAGCTTAAAGATTATTTCAGAGTAAAATGAAATTTTGAGAACTGCAATATAAGACTTTAAAAATTAGATTTCATTCTTAAGCTTAATAAACCTTCTGAAATTGAAATCTGTAGGAATGTATGATGATGGAGGAAATTTTTTTTTTCTTTAGGAAATCCTGGAATTTACTACATCAATCATTCTCTATTTTGTCCAATAACACCATTATATTCTAAACTCTCAACATTGTACGTGGGAAATCAACTTTGAACTGCTGCAAGAAGTAGAAGAAATATAACAATAAATGTTGCATTTTCTTTGCAAAAAACGTTGCATCTTCCATCTCAGATATTTTTTCTTGATCCAATCTTTGAATCGTATTTCATATTTAAAAATGTGCAATATAAGTTTTTGCATCAAATCTTTTAAATTTTGATATAAAAAACTTCCAATCATGTGTGGGTGTCAAGACAAGACGACACACAGTTAGCAAAACGTGGAAAGATTAAAAGAATGGCAGCACAAATAGGGAACACAGCACTTGTTTAAATTAATCACAAGAACAGAGAAACAAACATAGCACTCGTAATAGCAGTCACAATTGTTTCAGCAATTTTCAGGTCATCGTTTTATTATTTCTCTCAATGGACAAATCACCGAACTAATACCGTGCATTTCCAAGTCAAGCTTCGACAGTTCCTGGCAGATACACGCAACCTTTCCTCAAATTCCCTCCCGTTGCTACCGGCAGTCCTCAGAATTCCACTCGGACGATGCCGAACGTTTCCAGTCCATTTCTGGGTTGATCTCCTCGACTTTGCATCTCTACGGTATTTATAGGGGCTCTTATCATGTGTCAACAGGGAAAATTCAGGAAAAATCCATACTTTTCCTTGCTGTCAGGATAACACCAAGATTCCAGCAGTTTCTTGAATTATCCTTTTGTCAAAAAAGGCACCAAGTTTTTTCCAAAAACGGTCACCAAATTCGTTGTCAAAATTTAAGGGTCATTGTTTAAACTTTCTTTTCTATTCAACAAAATCTCTGTAAATATTTATCGTCCTTTATAAGACGACCATTTCAGGGTGCATCATTAACATGAAATTTCAAACATTAAACATTTATATAAAATTTCAAATATTCAATATTTATATGAAATTTAAAGTACTCAATGTTTATGTGAAATTTCAAATGTTAAAAATTTATTTGAAATTTCAAATGTTAAAAATTTATTTGAAATTTCAAATATTAAAAATTTATTTGAAATTTCATATATTCAATTTTCATATGAAATTTCAAAATAATCAATAAATAGATATTAATATGTGTTTTTATATTGGTGCGTTATAGGTCATTTTTTTCATAACCAAAATATTTATAGTTAACACTGTAAGTATAAAATTCTATAATATAGAAATAAATTATTCAAGGATTTGTTTCTACGTTGAATGATTATTCGAGATATCTTTAATTTAATTATACAAACTCTATGAAGAATACCTTATTTTCCTTTCTAAGCGTAATATTTTGATTGAATCCATTTATTATCTGAACCATAAACTAGTTTCAAATGCTAATCAATGCCTACCTTAAGAAGTTCACATTTATGTCTTTTAAAAACTTATGGAATTAGTTATGTTTCAAGTATTGATGAATTGTGATGAATGAGAAGATCCATTGGAATGTATAACGGTTTATTGGTAAACATTTATGTATGGAGCTTTATTAACTGTTCTTGAATTTTCGAAAATCTTAGAGCTTAGTTTCTAAATTACTTCTACCCGTCATACGATATAGATTATTGATATTTGATAAAAGAGTATAATTCTATTAGGTTTTATCACATATATAATGCCCAAATGGTTGTTTGTTTGTATAAAAGTTTTGGCAGTGAGATATCATGGGACATATTGTGCTGAACTCAAAATAAAGATGTTACTCGTAAAGGTGTTGCTAGTAAAACAATTAATATTCAATATTAGATTATAGAATAAGATGAAATTTAATGAAATTATATATTAATGGAGTAAAATCAATGTCATATAAAAAGATTAAAATTTTTGTTGGAGATCTTCCCCAAAATCAATTCAGTTAAAGATAATGTAATTAATTTAAAATTCATAAGGCTTTCAGAGTTAAAAACACAGCATTTAATCAAAATGTGGCTCACAATCAGAGGACAAACACAATTGTTACATATGGGAGGGGTAATTTCTCGCAGAAAGAGATGTCTATTCATAACAGTCGTGTGTGCGATACGTTAAAGTGTTGAAATTACATCCCATCTTCTACATGAAAATGATTTCAGATGTGAATTTATAGATCTCATAAGTTGTAGTGAACTATTTACTTTGCGATTGCATCGATCATGCCAGTGTTCCTGAATAACTTATTTAATATATTTCTAAGTATCGCAATATTAAATAGTGGGGATATTACACAGGATGCAAATTTAAATGCACTATCTACTCGTACTATTTATTGCACTGTCTTTTATGGTCATAGCTTGCATTTTCTCATATTTATCAATAATTTAGAAATTTATTAATCGTATAGTAAAACAAGTATTATATATATATATATATATATATCATTAATAAATGAATCATAATTTATAATGTATAATTAAAACTTGTGACATTGGGCTATTCGCGGTTTCTCTTCACTAACCTTAGGGACTTTCAATTGAGATTGATTGCTTTCGCTAAACAACCTTTGCCCAACCAAAAATGAAACGTGATGAAGAATGTAATATGCAAAGCAGTTAGGAATGAAGTGAAGCGGTTAAATTAAGAAGTATATAAACTCCATCTGAAGGAGTAGAGAAAGAGAGGAGAAGGAGGATCAGAGAGGCGTTGTAACGAGAGGAGGTGGAATCTAATTGTTATAGTATTGAAAGGTTGACTTGAGGATTAGAGTTGAGGTCCGAGTGTAAACCACTCGGATTGAGAATTGTTCTAGTGCTTTCAGCAGTTGTTCCAGATTAAGACTTGCAGTTGGTAAGAAGCTGTTAGATTATTATTGGTGGGTTGAATTAAGGTGTTAATAAACTTGACCAGGAGAGTTATATTATTATTGTCTTAGTGGTTATATATTAATAAATGTTGAAAGTTGTTTTGGTGGTTCTGTAATTATTGGTGTCATATTGTTTAATATTAGATATTAGTGATGGCACAAGATAACATCCGAGGTAATCGGATGTTACAAACTTGTCACAATTCAAACACCACTGTATTAATAAAAAATCTTACTGAAAATGTATTTTCTATTACAATAAAAACAAGAAAATAAAGTTACAGATATTAATTTGAAAATCAAAGAAGATAAATGTGAAAAATTGCTGTTACAAAATTAATATAATTCATTTAAGTAAAACAGGCATATTTATTAACTTTTTAAAAATCAATAAAAATAACTCTGGACTGCTACCCATTCGTCCGGCAGACGAAGTAGATAACAAATAACCTAAAACTGACTCCTCGAAACAGGAATTGGAAGTTCGACTCAGTTTCTTTGTATGACCCTGGTTACTAGAGTGTTGTTCTCAAAATATTCCCACGTATTGTGTTTTCAGAGAAATATTAGCCTAAGAGACCGAAAAGATAGCAGTAGTGTTTGGACTGAATTGGACTTCGTTTTTTACTCCGTGCATGTGAAGATGTTAAAGCTTTTTTACGGATAAAAGTTTTGGGGCAGACCTGAGTCTATACGTGAACTATTAATAGAACTAAGTGATGAAGAAAACTACATTCCTGAAGATGAATCAGAAAATGAATATTGTATTGAAATTCAAAATCATCAATTTACTGATATCGATAAGATTAAAAATGATGAATAATTATTTGAGAATACAGGGGAAGGAAAAACAATACTTAAAAAACAAACCCAGGGAAATGAAAATAAGAATTTAAAATATATGGCTAACGCAGAAGTATCAAATAAAAGTGATTGTACTGAAGAAATCCCGAACTTTTTCTTATTCCTGTTACAAATCAATAATATTTACATGAAAATTTCAGCTCACTGGTAAAGATTATTTCAAGTGGACATCTGTTTCTACGTGAAAAGTTAATCAAGAAAGCAATAAACTGAAAATGATAGAATTTTACAATTTATTAAAAGGGATTGTACACACATTAGATCAGATGTGTAACAACATGTCATGTAGTAGAAAAACACGTCGGTGGCATCCTTGTGCATTGTATGGGATAATTAATATTAGTTTAGGGAATGCATATGTTCTACATGTACATAATATGGCTGGAAAATCCCAAAACGATTTTTGAAGAAAAACTTTTGCTATAAAATTAAGTGAAGATTCTCTTGAATCCTGGATGAATAAACTTGCGAACATACAAACTTTGCTCCGATCAACAAGGACAATTGCATATGATATTTTAAATTTGAAGAATGACATTCAATGTGCTGAACAATCATGTTAAAAATGGAAAATTTGTGCATTTAGACCATACAAGTTGCGCAGAATGACTTTCAAATTTTGTCTAACATATTCTTGAGCTATGTGCGGTGAATATCATATGTGTGCAGAATGCTTTGAAAATAAATAAATTATTTATTTACTCTTATTTCAAGATCCAGAATTATGAAATCATCTGCAAGTAACATTTTTTTTTTTATTTTTCCTAATTTTAAGTTATGTTTTAAGTATGCCGCAGATCACTCAGTCTTGGAGACTAATGGGTATCGTTTCCGTAAGTTTTTCAAATGTTAGAGTTCTAGGATTAAAGAGCGCTATGAAACTCTTTTAGTTATGTCAAACTTGTATTTTGATATTACCTTAATAGTACAAGCATTTCTCAGCATAAGAAGTACAGATAGATTCGTACCTTAATAGTTTTCAAGCATTTTTCCAGGCAGTCAATCCACCTATGTTTCGGTGCCTCTCTTTTCTAGGTACCAAACGGTTGAATCAAGATATTTTTAGAAAATCGATTGTCAATCATATTTAAAAAAGTATACTGCTCATTTAATTCTCTGCGTTGCTATAAATTTAGTAATATTTGGCACTTTAAACTGTTTGTAAATTTCCAAGATGATTCTTCTCCAATAATTATCACATTTAATTTCACCAAGTAGGCTTCTAAAAATTTCTCTTCCAAATATAAAAATAGTCTTTTTTCTGTCTTTCTCAGTCATTGCCCATGCTTTAGCAGCATAAGTGAGAACGGACCTAATGAAAGTTTTTGTAGATGAGTAGTTACGTCTTACTGCCGATGAAATCAGATTTGAAATATTTTTGTAAGCTAGGATAACAATTTCTGGCAGATGTAACTCGGTTCTTAACCTCTTGCATTATGTCTTGTTCAGTGAGTTCATTTCAGAGTCTAAATATTTGAAGCTATTAACAATTTCAAATCTTATCTTCCTATTTGATTATAAGGATTATTAAAATTGATTCGTCATAAATTTGTTTTTATTCTAGTTCATGAAAAGATGCACCTTACTCGCTTCAGCTTTCAAAGAAACGAAAATCTGTTTAAGTGCTTCCGCAGTGCGAGTGACATTATCAGTGTCAGTAATAAATGCCAAAATCTGCAAATATTTATTAAAAACTCTTCCTGTTGTGTTAAGGATAGATTCTTTTATAACCTTTTTGAAGAGAAATGAAAAGGAAACCAGTGCAAATCCCTATCTAATTGCCCTCAAAATGACAATAGGGTTTGGCATGTTGTTCTGAATCTTGGTTTAGTTTCACTTAAAACAATAGTGACCAGCGTTTTCAATTTTTCAGGTATGTTAAATTCTCTCATTAACACTGTTACCAATTTCTTGTTTACTCAATCATAAGCTGTTTCATAATCTATAAAAAAGTAGAACATACGAATATCAAATTATCTTGTCTTCTTCATGATTTTATCTTAAGTTAAATATCTGAAAATCTGCTCTGCTGTTCATCTTCCCTCACGAAATTCGCATTGATAATCAATGCAATCAATCCATATAAGCATCTAATCTGTTGAACAGTATATTGGAGAATAATTTATAAACATGTACAAAGCTTATTTATTTATTCTAAACAAAATATAAATAAATAAGCTCTGTACATGTTCATAAATTGCTAGAGCAGGAGAATACCTCTATAATTTGAGCACTCCAAGACATCTCTTTTTTAATGTACTACGCAGATGATGCTCATTCTCCATTCCTCAGATAGAACTACTTGATTCCATATGAATTCTAGAGGGTGGTGAATTTCCTCAACATTTTTACGTGCTTCCTTTTTATAGGTTTTGTTGATTGTTTGTTATCATTAATTTGTTATTCTTAAGTTTGTTGTGCTCTTCTTTAACTTCTGTTAAGGTTGGCTGTGGAACAAACTCATTGTTTGCAACAGGAATCCAGTTGATCCAAACCTCACTTAAGTATTTGCATTCAACAACTCATTAAAGTACTCATTCTATTGGTAAAGAGCTTCCTGTATAAAATTATTCTTCCTTTGTTTCTACATTAAGATTTCTCTCTAGGTCTTAAAAATTTTATAGCAATACCTATTTCTCCAAAGAAGTTTCTGTTTTCATTACATCATCTCGGAGGCTCAATACCTTTGAATTTATTTTTGTAAGAAAGTCTTTTTAAAGCCGATTATTCTTTCATCATTTATCCTAGCCTTCTTATATTTCTCCGCTGATTTTCTTAAATGCCACTTTTGTAGTATATTTTTATATCCAACTACTTTTACCTGTGATTCGAACATTCATTCATAGTAAAAACAATTTTGCTATATAGTTTTATCAATGTTCTCTAGTATATTATTATCTTATTGCATGATGACCTTTTTATTGTATGTTTAGTTTCCATATTTTCCATTTTAACGATGTTTTATATATCAACTCCTCACCTAGTCTAAACTGGAGGTTTTGCCTAATTGTTTCAACGTTTATCCTTTCACAATCAAACCTCTTATGGTTCTCTCCATTTATCTTATGAGCGATTAAAATTTTGAGTACAGCAGTAACAAAGTGTTAAGAGGAATTATATGCTGCATCTCTATAGATTCTAATGTGCTGAATATCCAATATCAATATATGTGTAGAGTCAATTAGTACATGGTCAATTTGATTCTGCATCTCCGCATCAAGTGAGCGTCAGTTAGCCTTGTGTATTCCCTTATGACTGTATAAGATTCGTATACGGTTGTATTATTCTTACAGTAAAATATTTCAAACACGCGTTATCCATTATCATGAGTATTATCGTTTCACCAAAGCGTCGGCACGAGGTACTATTCTCAGTGGCAAATTGCACAACTCTACAAACTTATCAGATAAAGATAAATCGCCGGCTCTCCTCTCTGCTCCTTAAGTAATTTGTCTCCTTTCGTTCTGTGGTGCCGATACGCGAGTATGATTTCAGTCGAAAGAGAATTTAGTTTAAAGCATGTAGTGCGCTATAAGTTACTTTTAACTGTACTACTCATTCTTAGTTTTAATAGAAAACCTCGTATTTTATTAGTTCAATTACTGTGATGTTTACCTACAAATTTGATCAAACTGTGATTAAAAAATTATATATTGATGTTTGAGGTGGTCAAGACTCTTGAAAAAATGAATATGGAACCGTATTAATTTTTTTTGTTGAAAATATAGCTATATTGTATGTTGTTTATTTTTATGTTAACAAAAATCTTTAAATGATGCATAATTATAATAAAACTCTAAATCTGTAATCTTGACTTCTATTACCTAATACTGCATGCATTGTCCTGGGAATAGAATTGCTTCAAATATTTACTATTATGCGGCATTTTGAATCATATTGGTAGATTGATATGGCAACTCACGCCTACATTTTTGCTGATCTCATGCAGAAACTGTATTTTCCAATCGTTGACATAAAATCCCCCTCCTGGCCTATTTTGCAATTCATATCTCCTAAAATGAATAAAATAAAATAAAATAAAAAATAAAAAAAAAAAACTGATGATTATTAAAAAACAATAAAATAACAAAAAAACATAAAAATGTTAATCTATTTTATTATAAATAACACAAATTGCCTCGAAATGGAACACAGTATCTCCAATGCTACATAATTATCTTACCAAACTCATAAATTTCTTAGTTCATTTTTATAAAACAATACTAGAATATGTACTTCTAATACAGAATAAACATTTTAAGTTCTCTCTTAAATATTACTACCCATCATTTTAATTATAATATATTGTTTTTTTCTTTTATTACAAATAATGAAGGCATAATATTAATGCTGAAGATGCTTTTCGTGAGTATGATAACATATTAGTTTAATTCTTTACACATTTCTTACTATACATTTCCTCTAAATAATGTCAATAATTTTTTTTTCTTGGTATGTATGTAATTCTGCATTAGTAACTAAAATGATAATAATTTAACATAGAAAAATAAATAATTAATAGCTGATTCTCAAAATAAATTTGACAATAATTTGGAGAAATATGTTTAAAAGAATGGTTAACTGATTGAAAACACAGTCATTATACTTGTGAAATATATCCAGGAATTTTCTAGGTATTAGATATATATTAAGAAAAAAAACCCATTTGCGTATTATGTATACATTTATTCGTTTGCGTGTAACAATATAGCTACAGAATTAATACAACTCATTTATCACTCAAATAATTTATCTGAAGAAACGTGGGAAGAGAGAATGATTTATGATTCGTTAATACTTATAATTAACTCTTTTTTTCCTCCACTAAATACTAAGTTGCAATAATTTTGGCTATCAAATTCTAGATATCTAAGACTGAAATTCATATATGTGTGTATCATTTATCATCTAATATCTCAGTATATGAATGCACTTAAGATCTTACATTAAGCAGACAAATCCTCGGATTAACCGATTTGTGTACTGGGATAAAATTCAATACTTCTGATTTTGTTTTCATCTTACCGTTATTTTTATACTTCAAATTTATAAGATTCCGTCATATGTAATATATTTTTCAAATCTTAATCAAACTGAAACTTCGTTGCTTGTTGCTGAAACAAAAATTCTTTTTATACGGTATCTATTCCTTTCTGAAATCTGCTTACGCTTATGTATTTGACATATCCTGAAATTCTTTAAGTATTAACATTAACTCAGTAAATATAGCTCAAATTTATTGAACTTCTGGATACTGATTAATTACATTCACAGAATATGTATATATTAAAGATGTATATTCTTTCAAAGGCAATAAATCATTATTATATTATCTAATCATTACGATCTTCACGATCGAAATAATCTCTAACTGATTAAAATTAACACTAATGAGTCGTATTGGCGGTGAGCTACATCTAGTTGAAAAATTCTGAATTATTTTGCACAATTAAAGTTGAATTTGAGATTTCTTAATGCTCTTCTATATTTTTACAAAGAACAGAAGTCAGAATCAATTATATTTAATAATACACTAAATTCCCATAAACTGAAAGTTTACTATTAATTAAGCAAGAGCTTTCAAGAATGAAACAATGATTCTTCCTCAAATACAACACATAATAACTTTCCTTCAGAAGATATTTGTTTAGAGACGTAAAAATGTTTCTAAATTTGACTCCCAGAAGCATGATTAAACACGATTGAATTATGCTAGCGTATTTACCCAAAATATTTTTCTACCTGATTCATTTTAGTTTAACAAACAAAGAATAATTCAAACGTGCTTTGCCCTTTTAAAATGTAAATAATAAAGCGATGCGGTTACCCCACATAATGAGAAAAATATGCATGAAAAGAGTGTTGCTTGGTTGTTAGTTTTTGTTGAATGTAACTTACACGCATTAATAAAGGTAAATATTTGGTTTTCGGCAAGTTCAATTATACAGTCCTATGATATCGAAAATATTATGAACTAGAATCTCTTGTATAATGCGAAATGTAAGTATCTTTAGGTAGTGAATTTAGTAAGCTTATTTAATTACAGACATGGTTCATATTAACGAATATGGTAAATGTAATAGTTTTTAAAATAATATTTTTTTGATACTTGTAACGGATGGTGATAAATCTCATTCCAAACAATCAAATGCATTAATTGAAGGCGTTCAAAATATAAAATTTCATTAGATAATTTAGGTATATTACTTTAGAACGCATATGTTAAAAAAGAACTTTTATAATATAAATTTATGCGTTATTATGTGTTTAAACCTCTGTTTTCTCTTAGGATAATTAATTAAAGCTAAACTACTGAAAACCACCTTAACAACTATTTCATCCCTCAATACATTCTAAATATTGCATTCTATACTACATTCTCGCAAATTAATAATTAAAAACCCGTGTACATTACTTCGTTTTCTGTAAGTTGTGTTAAAATTTATATTTTAACTAATTGATATGAAATAGAATTACCGTGTTTCTCCTTCCAAAATTCTTTGGATTGAAAAATAAAATCTCAAAATAATTCCATTAAATTTCAATTACTAAAAGTGAAACAATCCGAAGAGTAACTGCCCAGAAGCTTAAGAGTTGTCACTGGAATGAGTTTAAATTAAGAACTGTTAACTTTTTCAACTTAACTCAACTCCAATAATCATATTTTTCTCTAATGATTTACATTATATTTACTTGCATTATAATTTCATTACATTATATACAAAACTTGGGCAGAATGAAATAAATATTGTTGTTCTAAAAAAAATTATGAATTTTCATTCAATTAAATGTACGAGAGAATATGCATTGCAAAAAAAATTATTACAAGACTGAATTATTTTTTCCTCCAATTTGTTGAGATCAAAAATTATGCAAATATTCAGGAATACTGCTTCTTACACATACGCTTTTTCAGATATAAAACTAATAGTTAGTTATTTCAAAAATTTGGTAAATTATTAGTTATTTAATAATTTCCTCACCCTAATTGTCCATACTCTCAGCATGAATAGTATTACAGTAGATGTAGTCGTCAAATCTTCTTTCACCATTAAGAACAAAACACACCAATATCTCGCGTCATCATCTGTCATTTTCCAAGAGAATGGTATTTTCTGTTGACTCCAGATTGAATGCTACCTTAAAGTCCCTTATGAGTTACTGCTTAAGGAAGCTTAATGTAGAATTTTATCTAACCATTAACCCCAGAATGGAGCTTTATTTCGAGAAATGCCTTCATTTACTAAATGTATTGTATTTATCTTAATTGACTTAGATCAAAAAGAGCTTTCCGAGAGCCATTTTCTCTCTATTGGCTGCAAAAATATATAATATATCATTGTTTCTTTTGAAGAGCTTTCATTTTCTGGATCTATCACACATTTCGTTTGCGAAGGCTCTTTATTCCCTAAACCTTCTGTCATTTTAGTCTCTAACTCAAAGCTTAAAAACAGATATATCCAATTTAAATCAATTAAAACAGTCATATTTTTTTTTTGAAATAACTTATTTATTCCTACTAAAGGGAAAATGTGTTTTCCATCAGTTTAAGTTCTTTCAAAATGTTTGTTAACCAGTTTTATATACATATTTAATATCAGGATTACCAGGGTGCTCGGAACTGAACTGATGAAATTACAGCAAATTTTAACTTCAGCTTCTGCGTGAATGAATTGGATCCTTTCTTTAGCTAGGGTCAAATTAAATTCAAACACATTTAAGTATGTTCCACTCACAATTCATTTCCTTCTCCTTCCGGCATCCGTTATGTATACGTTTCAAGCTATCACTTCATTACACTTTATTCGTCTAACTAATTTGTAAAATAACGTTTAATTTCATTGACTCGAGGATTTATGTTCGGTAATTTAAGTAAGGAAGAATCCCTAAATTTAAGTAAGAAATTAAATTTAAGTAAGAAATTAAATTTAAGTAAGAAATTATATTTAAGTAAGGAAAAGAAGAACTTGAACTAGCCCATCGTTACACATTGACTAGATAAAGAGATTTGCTATAACGATCAGTTTCACAGAACTTTTTCTAGAATTTTTTCGATCCTCATCGTAGTTAAATAGTAATAAGTAGAACAAATTCTTCAAAAATTATATCTTTATTTATTTTAAGATGAAATAGCATCATTAATTTCTTGTTAACATCTAGGGCAAACAACATTATTTATCTATTCGTTAATGCGGGTCGCATTAACGAATAGATAAATACATTTCAGTGAAATTAATTCTAAAGCAGAGAAATACTTTCCAAATGTTGTTCATAAAGAACCACCGGTCAGCAGTTTGTCTTGAGAATACTTTTAGCAATGAGAATTTGTCTGGCTAACGAAAAAAAAAAGTTCATATCGCATCAATAGATGGCACTGTACTACCCATAAAGGTACATAGCATCGACAATAACTCATATTGGAATGCAAGCTCCGTCATTGCGCAAGTAATTAATTATACTGCTTAATGTGCATAACTCATTAAGTTCTTTTTTTATCCTTCTCAGAAATACAACGAATAAAAAAGATTTGAATCCATCCAGCTATTGTAGGACTCTTTGTTCAATGAGTCATTCACCAAGTCGAAGGTGAGGCCACATCGAATAGGAAAAAAAGAATAGTTTTTTGACAAGCCAGAAACCTTATAAAAACAAACAACGACTCAATTTTTAAGCGTTCCCACACTAAAACAGTATGAAAATCATGGTTCTCTAATTATCTCTTGTCTAAGTGATATTATTTTTAAGTATCTAGATTTGCTCAAGAACTATTCTGTGTAATTATGCATCATTTCCACCGAGGTGTTGAAACGTAAAATAGCATGTTATGCAACAGCTTGGAGTGTATAAGTAATGATGTTATGAATATGTTCCATGACGGATGTCTTTCAGTTCAGCTCAGTTCGCAATCGTAACTCTGTACACAACTCTTTTCAAGCTTGTTATGATTTTATGAAATTAGTTCTGAAGCATAAAAATCCTTTTTGATAAAGTAGCTCCGAATATGGTTTTGTAGAAGTCACAATTGTGTAAAAAATTGTTGAATTAGCGACACACTAAAAAGTAATATAAGGGCTATTGCCATGAGATTTTGTACCTGTAATCTTCGTTTTTTAGTTTTTCTCTAATTAGTTCTTTGAAAGTTTTAATGCATTATAAATGCAGTAGATTTTATGCCAGATGTACCGACAGGTAAGAACGCTTTTTTTGCTAATGTAAATGCCATTATTGATCATTTATTGCTCATTCATAATCATTTATGTTTCTGATTCGAACTTTCTTTGCTCAAGAAGATATACAAAGTGATTATAATCAAAGTTGTACTTTCAAAAGTCTGTAAAAAAGAGCCACTAGTCAAAATGACCTGATATTTCATATGCGTTTATATGAAGTAATGGAATTTCTTTTGAAAGATTTAATTCAAAGGTGGACCAATATATGACGCTCAACTAGTCATAAAACGTTGAAAACTATTGCTGTAAAACATAAGTGAATTTTAAGATTAAGATGCTAATTAAAATATGTGACAAGCGTTCCGCTTATTACACGTGCGATAAAAAGGCAGGAAACATGCAATTCCTGTTGTTCTGCCTCTTGTAGGTTGCCATCACTCTTGAAGGGTAGGATTCTCCTTATGAAGCATTTTTATAAGGATGCTGACTACTCGTTTATTACATTAACGAATTTCCGGACATTATTGGGCTTAAAAAGTAGTTCTGCTTTGTTGACTGGACTAGGTTGGAAGAAAAGAATTCGTAAATTTGTAGAGACGGATCCATTTGACGTGAAATATGGCTGTGGGAGGAAATCAGTTACTTCAACATCAGTGGAGGATGTAGTTACAGCATTTGAGGAAGCATCAATCAGTGCTTTAAGACTTATCTATACCTTAGACATGCCATCAGAATGGTTCGTTATATTTTACTAAACATCCTGCAATGCTATTCATTCAAAATTAAGCATGGTCATGAGTTGGTTCTTACTGATCTGTCAAAACCAATTTCTTTCTCCCTGCAATTTCTTTCTCGAATGGAAGTGGGTAATGCATGGTCATTGAATCATTTTGTGGACAATCGAAACCTATTTTTATCTCCAAGGTGTTGTCAATATTAAAAATTTCAAAATATAGCCAAAGGAATATCTGTTTACAAAATGCAACCATTGCCTCTCCATTCTCAAAAGATCACTGTGTGGTGCAAGCTTACTACCACATGTATCATTAGCTCTTTCTTTTTTGAGGAGATTTGTCCTTCGGGTCCTGTCACCTGTACAATTATTGATAGACGTTATGAATCTGTTTTGCCCAACCAGCTCATTCTAGCACTGCAACAGTGCGGATAGCACAATGGATGCGGAAGAGGGCGCTCCTGAGCACATTTCAAATCCAGCGAAGCATCTGCTCAACATGCCTTTTGGAAATGACAGAATTATCAGTAACCATTTCCCAACCACCTGGCCGCCACGATAACCTGACTTTAACCTTTGCAATTTCTGGTCGTGAAATTATTTAAGACATTTTATGTATGAGGCACCATTAGCAATCTCAGCTAAATTGGAAACACACACATTCATTGCGCATCAAATTCACATCACAACTGACACTCTACGATCTACTGTGGAATATGCTGTTTTGCCCTTTCAACCTGTGACTGAAACAGTATATTGATTAATTTTTAAGTCAGCAGTAGCAGCTTAGTTGTCAACATTCTTATCTTGATCGATTCATCACTTTTTTACTTTCTCTACTGTTTTTATCCTGGATGCAATTAAAAACCGGTATTTTCCTATCCTCTGTGGGATCATCTTATCATTGAGGAGGATGAATTTTGAACAGAGTGCCAAAATAACATATCCGTATTTTAATTATCCTCTCATGATTAGTGCAGTGCCCTCTATTGGTCCATTTCTGAAAAATTTATTTTTCTTTCACAAAACAAATTTCCATCTACTTCACACATATTCAAACGAAATATTAGGTCATTCTGAGCAGTGATTCATTTTTTACAACTTTCTGACAGTGCAAATATAATTATAATCACCCTGTATAATACATATTTATTTATCAATATTAAAATATTATCTTCATTGCTTTTAGTCTTAAAAAGTGGTGATTTCTTAAGCTTGTGCTATAAATAAGCTTATTTTTCTTGTCAAAGGCGTCCAAGTTACTTCAATAAAAATCTTCTAAAGTTGAAAGCACTTTCATAAAAGCTCAAATTAGCTTTTGAATCACAACATAAATTTAGAACTTAAAAGAGATATATTTAACCTGAAAAATCAATGATTATTTTAAAATCGTGATAGTACTATTAGAAGCTAAGCCGTGCATACTCTAGAAATATCCACACAAATATTCTGAGCAAAGTAATATATAAGAAGTTTCAGGTTTATAAGCAAATAGGACAGTAAAATCCTACAACATGTAAAAAAAAAAAAAAAAAAAAAACATTTTAAAAATTGAGCATATACTTAAATCTTATCGAATAATTGTTTTTGCCTTGTATTAATAACCTTAATTCAGTAAGGATGAATATCAAACTACCACTAAACACACACAGAAAAATAATATAATATAATTATTCAACGATGTTAAACTTTCATCGAAACTGGTTTAGTTAAAAATTAATTAATAGAAGGTAGGTTAATCTCGCATTCATTTGAATTCAGAATAATTGATAAAATTCTTATTTATTTACAATAAATTTTTAATGAGCCCTACAGCAATAAGTTAATTGTCATATGAAATACATATTAGAAAATGACGCAGTTATTATTAGGATAACTGTATAAATGAATCGAACAAATATAATTATTTTATGGCGAGAGAAAGGTTCATTTAACTTGAAATGATCACAGATAATCAAAAGTAGTTGTGTAATTGTTTATTTACCAGTTAAAAATATTTAGTGTACCATTTAACCATCTCGTATAAACGCATGAATAATTGTTTTTATTTATTTTCCTTACATTAATTTTTATTCAGATTAATTCATTATTCGCACAAGATTAGCAACGAAGCAAAAATTAAATTTTACAAGTCATTTGCTTTTCTTCTTATTCTGAGGTATTATTTTCATTTTTTATTTCTTTCTTTTCATTCTCATTACTTTAACCGTAGTAATTAGAACTATTAATTTAATTTTGGTTCTGCATGTATTCTAAGCTGTTTTTTTTTATCATGAATATATTGGGAAATATATTGGACGGAAATTTTTATCTCTTCATTTAGTAAAATATTTTTAAGAAAGCAAACAGTGGTTACGAATTTGAATAAACTTAATAATATATTGTTTCACATAATTTTTGAAGATAAATTATTAGGTATATTGCATTATTCATTCAAGTATATCATTAATTAAGTAATAAGACATAAGGAAAAGTAAATGATCATTGTCATAAAGTTTGAAAAGCTCTTATTACTGTCACATTATTAATATCGGATCACAATTCATCACAAAAGCTACGTTACCAGTTAATAATACATTTGCATGGCTGCCTTTGCATCCAATTTTAATATTGCGTTCTTTTAAAGAAGTTCCCTATGGTCATGAATTAAGTCACTTTATGTTGTTTAAAAAATATAATATTCTATTCAAATGTATCAATGAAATAAATAAATTTCGCAATCCGTGTGAATATCAAATAATTGTACACATGAATATCAAACAAATGTTCAATAAATAACTAAACAGCAACAATGAATATTTGGTATATAAATATCTTAAATATTAAACATATCACATGAATTCCCGGAAACAACAAAATTTTTTTGAGTAATGTTTTATTAGAAGGTTTTCTATTCAAATTCTTTGTTTTCACCTTGAAACAAATCTGACCCAAGTATAATTTTTTTCATTTCTTCATTTACATTATTTGCTTACTCACGTACGTATTTGTTTCTTTGTGATTATTTCCATTGTAAAACTTCTAATTTTATGTACATTTAGTGATTTTTAAATGAAACTTAGTTCTTAAATATTGTTATGCGAAATTTTGGGCTTACTCGTCTTTTTTATGGATATCGGCAGAAAAATAAGTTTTTCAGAAAAGTTAAGAACAAGGTCTTAAGTAATTTCGTATAGGTAGAAGTGACCTTGGAGACAAATTTGGTTGCGTAAATGTAACTAAGGCGAAATATTTGTGAAATTTCTTGATATTTTTTTCAAGGACAAAGAAGAATTTTCCAGGTTATGTTCTTTTGACGATACACTGTGTGTATGAAATGAGAGTTCAGATACAATGTAATTGCTCTTTTTAGATATTTGTATGAACTTTTAATTTTAACTATGGTATTGCTTAAAGATGTAAATCTAACACACTTCAATATGTAAATTTTTTGGTCTTTGAAAATTTTCTATATATGGAATTTATTTATTTTCTTAATAATTGTCCATTACTTATCAGAATGCTCTTCGTTCAATAAAATGTTTATTATTGATAAAAATTTATGCAAGAAATGGGAATATTACGTATACATGAAAATTATAGGAATTATTTTACTTATAGGAATCATTTTTTTAAAAACGCTAAAATCAAACATTCTTGATGCTATTTCACAGTACTTTTTTGTTTTCTTTGAGTCATCATTTGCTTTGTTTAATCCTTAACAATGTTCTTTAGCAAATAAATTGCACGAAAGCTGTCTAAACTGCTTATGTCGTGTGAGTCGGTTTATCCGCTTTAGTGAAGTGCTCAGGTCTTACGCATGATGACCTCGATTGAATTGTTTAGTATAAAGAAAAAGTATCTTCTTCACCAGATAATTTTCTGCGTGTTATTTATAACAAATTCTGCAACATTTACTGACAATTACTTTTTGATTTTTACGAAATATGCTTTACTCTTGGATACTAAGGTTCATATTGTATAGATATGGTTGTTAACGAAACATTTATTTTTCATTAAAATATCTCAACTATCACTTTGACTTTTCTTCAACCATAGTCTGAATATACTTTGTTGAGTTCTGAAAGTGCTATACTTAAACTCTTCTCCAATCACTTCAACAATTGCGACATCTATAAAAAGTTAAATTTTAAAAGCCTTTCTAGTACTCTATAGATTCCCAGTTTTTATTCATTAACGAAACGCATCTGTAGAGTCTCGGGTAGTGCTGCGGCTATTTATGAGTTTTTAAAACTTTATGAAGAGATCGTTAGACCAACTCCACTCCACCAAGCTACGTTTCCCCAGGGAATCCGAGTGGGTCTCATATTCCTGTTTATCTCTTAGTCTTCAAAAGTAGCAGAGTTTTTTTTTGTTTTTGTTTTTGTAAATTGGATACAATGTTTCATGGTACCTTTATTTGGCAATTTCATTGTACCTTTATTTGGATAACTTTTTATTTTTGCAATTTTTAACTGAGATGAATATATCTTTATGTCAACCATGTTTTTCTCCGGGAGTCACTTGATAATGTAAACTTCCATTTGGACAGACTAATACATTTTCTTCGTAAATTGAAATGCTTTTTATCCTAATAAATGGCACGCTACTGCAAATAACTTTTTTTAAAGTATGCGAATAACTTTTTAAAAATGTTTCAATAAGTGGAGTATAATTTTCTTACCTCCTCAAATGCCATCTTCCTCAGATAAATACGCGATTTATGATCTTGCGGTGCCGAGTTACATTTTCTTTCTCCCATGAGATTTACTGCGTTTAGTTGACACGAATAACATATCATGAGATTCCAAGGAACTTTTTCTCCATTTTCAGCCCTTTTATTTGCTATAACATATTCATGCTTGTTTTCCTCTTTTCATTTATTGAATAACGAGTAAATCTTAGATTGCAAATGCGAGGTATTTTTGAAACTAAGGAATACTAGGTGCTACTTGATTAAATATGTCCCTTTCGTGAATAAAATCAGTTAATTTACTAAGAATCGTAAGAGATGTTATCAAGATGTAAAAAAATTGAGATAAATACGAAGATC
This sequence comes from Nephila pilipes, assembly GCA_019974015.1. Classification (NCBI taxonomy): domain Eukaryota; kingdom Metazoa; phylum Arthropoda; class Arachnida; order Araneae; family Nephilidae; genus Nephila; species Nephila pilipes. The sequence goes on along the minus strand of BMAW01035128.1, from coordinate 20,965 downwards.
GACGAGAGCTACAGCATTACATTAGTATTTATTGTTCGAAATCCAAATTTTAAATTTCTTTGAAATCTCTCTCTTTAAAATGTTATAAATGGAACACGCAAATAAATAACTTTAAAAAGAGTTCCATATCATTATTTATAAATGAAATAAATTGGTCGTTTGATATTTGGTGATATAAAAGCTTGCATTTATTATTTTTTCACTTTAATTATTCACTACAATTAAATCTTGTTTTGTATTTAATATCCCCATCAAATCGATTGAACTTTATGCGAAAAAGTGTAATTTAATCTGACGCAAATTAGTGACTTTTTAACACTCTTTAAATAAAAGAAAAGTGATATTTTTTAAGAGAAAATCTATTATGCTGTTGATGAACAAAAAAAAATCATTTCAGACTCTACATTTCCAGTTAAAGTAATCCCATATTATGTCAAAAAGTGAACAATAATACATTTGAGGAAAGAATATTGTTGTTATTTTTTTAATAATATCTAACATACTATTATAGCGGGGAATAAACTCTGTGACAATTTCCATTACAAAATGCATTTGTTTCAATAATACATAATTATATATTTTCAATGTTTCATAGTTATTTTATGTAAGTAAATAATTCTGTACGCTTTAATATTTTTAATATTTAGTATTTGGTTCAACCTCGAATTTTCCAAGAGGTATCTATATTTATTTTGAATGAAATATTTCTCTTTTTCCTATTAGTTTTGTTCATCTTGTATATTTTTAGCAAATAGTTATATTTTGTAACTCTTACTTTTTGTCGTCTTATAGCGTTACTGAATTTTACAATACAGATCATAAATTCACAGTGAGAAGAAATTCTCAGACATTTGAGACATGTTTACAGTGAAAAATGGGTGTAAGTTGGAATTTCCTAAGAAACTTCGCATTTTCTACGAAATCTTTCAGTGCCAAGACTTCAGACATATGCCAGCTGTGTTCTCTTTATGCCAACCTGTATCACAGTAATTTGAGAAAGTGTAAATAAATTAGTCTGGTTTGTGATGGAGTGAAATGCTAGATTTTCAAACCTGTCGCATGTCTTGGAAGTTGTAATGTAAAAATAAATTACCCAGAAAAAGACTTCTAATTCCTTGAAAGAACACGTCTATTTTCATTTAAATAATTATAGGATTTGAAAAGGTCGAATATAAATTCACTCAGGAAATGCATTTAAACGATGTTATTTATGTTTCTGTAAACAAATATTCAGTAACTGTCTCCACTACTAAGCAACTTATACCGAGAATAGAACAACATCTGCAGTGATCTCCAAAAACAAAGTCAGAGACTCAAACAGAACAAATAATTCATATCCTTTTGGAGAGAAATATTGTATTCCTTTTGGAGAAAAGCATATATTTTTGGAGAACAAGTGTATATACAACATTGATTGTATCTGTTATATTTATTCACAAAATATTTAACCTTTCATAGCTAACATAATATTACAAGGTAACTAACATTCAAAGATATGTTGAGTTTGTTCCAGTTGTATTGCATAAATAGTTTGATTATGAATAAATAATACACAATTCATTAATAACACTGATGATGTGATTAAATAAAATAATGCGAAATTCATAATTATTCACTTAAATTAAAATTGAAACACTTGGTAAAAACAAGGAATTAGCAAGTCAGCACGAATTTTTCAGCATTTTGTAAGAATAATAAAATGTCGAAACTAAAAGAAAAATTGGTTTTATTTAATTCTTTAACTTCTGCGCAATAACCGTCTAGAGCAATCTGTATCACTTTCATTCGAAAGAGGTCTAGATAAAAGTTTCCACTTCTTAAGCGTTTCTTTGGCTACTATACAATAAAGATTATTAATTTTTGAAACGTATGATAATATTTTACCCCAAAGGAAAAAGAGAAATTACACAAATATATTCTTATACTCTACTACCCGTTAATACAAATTAGGCTTATAATTTATATTATTTAATTTTCTATACGATACTCGAGTGCAACTCAGATTTGCTTAACTGAATGTTACTCAAGACTGTTGTTGAGTTCTTAATTCGAAACAAAATCAAATGCCTAGTGATTTAATACTTCAGCCTCGTATCTTTTTAGCATTTCATGTGAGGAATTTGGAGTAGAATTGATGTGCAGCAATGTCAATTGCTCCGAATAACAGTTTTTGGTATACCTTTGAACTTGCAACTTTAATCGGGTGATACTGATCATGAAGATTGTGACTTTAATAGCTGTGACATTAAGATCCAAATACCAGATATTGTCCGTGAATTATTCTCTTCAGATATCATTTGACATTTATAATACCTGATAAATATATGCAGAAAGTATTTTATGAATCTTCTAAACAATTTTAGGTATTTCAGACCTGCGTTCACCGAGATAATTTACTGGCAATTAAGGCGCTTCTGCCAGTATTTCACCCGGACTTCAAAGTCAGTTGAAATGGCACAATTGTGCAATTAGAGAGGAATTTGATGGAACTGATTTGAAGTTATGTGGAGCAAAGCTCATGAAGATGAAAGACGGGCTTTAATATTTAATATGAATCATAATAAACGTAGAATAGCTTAGGAAATTAAAGGGACAGGATCTTACCTTTTAAATGGCATAAATGGAATTTGAAGAATTTTAACTACACATGGGACTCAAATAACTGGTATATATATTCATATGTATGTGAACGTGAGTATAGAGGACTAAATATCAAAATTCGAAAATAATCCACATTTATATTATTCTAGAATGGGAATAAATAATAAACTATTTGCAAAGTGTTGAAAATATCAAATAATCTATTTATACTTGGAAGTAAAGTAAAATGTTAAAATAAATAAAATCCATCTTACTTAACCACAATTTTTCCAACTGTATTTAAAACTGGCCAATTAGAAAAAATAAACACTTAAAAAAGTTTAAAAATACTTACCCAATTTTTAAATTAATTTCGTGTTATAATTTAGAAATGAAAATTAAACTCATTATGTAATTACTAATTTAAGGTCAAATGGGATGAGTGTAATTTTTTCTTGAAATTTTCAAAGTTAACCATAAATTTATATGTAAAATATCAATGAAATTTAATGTACAAAAAAATAAGAGACATAACTGAAAAAGTGAAATAAGCTCACAGACATTAAGCTTACAAATTTATTAAAGTACTTTTTAAATTTTTATCTTAAAAATAATCTCTGCAATATTTTTTTTTTATAAATCTGACTAAAACGATTAAAGGCAAAAATTTTAAAGATCGGAATCAGATATATAAAATCAAATCAATTGCTAAAAATAGAACAGGAACAAGGGCAATGAAATGGATCGTTTCTAAGGAAGATTTATGCTTTGGTTCAGGTTCCGAGATATGAATCTCCTTATACTTCAGACATGTGGTGGCGAAACAGAAATTGAAAAATGATGTTTTCTGACAGCCGCTAGTTTCTAAAGTTAATGATAGACATATGAACGTCTTGTACGTGATAATCTTTTTACTTGCGAAAAATCAAAAGTAAAATTAAGAAGACAAGCAGATTTATTTTTATTTACCCCAGAAATTTCAATATCCTTTTTAATTTCATTATTATAAAATATATTTATATCGACAGATTGACTTGTAAATTGACTTTTGAATTCAATTAAAACTTGAACTTAAATATTGGACATTCAAATAACATATAATTCCAAAGTAAACTTTTAAATATTTTTATTTTGCATTACTTTTGTTATCGTTATTTAAATAGAATTCAAATGTAACTTGATGGAGCATAATGTTTCTTGTTTTCTTTATATTTAGAGTTTCTGTAAAGATAAGAGCTTAAAATGATATCGTTAGTACGAAACTATGTATTAAAATTCATTTCCAACTTCTTAATAAGCTTATTGGTGATGGAAAACGCATGATCATGTACTTTTAATAATTAATTTTTATTTTGTGCATGTTAATTAAAAATCATAGGAAAGTGAGTATGAATATATTAAGAAGAAAAATAAAATTAGGTTAATATTTACATTAAAATTAATATTTACATTAATACTAACATTAAAACTCAGTACAATTTGTACACGATGTTGAGTTATTTGCACATTTGTTTTACAATTAAATTAAGAATAAACATTGTAAAGTTTTAAGTAAAACTACATATGATCATTTGTGATATTATGCGTGTTAAGCCTGAATGTGTTTGAATTTTTTCAGCATTATTTAGAATATTTTGAGAGTAAAAAAAAATGGCCATAACTTCAAACATTATATAGCATATGTGATCATCAAAGTTTTTGAAAATTGAAACGTTAATGAAAAATGACACAAAATCATTAGTATTTTTTTGGTAAAAAGAAAGGTAATATGACACTTTTCAAGTCATTTCAGTGCATATCCGAAAGCATAATATACTGAATCTATACTCGTATTTAATTTTCTTCCACTACGGACTTAATTTTGTTAAAACAAAAATAGAGAATATATTTCCTACATGCTCCTAGATGTATTGGAAATATTACGGTAACTCTTCTGTAATAACATTGATACAAGGACCCTAAAACGGTTCATTACGCGAGATAAAAATCAATTTCTGTTAAATAGTTTTATTAGCAGAATTTAAAAATTTACACTACAAATAAACAAAATTCATTCTTATCTTGTATTAGTTTTTGATACATAAAATTCAGCAAAGCTGAAATGCTTTGAAACATTAAGAAATGTAGTATTAATGTAATCAATTTAAATTCAATTATGTACAAATTTTATATATATTCTAATTATTTTAAATTAATAAATATATTTGGGTAAAATTAATGAATATCAAATATATTACTATTTTGAAAATTAATTGTTAAAAGTAAATTAATAATGAAATTATGTGATGTTTTTTTAACAAATTTAGGTTTACATATTAATTAAACGTATTTTTAATAAAATTTAATTGCATTCTTTACAAATACATAACTTTATAGACATATGAATGTATTACTTTTATTTTTAAATTTGTTTTTAAATATATGGTGTCTGGAGTAATTTGAGTCTCAAAAAAGAGTTGGCTCTAAAAACATTACTTTTAGAAATTGTCATACCACTTTGTTAAAAAAAGTTAAGTATTTGTAATAAAATGTTCAGTATTACATTTTGCTATGCATGTGAAACACACATAAAATTCAACTTCAATAAAAGTTCATATTTTCACGTATGGAGGGTTTGAATAAATATGATAAAAACTTTACTTTATGATTATACTCACCATATAGTTGTTGATTTAACTAACGCCATTCGAATTAAATTGTAATCATAATTTTAAATGTTAATAAAATGACGGAATATCACATAAAGTGAAGAAAAAAATGTATGAAAACTTCTTTTTTACATTTTTCGAGCATTATCATGGTAATCCTGAATAATTTTCTGGTTTAAAACAAGTCGGGTAAATAGTGTTCGCTAAGAGGTTTATTTACCAGTTGCCATAACAGCCAGAAAAATCCGCTTTAAACTAAGATTTCTTACTCGAGAATAAAATCGTTCAAAACACAACTAGATGTACAAATATTCGCAAAACAAGCAGGACAATGCAAGCATCGTTTCTATTTTTTAGGAAAATATAAAATACATGAAAATATTTCTGCATAGAAAGTGTATCATCTGTATAGTTTGGAGAATCAAGTCACTTTTCAGAATTTAATGAAAATTGAGCCTCAATTCAATTTGCTCTCTTCTCCCATCCTGCTGATATTGACTCAGCACTTTAAGATCTGCAGCTTAAGCTTGTTGCCATGCAGTTGATCGAATCACAAAGTGTAAAAAAATTATAATGCCGTAACATCAGTTGACTTTTACTATTTTTTCTCTTTTGAAAAACTTCCATGCTTGAAGAAATTTGAAGAGAAAACGTTCTATGTATTTGGGTCTACATATATTTGTGAGCAAAGTGTTTCTTTCTTAAAGATCAACAAGAGTGAATGTAAATGCTGTTTCATAGACATTAACTTGAAGGCTATGATGAATATCTCAACAAGGAAATTCACTAATTATTTAAAAAAAAACATTTTATTAAAGTATGGCATGGTATATTTTTCTCATCAAACTGATTATAATATTAAATATGTTTTAAGCTATAGATTATATATGAAATATACCAAAATAATAAATTAAATTAAATTGGTCAATATTGTATTTTATTTGTACTTAGAGATTTTCATAGTACAATTTATACCTTTTATGAATGCAAAGCCAGCTAGTGAATGAAATCAATTATTAAATGTGGCTCACCTCTATTTTCTTGTTATACAAAGTGGTCCCTAAGCCAAAACTATTTTCCATGCCTGGCTTAGGTCATCGTGCGTGATTTCCTTATGACGTAAATGACTGAGGAGTATTACGAATAAAACTAATTTCTTGGTCATTTCATTAATGAAGATGTTTACTTAGTTAAGTGGTTTAACAAGTCGTTTAATAAGAAATATGGAATGAAGCATTAAGAAGGGGAAATAGGAATGAATTAACTCACTGTAGTATATTCCATAAATATTTTTTTTTTCTTTTTCAAAATAATTCATGAATATAGCACTAATTACATCTAAAAACTTTGTCATCATAACTTTTACAGTTGATGAGAATGTTCACCTTCTTTGGAGCAAATTCACTGGAAGAAACTCATTGTTTTGATACTTCTTTGTTTTCAGGTATATAAGATCTCATCGATAATGATACCTTGGAGAAGTAGCAATGAAATTTTGATTTGTCAGCAAATGGCTTCCAAATGAAAATCAGCTTATAAAAAATGAAAATGTTCTATGCAAAGTCTTACAAAGAACAGGTTTAGTGACACAAAGTGACCGTTTTTATAATTGTTATTAAATTACTTAATTAAATATAATGATTAGAGCAAACGATGAAATATCGAGAAATGGACTAATAACCTTTTTCCGATATCAAGGAAACGATAAATTATTAAATTGAAAATATTTTAGCTAAATGTAATTAAAATTAAAGCAAACTATGAATTATTAAATTGAATATTATATTAGCTACATGTAGTTAACATTAGAGCAAAAGATAAATAATTAAATTAAATATATTTTTAAGTTAAATGTAATTAAAATAAAACAAATAATAAATAATTAAATTGAATATATTTAAGTTAAACGTAATTAAAATAAACCAAATAATAAATAATTAAATTGAATATATTTAAGCTAAATGAAGTTAAAATTGAAGCAAACGACAAAAAATTGAAAAGTTATCTGGTACGCTGAAAGTGATCCAACTAAAGCAATATCCCTTTAAGCGGCTAATAAGTATCACATTATTCATGTGCCACTTAAGAGTTGACAATATTCAATGGCAATGCCAAATTTCTTTAGGAATGCCAATTTTCATCAAAAATATTTAATATTCTTTAGGAACAGCCATCAGCGTAATACATATTTTAAATATAAAAACAAATAAAAATGGAAATCTGTAAAATTATCTTTCATGCTTATAACTTTACTCAACATTACATTATTAAAATAAATTAATACATGTTTTTTTTTGTTTAAAATGCCCTTTTACGAATTTAAAGGCTATATGGTTAATTACTTAATTTCGTTTGCCTTTTTGGTACATATATCTGAAAGCTACATAAAAATATTTATTGAAAATTCACATTACAAATTCAGAAAGAATCAAATTTTAAAAATAATGATTAAGAAATGTAGTTAGTTGAAGATAAATAAAGTGGGGGAAAATTTATATAAAATTGCTAACTTGTTTGCTGATACTATGGTGAGGCTTCCTATTGATAAATACGGATGGTTCTAAATTTGGGCTTCATTCGAAAAGAATAACTTGATAGTTCGAAAATATTTTCATTTCAAATAGCCTTTTTAAAATGTCCATCAAAGCTTAATGTTTTCCAGAGGAGATTGAAGCAATTTTCATGTAAAAAGGAGATGAAACGTATCTGTAAAAATATGTATTTTGTCAAATGATTCTGCAATTATTCATTTTCAAGATTGCTCAAAGATGTTACAGAAATATTGTGACTAATTTTTGTAAATATCTCAAGTATTAAATACCATCAAGGGGAAAATAATAAAAATATATTAATGTAAACATTTTAATCCAGGATTTCCCGCATCTCGAAAATTTGCTTGATTTTATTTTATGAAGTAATATCTGCATTTCTAAAATGCCAATTTGTTTTTCTTTATTAGTATTCCTTATAGAATCATTTCACAATTGGTGTAATTACCTAAAATTCAGAGAAGAGTAAATGGTTTTGTACTAATTATAATGATTAAGACATTGAAATTAGTAGAAAAAGAATGCTTGTTTTTTTAAAAGAAAATTTAATGTGTAGTTCAAATCTATATATTATTAAAGCTCAATGAGCCAATAATATAAATTGAGTTGAACTAAATTATATTATCATTGTTGATATAGAGGAAGTTAGTTTAATTAAGTTTAAAGAAGTATGAATGAAAAACATTTGAAAAGTTTAAAATATCTTGATTGAACTTTGTTTGAAATATGATTGCAAAATATCTTAGTAACATGCAGTTTACTTGCAATCTGAGTATTTGTTGAAGCAGACATTCATTATTAGATACTTTTCTTTTATTTTAGGGACTGTAAAAAATAGTAATTAATCTGTCATGTTGCTAATGTTGCTACTTGACGTTCAGTCAAATTTAATACTCTCATTCCAGGAATACTTTTGCTTTAAACACATATTACATACCAATGTTATTGCAAAATAAATGTTACTTCCCAATGACGATGGTTTGCCTTTAATTAGAACGTATTTTCTTGAATGACGAAAATCCAAATAAATCTAATGATAATATTGCAAAAAAATTTAAAAAAGGAAATTGTTTTTAGAAAATTAAATTTCTGTAAACATGTAATAAGTTAAGTTCTTGTTAAAATTTACTTCTATGCATAATTACAATATATATATACTTTTCATAGTCTCCATACTTTTACAAAGAAGTATTTGTGAAAATACGATACTTAGAAAATAATACTTGAGAGAAAGTTTTTTCCTTTTTGTGACAGGGTTCTGATTTTTATTGGGGTAAAATATTTTTTTAACTTTTATTTTGTTATATTTATTTCAGAAATAATTCAGTATAACTTTAGTAACGGTATTAAAAATATGTAATCGAATTACTTCTATTTAATATGTCATTTTATCTGAATTAATTACATGTATATATTTGCCTTCGAAATTACTTACCATTTGGGAACTTTAGACATATTGCATGTCTTTATATCATCCGCGTGCTATTTATTACTAGACTAATCAGTTAGATTTAATTGAGATAGTTGAAGTTTGCATCTTATGAATCACAGATATATTTTAACTAACTACTTTGATAAAGTAATAAAGTATAGTATGTATTTAAAATTACATACAATTTATTAACATCAACTGCTAGAATAACTATCTCCTTAAAGATATTTTCATGGACCTTGTCTCTCAGTGATCGATTCAAAAGCGTGTATAATCTCATTATCCCGGGCTTTCAACGGTATAGCACTCAATCTCATTCAGTATCTGTGAGAGAAATGTGGATGGAGACAAACTTCCGGACAACAATATATCCGCTGCGATGGAGCGATATGATTGCATCAGAATTCTGAACTCTCCAACCAATTAATTATTCCTAATACCCCCAAACTTGGAACGCTGGACTTACCCAGAGTTACACTTACGGTATTTTGTGCATAATTATGCATTGCTATCAAGATGCAAATTTTTGCAAATTACTGAGAAATATATGATTTGACTGAGAGTGGGATTGGCTTATGTGTTAGGGAAATTTATGTAACTATATAATATTCATTTTAAAAGATATAGATGTAGAAAACTGTTAAGAATTAGGTAGGTAATATTCTATGAAATACAATAAAACAAAGATATTAATTTGACTTATAAAGTAATTTACTTAAACCGTATGGATAATTTTATTAGTAAGAACAAAATAAAAAAATATAGATTTCAAGTTACATGAAAAATGGAACTTCAAAATAAAGATATATATATATATATATACTTTTTATGTATATGTGAAAAAGATAAATGTAATGCAATTATATTATAATTTGAGATTTAGTAAATACATGGTGTTTGGAAACTTATTGGTAAAAATTTAATAGGTGACAAAAAATATCAAAACAAACAATTCCCAATTAACAATGCATAAGCAGAAAACAAGTGGTGAACCGTTAGATGGTGAAAAGCGCGAGTCACATCGTCATTTCTACTGTAGATTTGTGGAGGCATGACAACGTACAGTAATCAGGAAAAGGCCATGCTTCCAGAAATCTACATATGAATTGACGATACTTGAGGAAATTCGCACTTTATGTTGTTCATTACAGTACCATCAGCGGGTTACAGCCTGCTCTCCGCCTATAAATTGTGGGTTCAAAATTGTTTGTATAGATGTTTTCTATCACCTCTTAAATTTTTACCCATGAGTTTTTTAATATCCTGTATTAAGTGTTATTTTTAACTTCTCTAAGTATTTATGTGTAATATTTGTTGGAAATTTGATACGCTTGTTGATTTTAATTTGAAATTATTATGAACATTCAACCTTTACATATTAAGAAAATAGTCTCAGGTTAAAATTAATGAGTTGGAAATAAACAAATTTCAGAATATCTAAAAAGGATTTCCCCCAAATCACAATTTTTCATTTCAAAAATTAAAATTAATAAAAATATGTTATTTTTCCCCTTCAAATAACTTTGGATGCATTCCAAGGAAAAACTAAAAGGCTCATAAATAAGGGTATATAATATACTCGTATTTCTCTACTTGTACAAAAGAAAGGTAAACAGAATAAAAAGAACTAATGACGTGAAGATTCCCATTCAGTTGAATGTATATCATATAAGCATGATTTATGTTTTGTTTACTTATACCATTAAGTTTATGAGCCATTTAAATATCAAACAAGAATATAAGAAGTGGTTATCGGAATCCTCATTATTGAAATGTCAGTCTTCTTTCAATACATTCAATGTAAAGAATCCAAAGAAAGAATGATAATGAGTATTACGGTTTCAAAGATATGATGAAAAGTTTATTATTATTAATTAAATGTATGTGACTATTACTGTTGAATACAGTTTTAATTTATGAATAATGGGTAACCCTAGATAAATACAAATTGATTTTTGGTTCTGGTTAGAGCTATTTATTGGAAATCAAAACACTGTATGAGACAATTAATATCAATAAGTCAAACATTTTCTTAGAGTACCAAATTAATAATACTTATATACATATATATATATATGCTAAACTATCTTTTGTTCTGTGGTTATGTTCCTTAGAAAGCAGTGTAAAAACATATGCGACATATGGTAAATTTGGATATTAGTTACAAAACTTTAAAAAATCATATAAAAATATCTTGGAAAAATTAAAAATCATATAAAATAAAATAATAAATTTATAAAGATATCTTACAAAAAAAGTAATAATGAAATCCATATTACATATGCATAAAACAAAAATAATTAAGTTTTAATGAAAAAATAAATAAAATTAGTGTATAATGAAAATTCAGTCTATAAGTTAAAACAACATAAGAACTCAAATTGAATTTAGGAATAAAATTACTAACTAACAACTATTCATCGCTACAAGATTACAAGAGTGCACTTTTATTACGAACTAGAGCAAAAATGCTATCATCAGTAGATGTGTCAGATATGTATAGCTTAACTGTCGGCTTTGATTGTAATGCAGAATTTCGTTCGTTATTAAAGCCATGACCATAAAGTAAAAACCATATTAGAAAAAATTAGCCACTGCTCCATGGAAAGCTGATATGGAATCAATAACTCGAGGCCTTTCTTAGGTAGGAACGGTTATGGCACTTCGAAGCAGACAAGTATACAGAAATTAATTTCTTGATATCAGAAAGTCACATTAAAATACAAAGGTGAGGCTTTTGCGATTAAAATGTGCCACATCGAATCACAATATTTCGATTGACAAAAATGTATCAGCATTCAAAATATCTAATAGGTAGTGTTTCTTTGTGTTTTTTCCTTGTGTCAAATTCATAATAGCAGAGAGAGAAAATGAGAAAAAACAGCTTCTGAAAAACTACATGTGGGAACAGAAATGAAGAAATTTTTTGGTTAAAAAAATCCTTGCTGTTTTCCAACGACTTACTTCAAATGAATTCTTAGAAAGGTCTATCAACTCAAGAACACAGTTATCTAGTCGAAGTGTCCAAAAGAATGATATGTGTACGAGGATCGTGTGAAACATGAAGTAATAGAAAACATTTATGAATTAAACAAAGGGACACGACGTTTCAAGGTGTAGTGTTCGAATGTCGAAATAAATGTTTAGAAGGAGTTGAAAAAAATATCAAATACCAGCATGCATGTTAATTGGCAGAGAAAGCTGTATTTTTTTTAAAATAAGAATTAATTAAAAAATGGAAAGTGTGACATATAAAGTAGGATGTTTCTAATGTGTAAACAAATATACAAATTTTTATGTAAATTTATAATTTTATTTTTTTTTGTGTAATGCGTATATTTATAATATATGAATCAAGACAGTTAATATTAATTATTTCATAATTTGTGTTCTTATTCATATTATATCGTAGCAAAAATATAAAATTTTCATAATATCTGAAGAAGAATTTTAAAGGGATTATATTTATTATTATACTATAATTATTACTTTATACATTTTTCTTAAATTTTATTGTTTGTCAGTTGCAATTAATACCTCAAAATAATGTAATAAATAAAAAAAATATGTACTGTAATTATACGAGAATTCAATTATTTTTAAGAAAATCATATAGCTAATGATAGTTGCTTAAAACAATATAGAGAATGTTACATTTATGACATTCTCCCCAAAGTTTTAAGCAACTTTCATTATCATTTGATGATTAAATATGTAATATTGTGTCCAAATGCATTACAATTTTTAAATGAAATTACTTTTCTTGAATAGAATTATTGCATGGCATGCTAAAACCTAGTTTTTAATTGCAAAAGTAAATTAAATGTTTAAAAATTATACTGTAGTCTCAAATTTAAAATAGATCATATTTAATCAAAATTATACTACTATTTACAAAGTTTATAAGTATTATATATATATATATATATATGTGTGTGTGTGTGTGAGTGTATGTATACACTTATATAATGAAAATAATTATTCAGTAGTGTAAGCAAATAATTATCAAAAAATACAAAGAATACCGCAATTGTTGGAGATATTTGTTATATTATAGTTGGTGAATAATTTTTTAGTTTTTTTTTTTCATACTTTAAAATCGCAAATTTATGTTTTAATTTTAAAAAAAATTAGGAATTTTAATTTTTTTGCCTTATTATGAAAGAAATATTCATTTTCCGACAATAAACCATGAAGTGCAATTTTAGAAACTTTGAAATTAAAACAAATACTTTTTATTATAAGGTGGAAACATTTAAACAATATGTATAATTTATATATTTTTCAGTTTTGGATCTGTGAATATTTTCTAAGCAATAGTTATTTAAAAATAAGCTAAAATTTTGAGGTTTTTTTTAAAAAAATGTGGCACTTTTCTTTTTAGATGCTATTTTGTGTGTATTGGTATTCTTGTTCAATTGATTTTTGGTATTAATGATATTTTTCATAAAGCATAACTTTATAGAGTGGGAAGATCAAGATTCTTTAAGCATATTCAACAACGAATCTCTGTCCATAGACAGAAAGAGCTTTTTAAATTATACACACGCACCCATATATATATATATATATATATATATATAAACTCATCTTCTAATACTAGAAATGACACAGCTTGTTATATAATATTTTAAATGCTTGAATTTCTAAAAATTCTGAGTTTCTTTCAAATTCTTTAAATTTTAAATATTTATTTTATAAAATGTCTTAAAAGGGTAATTTACTTGCTTTTTATCATTAATGGAGCATTTGATTCTATATATTAATTATTTTATATCTAGGGAGTTGAATGCGATTGCAATGAAGTAATTTTTTTTAAAATAAATTTATTTTATAGACACAGGAAAAAAAGTAAAATTAAACACAGAATTATGATGTTTTAATAGAGAAATAATGTAATATGTAAGAGAGATAAAGTTTAAATTAAATTTAGTATTAAAAAAATTATGTGTGAGTATAAGAGAATATTTAAAAGCACGAAATAATGAACCTTAAAGTAGGAAATGTCTGCATTCAAAAGCAATTGTAAGCCAACGCGCTTGAGAACAACATTCTGTAATTTTGATTGATTATTCTCGCCTTATTATAGTCATAACTGTTAATTTAATTACCAAGTATTACAATGTTTGCCCCAAGTCTTATTTTCCAGAACTTTTTATCGTATGTCATATAATAATCTGTTTTTCTATTCAAATAGCATTCAATTTTTTCATGACGTTACTAGATTTTATTTAGTTTCTGCTTTCACTCTCAGAATCGTATGCTTCATAAATCAGGGTATATGAACAATGTTTTGACATGGTCATTAGATGACATAATTTTTGCTTTGTAAGCATAGTAACACATTTATTAAAATATAAAGCATGAAAGTTTTGTAGAAATAATTATGATAAATGTAGTTTCATTATTATACTCTCCTAAATTAAGGATACCATATTTTTCCTATGTTTTGTATGATCGTTAAAAAGTCTCAATTTTTCATTAATGCTTATAACAGACTCTAATGTATTTCTACGAGATATATGGATTAGTTTTGTGACATGAGGATATTTTTCAGCTTATACGCACGTCTATAGTAAAAAAATGCATTACATATCTATCTAGAAAATAATGTATTTTGAACAAGTATTATAACAAATGAATTTTAATAATGCTCCAGACTAGACACTTGAAAACGTTTTCAGTGTTTCACTAATTATCTGAAGTTTAAATTGCTACCCTCATGAATCAGGTTTTAAATTTCTTATAAAATTTGATGTTTAGGCATTAAGATTTTAAAACAATAAAATATTTTGTAGTATAATAAACCGAACGAGATTATTAGTACTAGATTTTTTACCAAACAATGATTTTGAAATTTTCATTGTAATGGCTAGATAGACTATTCTTTCACCAAATCTCTTAGTGATAAAATTTACAAACTTCATGGTCTGTGATGTACCGGTAGATACATTAATTTACATCTTAATTTCACCTAAACAGTCAAACGGTGACGCAGAGACTTCTTTGGGTTGCTTGGTATAAAAGGTTGAAGAATGAAGAATTCAAAGTCAGTTCATTGTGTTGATTTTGGATTAGAATTATTAAGTCTGTCACTAATAGTACATTTCTTTTAATTAACGATTGACATTTATTCTCCCTTCAAACAACAATTATTATATTAAAAATTTATAGTTATTCATATTAGCCATCCAAGGGGCTGTGTTTTTAGTTAACCCTAAAATATCGCATTTGACCACTTTTCTAAAATTTATCTTGTTTTTTCGTATATTTTTCATGTCTGCTTTCATCAGTAACGAACTTAATTTTCAAAAATATATTACAATAAATTTCTCGTGAATTTTTTATTGGATTGAAATGAAATATATGTCTGATATCTGCTTTCACCACTAATGAAAATTTTCAAAAATAAGTCGTAATGTAACGGTAACGGCTAAAGTTACGAGGTTCCTATTTAAAAATATTAAACTTACCCTCTCATCATAATTTATAAATTTAAAGAGCATAATTAGTTAAAGTTTTATCGTAATTTAAGTTGCTATCATAATTAGGATCAAGGCAACAAGCACCTGGGTGTTCGACAGAGTGAGAATAAGTCGTAATAAATTTACCCGAATTTTTTTTATTGGACTGAAATAAAATATATGTCTGATATCTGCTTTCACCACTAATGAACACAATTTTCAAAAATGAGTCGTAATAAATTTACCCGAATTTTTTTTATTGGATTAAAGTGAAGCAAATATAAGAATAAAATATTTCATTTACTTATCGATTTATGTCTTACCTTAAATCATATGTTAACTGGAATCTAGATATGTCTAAAAATAAATAACATTATTCAGAATTTTAAGACAGTAGTGTGGCAGCCAAATTACTTCTATTACTTGAATCAATAAAATTCCTTGAAGTTTTCATTGCAAAAAACGCATTTTCAATCTATTCGGATATCTTAAGGAGATATGGAACATTATGAATATGTTCATAAGTTTAATGAACTTGCTCTCATTTTCCAAGTGACACATGTTATAATAAGTGAAATTATCTCAATTAATAAATTTGTTCCATACGTTTTTATGTTCATATAGATGTAATATTCTATTATCCTTCTTTACGTATCGTATATAAATTGAAAAATCATATAGGTTTTGATTATGTAATTTAAAAATTAGTCTGCTATGTCTTACTAGGCATATACAATAATGAAATAATTTTTATTGCATTATGCGCATACTTTTAACAATATTTTCTGATTTATATTATATATTTAAGAAAAATAATTTAGAATTCTTGCTTAAAACTGGTTTAACGAACATTCTTAGTCTTTAGTATAGCAAAAAATAATAGCTCTTCTAGTTTTTATTCTCTCGCTCTCTCAAGAGAACATCTAGAACTTTTAAATTATTACTATGCCACACTTAAGCAATGGTTTCCGCATAATGATTCTTGACCGTGAAATACAATTAATGAGCAGTGAGTATGAAATTAAACTATTTTCTCTTGTTCTTTAAGAAACACACACACTTATTGTACTTTTCAATATTTCCAGCTATCTATTTTTTCCCTACTCAAAGTTCAGGTTAATGTATGTAGGATTCCCTAGTAATTTTAAATCATCAGCAGGTGACCAAGTCGACACTTAACACAGCACTTCTTTCTACACATATATTTTATTATGAGCATGAAGGTTTTAGCTGTAATAGATTTAAAGTGTAATAACCTAAATATATAGTGGTGTAAACGAGGGATGGTACAAATTCAAAGCCTTTTCTAATTACGTAAACCTTAAAGGTTCTATCGTTTAAATTTAGTAACAATTATTTTTATATACGCTTGGACTTTCCAAAATTCTGTTTCCCTGCCTTTTTTTGTTATGAGTAGTAATGAGCATAATGAAATATTATAAAATAAAATTTCTCATTCGCCACTTACATCCATTAGATATCTTCTATGCGACGTAAAATACTATCATAGATCACTAAACATTTTTCTGTTGTAATAGTTACCCATGTATAGGAATCTTATGCATTTGCATTCATTAAGCTTAATGAACTTAATATAGTTTTCAATAATCATAATGAGCTAATAACAATACAAAATGAATTTTCTCCACTAATAAGTTTAAAGTTTTCGACTCTTAATCTATTTACTACTTTAGTATTCCTCATATCACTAGTTCAAATGAAACTTTCATCAAAAAACACCAAAATAGTATTTTTTGTAATTGAATTTTCTTGCGTGAAAAAGTTCTATTTATTGAAAATACGCTAAAAGCAGCAATTGAAACTGATTAAATTTCTTAATATTTTTATTGTGATATAAAGGAAAATTAGCCCTTTTCTGTAAAACTATTATGTATGTCATCAAATGAAATCCTAAGTATTATAAAACTATTAATTGGCATTAATTATAAGATTTGCTATACAAACTCTAATTAAAGAAAATAAAAAAAAATATCCATTCTATGTCAAAAACCATTCTATTTTAACGTAGCAAAATAATTACGCAGTACAAATATTAATAAACGAAGAACGTAATTACTTCTTCCTTTGAACGGAAACCTGTTGGTGGGCGGATATAAGTGTAGGAAAGTGTAAAATGCATAAAGAGAGTCACAATGCCGAGGACACATAAATCAATTGTACTTTTCACTTTCTTTTACAGAGCGTTCTTTTCATTACGTCGTAAAGGTTAAAAGACCACAATTCAGCAAAGCGTAAAATATTTCCATAAGAAACGCAATGTTTTGCTTAATATGACAGCATAAAAAAATCTCAGCATTTAAGTCTTATTTTAAATGCCTCATATACGGAATATTCATTACGGTCTTGCTGCCATCGAAGTTTCTGTTTTTTCCCTAAAGTTAAAGTAAATTTTTCATTAAAAGAAAAAAATACTGAAAATTTTGAGCTTTCTCTCTTAGAAAAACGTAATAAATTATTCTCCTTTTTTTTAATTGCACAACTACAAAAAAATGTTTTGAAGAAGAAATGTTTTACTTGTATCATAAAGAATTATACCTTAGTAATAGAACTTCTTGAATATGTTTTAGCTGTTGACTTTTTTTATATACATATAATAAGGATGAAGGAAATGTTCGCGCACCTGCAATGAATATTCCCCCATTCCCAAAATGTAATTTTTTAAATAGTTAAAAAACTTATTTTAATCGAAAAAATATTCTTATTTACAAATATTCAAAAGATTCATATTCATATATATTTAATTTACACATTTTCTGATTTCCTTCTAAGAAAGTATGTACTATCTACAAAAACATCTTCTAGGTTTTTACGTTAAGAAAAGAAATGTGTTCATTTTGAAACCCTTAAAACAAAAGTATCTTAGATATTTATTTTAATCTGTGTTAATTTATCATCGTTGTGTTTTAAGGTATATTAAATTATAGTTCTGATAAGTTGGACAATTATTATAATTTCGATCATTTAGAATTATTCTGATATAAGTTTATTGCGTAGTTCTGATTAATATTATATTTTGAAGTCAAAGCATCAAATTGTTATTAAAAATTTCTTTTGTCATGCTATTTAAATTTCATAAGCATACTATTAAATGTTTCATTAAATAGTGAGTGATGTCGAAGCTTAATAAATAAAACTAGAATAAGCAAAATACAAATAAATAGCCAAATTTTCCTTTAATTATGAATAACTAAACTCAATATAATTAAATGAATATTCAAAATATTATTAAGATATCCGTTAATTTCGCACTACGGTAATAAAACTGAGGGGCATTGTTTGGTGTTAATTTCAATATTTATGTTTTTATCTTGATCAACATTTATTTAGTGATTAAAAAAAAGCATTCAAAACTAAATTATTTTTCTTCCTTTTCAAAAAAAAAAATGTAAAATTCTATTCAGTTCCATTTTTAAGTTTATTAGCAAATTTTTTGAGTAAATTTTCATCGTGCATTTCTTATTTATTTGAATAGTATTTTAGAAAATAGTATTTGTACACATGTTATATCTCTCACATATAACATATATATAATTTTGATGACATTTCATTTACTATTACTTAAATGCGAGCATTTTCCAAATTTTATTACATTTTAGTTGATGGTATGAAATTTTGAAAATAAATATTCAGTTAAATACAAATTTAGCGGCATAGTTACAGTATTTATATTAATATAATAAACAAATGTTTTATTTTATTTTGACACTCTGAACTTTCCTTGCAGACGGGATGTTAGAAGAGAATAAATGAAATATTAATAATCAGACTTGACTCTACAAATTATGTGTTATTATGTGATGGAATAAAACTAAATTAAGATATTTTGGATGACCTAATTCCCCTTAAGTAATTTGAACAATTAAGTGCATTTTTCTTGGAATAAATTATTCATCATATTTTAGTATCCATTTAAACATATCTTAAACAAATTATAGCCAAGGCATTTCATGCACATTAAAAAGCTCACATTATTATTATATTAAATGCGGAAACTAAAACAAATAATAACAATTGTTATACATATTTGTTTCTTTTCTTCTTTTCATCTGAGAAGCACACACCTTATATATTTAATTTTTATGCTTATACTGTAATCAGGTGATATATTATTATAATGTGTACAACTTAAATTCAGAAGAAAATAAAAGTTTTCAGATGTAGGAGACCTAGGATGATTTTGAAAAACATTAAAAAAATTCTTTTGTATCATTTGGGAACATTCGCCTCTTAAACTGTTCAAATAAAATTCCAAAATTACCGTTTTTAGTGATGTTGAGTACTGCTCACTGCTGACATATTCATTATTTAAATTCTTGTTACCATATAATTTATTGCTGAGAAAGAATATTTGTAACATTATTTACATTTGTACACCAATTCGAATATTTTTCAGTTAAAAATATACTTTGTTTTCTTAATTATTTTGTAAAAATTTATAACATGAAATGAAATAATAAATCACAACGTCTAATTAAACTTCATCATAATCCGTTTTGCACAACGTTTTTTAGATTGTTTTCTTCAAACAAATTCTTCAATAATTCTAAATAGGTTTGGAAATTTTTAAATAGGGGACGACTTTACTAGAATTACTTAAATTTTTAATTTTATGTAAATACTTTACATAATTCTGAGGATCATATATTTTATTAAAAAATATTTATTTTTCTTCTTACATATATTCACAAAAAACACAAAAATAATATTTACAAAATATGTTCAGACACTCCCTGTGGTATGATTCTGATGATTGAATAATGCATCACAATTTTGATACATTTTTTTTTCTTCTTTAATGATGCCAATAACAACTTTTTAACTAAGTAATTTATTTGAGAATCAATAGTTATAATGTAATTCAACTCTTAGTGAACAAGATTATCGTAATACATGATAATGTTTAGTATATAAGTATCCACCTTCAATTGCATTTTTCAAAGTATTTTGTATGCTCCAGGAAAGAATTCTTTTCCATCGGATGCTGCAAATCATCGAGAAAAATGGTTATCTTCTGTCATTTAAAATAATTATGCTGGCAAAACTCTATCATTGTAGCACAACGTATTTCTTGATAAAGAATGCCAGTTGAGTAGAAAAATATATTGGTTGAGTTCAGCCTCTTTCATGAAAGTATTGTATATAGAATAAACAAAAAAGTAGTAGTACTTAAAAAATAAATCAACATAAAAACACAAGAAACCATTTTACATTCAAAGTGTCAATACTAACATTTTTACGAATTTCTTGATGTTCAAACGATAGAATCTATGT
>BMAW01035123.1:26003-83622 GCA_019974015.1 Nephila pilipes | reverse complement strand
CGTCAACATTTTTGGAACCCAACGTGAACACAATTTCCGGTAATTCAAGTTCTCGGTCACAATGCGATACAAAACACTACGAGAACATTGAGGAAAGCAGTCGGACAATGATGAAATTGTAAAGCGTCTGTTTTCTCTCACCTTTTCGTCCACTTTCTGCACCAAATCTTCATTAACGACCGAAGGACGCCCACTCCGTTCTTCATCATGCACATTTGTGCGGTCATCTTTAAATGCTCTCACCCATTTCCTTACCGTTCCATCACTCATAATGTTTTGTCCGTAAACTTCACAGATCTCACGATGAATATCGATCGGTTTTACGCCTTTAGCACTAAGAAATCGTATAACAGCCCGTACTTCACAATCAGCGGGACTCACGATTGTCGGTGGCATCTTAAACACTCAGTAAACAACGTATCCAATGAAGAATCAGATTGTAATGGCGTCAGTGCGTAGACAAGAGATGTAGGTAACCAGCGAGCATGCGCGGAACGCCGACCGGAGCGCTGCGGCGGCGGAATCGCAAAACGGTATTTACTTAAAAAACATGCCTCGTATATATATATATATAATTTATTTTTTTATTTTGTTTCATTTTGTTTACCAACAAAGTTGTATTATTTTTTTTATTTATAAGTATGTTACCATTCGAAGACTTATCAGTTTTTTTTTTAATTAAATTTTTGATTTGAAAAGTAGAAAGTTTAAGGATAGGGAAGAGAAAAAGATCAAAAAAGAAAGTCTTTTCTGAAGAAAGGATGTAGAAATTGAGATTAAAATCGTGGGCCAAAAGGCGATGCATGAATCAAGGATGATGGCTTCGGGGTGAAGCTGGTTGAATGCAGCAATTTAGGTTAATTAGTTGGGCGAGGTATTAAGGTGAAGTGTGTGATGATAAAAAAAAATTAAGGAGGGTGTAGTTTAAAATATTTTTGGCATGATTCATTTGGGAATGGGTGGAAGCTTCACTTGTGAGCGAAGACGGTTTGAGCCTGTATAAGTGTGTTTTCGTGAAAGTGGAGGGTGTTATAAAATCTACGTGAAAGGTAAGCTATGTGTGTTTTAATGAGAGGAATTTTAAGGTCATTGTGTCTAACTGAGTTACGAACATACCAGGGCGCGTTGACAATGATTCGTAGGATTTTGTTTTGGAGGATTTGGAGCTTTTCAATATGGGATTTGGCGGCGTGACCCCAGACCGAGGAAGCATAGAGAATAATGGGTCTAATGACTTGTTTATAGAGTAGTAATTTATTTTGAAGTGAGAGACAATAGTTATGGCTAATTAGCGGAAGGCAGTTGTTAATTTTCCCCCAACATTTATTGGAGATATTTTGGATGTGAGGTTTGAATGTGAATCTGGAATCCAGGGTGACCCCGAGATATTTAACTTCGGTGCTCCAGTCAATGTTACAGTTTTATAATTTGAGTTGTTTGGAGGGAGGGGGGGCAGTTCCTTTACGGAAGACCAGGGCTTTGGTTTTGGAAGTGTTCACAGCAGTTTTTATTGGTTATATGAGCGTATTTTCGTGAAATATTTTCGTGAGCGTATTTCGTGGTTGAAATAATTACAGAGAGGGTATATCAATTTCTCGTGACTAGCCAATCAGGGCTTAGCTTCTCGCGCCCTTTGAGAAAACAGAGGCGGAAAATTTTTAAACAGTATCAGGACAGCCTGCTCGAGAGCAAGCTATCCTATTGGTGGATGCAGCAGTTCCAAAAGGAAGGAGCGTTTGTAGTTACGATTTCTGAAAAAGCTTGAATTTTGAATATAAAAGAAGTAGTAATTGCTTATAATTAAAATTTCAAATGAAATATTTAAAAGGTAAAATTAATTTGCTTATGTAGATTGAAAATAAAAATATTTACGTATTACTCCACACACATGCATGAATCGGAGTATCCAATCATAGATTGGGAAAACAGCACCAGAATGAACAGAAGTATTATCACATATTTCCTTTGAACGAACCTTTTGGGCTAAGACCTTAGTACTGACTCGGATTCGGCAAGGAAGTGTCATATAAATAATAATTTCTTTTTCGAATCTTTACGTTAGGACTCATGAACAGATATATTCTACATTTATAATGATAGAGATATTTAATATTGAAACTTCGATGATTCGAATAAAACCAATTGGATTTTCTTTATTGTCTCATTATTTAATTTGTGACTTAACTTTTGTAGCTAGTGGTATCACAATTACATCACAAAAGTGAATCCGGGCAAATAATTTTAAATTAAATAACTACTAAAAACGCCAAACTTGGCGGAAAATAAGCGTAACTTAGAGTTCGAATGTATACTGCATCTAATTCACGTTAATATTTAAAATATCGAAATGATTCTTTGATGAAGTACAGTTCGTGTTTCAATTTTTTTCACAGT
Source organism: Nephila pilipes (assembly GCA_019974015.1). Lineage (NCBI taxonomy): Eukaryota > Metazoa > Arthropoda > Arachnida > Araneae > Nephilidae > Nephila > Nephila pilipes. The sequence continues at coordinate 81,228 of BMAW01035123.1, read as the reverse complement.
TTTAAATTAATAAAAGAAAATGTTTTTAAAGACTACCAATAAATGTTAACTCCATAAGAAACATTTTATTAATTATCGTAAATTGAATCATTGCGCCAAAATCTATACTACGAGACGTCAGACATGAATCGTATCTCTTGGGAAAAGTCACTTCTTACTCGTACAATCAAATCACGTTTTTAAAATGCCATAAAATCGAAAGTAAACACTTAGAGGAAGAAATTGTAACTCCACTTAATCCCCGGATCAGCAGTTTGATTTTCTACTTTAAGGAATTCGAGGAAATAAAACCACTTGATATCTTTCATATCCATTGAAGTTGCAGTTATAGTATTAGAAGGCCCGTTTTTGTAGAAGACGTGGTTTCTTTTGAAAAAGCAATATTTTTATATTTATCGCATTGTCTAAAGTGATTTTATGAATTTTAGAAAGGGGCGAGTAGGAAATATTGTGTTTTTATATCTTTTTAAGCTTTATAGACTTCTTTTTAGTGTTTTCCTTTTTATTTATGACTTCTAAACACTCAAATTACGTTTTTTTAATAAAATAAATATTAAGAGAATAATGAGGCATAATATTCTGCTATTTAAATTCTAGTTTGGTTTGATTTATGCAAAAAAAATCTATCGATACTATTTGCCAGTATACAACCTAAAGCAGATAAGGCCCTGAGGAAATAGAACTATAGAAACACAATGAATATATATATATATAAAACTTGAAGACCTGACACAATTTTTCTGTTAATTTCTAGTACTACTCTAATAACTCTTCATATTTTTTTTACAATTCTTTATAACATAAAATAGTTTCATATTTAATAATAACAGGAAATGTTTCCTCCATTCTTAATAACATTTTAATATTTTTATAAATCTTAAGACATGGGATTTTTTTCTGACTCTTAATGACAAGTAAAGATTTTCCTAATTTTGAATAATATGGTGATTTTAGTAGAAAATTAGCAAGCATCATCAATAGATGGTTTCGCAAAAATAAAATGTTAACATACAGCTTTTTTATAAATCTTAATGATATTGGAAACGTTTCTCCTATACCTTACAAACACTGTAAGAATTCTTTAAATAATATTTAAATATCAACCAAAAAGTTTCGTGAAAGAGAATCATGAGCTCGTGTTACCCTAATGATATTTTTCTTTCTTATGAGGCTTACTAATTGTGGTATTTTCAGATGACTCTAGGATATCCCCCAAGCCATATCCTAGATATTTTTCTCTGCTTTCCACCTCCTCCAGCTTCTCAACCAATTTTTATCTCTTTTTTTTTTCAATTTTATCAAATGTCTAGATCACAGTAACACTTCTTTGCAGCTTAGCCGTATCTGGTTCTTGCACCATCACTCACTCGCACATGCAGTTCTATTTATGAGACTTGGTGTAATCACTGACGCTTGTTTATGCGTTTGTTATTTTCTTTGTTGAATATCGATTAGCGGTGCTGATGCATATTAAATCTGACGGGGTTCAAATCCTGCACGTTGGAAACTTGGGAAAGTTCAAATCCGGCACCAACTACATATAACCATCAGGACTCTAGAGTGAGATACCAGATCTCGAATGTCGTTCTCATCACTTGACTATGGCTCAAATCACAAACTCCTTCATCAATAGTCCTGGTGTTTCGCATAATTGTGACTCTGATTAATTGTTTATTAGTGTCGAACTTAAAAGCTACTCGTGAAGGGCCATGTAATTTTGAGCATCTGTGAATTGAAGAGGACGACATATGAACTATTTCTCCACTCTCCCAACTTTCACACCATTCCACCATGGGCGCTTAGAGCCTAGACAAACATAATGTGCATCAGCTCTGCATCATCACGGGTCTTTAGTCACATCAGGACCCACTCCGACAATTTTTCGGAAACGACACCCACTATTAATTAATTATTTTAATGTAAATTTTCCAAGATCTTTATCATAGGTTCATAGGTCTTGGAACCTTAATACGGAATTCTGTATTTTCCCTCCTTTCTTTACATCCCGAGTAATAGCAGTATCTCTTAGGTATTAATATAACAATCTTATTTAATTTAGTATAAAAATCCTAGATGATTATTTCAATCCGTATGGATTTACGGATTGAAATAATTTACTTATTTAGATTTGGAGCCTAATTTTAGAATTTTATATATATTTTTTTCTTTTATCCTGAAGAAAATCAGTAGTTCCTTCAGGATCGTTTCTTTCATTTAATTATATTTTAGAATAAATATCCTAGGTGTTTTTTAAATCCATATCGGTTACATGTTTTCAATAATTAATTCGCTTTAAAAATTTTAAAATGTGAAGGACGAATTTGTGTGGGGGATTAAGTAAAATTGGTGTATTTTGTTAATTATGCTCGGTTATTTGTTCTTTCAACTTTAAAGATAAAAATCTTAGAATAAACTATCTATTAATTTTTAATTTTCTTATGTTTCGTCAACCATAGAATGCGTAAATTTTACGTGCGGTTTTCCTGTATTATTTTTTTTCTGGCCATTTCCTTCTACCGATATACTTTTCTTTTTTTTTTTTTTTTTTTGAATACTTCGAGGCCTCATTTGGAAGGCTATATGCCAAGTGGCTCAATTTTTTCGTCTATGATTCATTTTTCTCGCTTCATTACTTAAAACTCACCACGTGAATTTTATATGTCACTTGTAATATGTGAAAATTTTCCCATGTAAGGTTTACGTATCGCTAGTAAAAAAATGACTTTTTAAGCACGTAAATTTTACGATTCGCTATTAATACACAATATCTTACATACGTAATACTAAAGTAGTCCTAGTGATAAAGTCTTAATTTTTAAATTTAAGAATTGCGTATATAAAAGTGTTTCGATTCTTTTTTCATACTGTGTTGATTAGTTTAGTTTTTATTAACGTCGCACTAGAAGCAACACGAGGGCTATTGGCGACGGACCTCGTAATTTTGAACCATGGTCAGGTGACGAGGACGACACCTGAGCTGGCACCCCCCTCTCCTAACATCCACACCACGCCAACGGGACGACTTTGGGCCCCGAACAGATTTAACGTGCATCAGCCCCGGCTACACGGCGGGTATTTAGTGGCCAAGGATCGAACCCGCGACTGAACGAAAACCGCCAGCCGCTAGTCCGCGACCTTGACCACTAGGCTACCACGGCCCTCATACTGTGTTGAAGAAATGGCCAAGCGGCGCAAGTACAAGAAATTCAAGAATTGATTTTAGAACCTAAAGGTAGTGAAAATGGTTATAACGTTAAATTTGATGAAGATAGGGAATGACATTGATGTTGATCTAGGTTATATTCCTGATGATAAAATAGATATTGGTGCTGATTTAGTGATTCAGTAACTACAGGATGCTAATTTAGTGATTGTTTTCCAGTAATACATTCGTGTAGTAAAAGAAACGTTTGTGGTTTTTAGAACACGTTAAATAAAGTTGAGTGTGTATACAAATGAAAAAGAAATACTGCAAATGCATGTGAATAATTTTAAAGTTAATAGATGAATTTTTACTAATAATAATTTAAAGGTTTTCACGTATCAATAAATGCTGATAACCTTTTGTTTCTTCTAGGTTTGACAACTGAATTTGTCTTTGACACCTAGCATTCATTTAATTTTTAGGGACATTTTTAATATTAAACAATGTAAAACATATATTAGTAACTTAGCTATCCTTTCAAATTACTTATTAAGAAAATTAGTGATAAGATTTTATAAATCAAAGGGGGGGGCATTCAATTTTGATTCTATTTGGATACAGAAATCAGTTACGGAACGGACGTGAATATTTCAAGAGAAACGAAGATCTGCCATTCAAACGATCTCTTCCTGCTCGGAATCACTTACCGTTCCTTAAGCAATGTGAACCTTCTTCAGCGACATGCTTAATTCCGGATTATTACGAAGATCGGCCACCTGAAAGAGCTATGTCAATTTCCTCTATACATTCCTCTTCTGATTGGAACGTACATAGCTATGTTCGGACTTCGGGAAGATCTGCTGTTGAAAGATCTAGTTTTATTCGAATTATTTACCCTTCATCGTTCTTCTGATTCCAGTGCTGTTTCGTCTCAGAAGTCGTTCTCATAGTTCGATCCAATTCGGTGGTCACTTTTTGGATAATTTCTTTTCACCGAACTCCTCATTTTTAAGGCTGGATCTTCACGTTTTGTCCATTTTTCTTCCTGATTGGTTTTCAGGCCATCTTCCCGCACGAAATACTGACTTTTGTTTTAAAGAGGGTGCATACCTATCAATGCTTGACCCCCCCTCGAAAAAAAAGAATACGGGACGAAACAAATATCAACATCCACTGTAAAAAAGTATAATTCCATATCATAAATTCAAGAGTTATATTGTGTCAGAAAGACCTGTTTTGAGTCAAGTTTGCTCCCTTGATACACGAACTTTAAAATAAATTCTACGCATTTCGAAAGAATAAAGAAATATTTTATTGTTATTTTTTGAGACTCCATTTACAGACATATAGATATAATACGCTGCATGTAAATTTTCAATTGTAATTAAAATAATTGCTATCTGACATCGAACGTAAAATAAAAATTTCCTAGCAAATCCTTAATAGAAATTTACAAATTACATCTGCCCAAGGAAAAAATATCCACCACTGCTTAATTTTTCATTATTAATGTCATTGTTGTTCAGAAGCACGAATATTTGTGAAAAAAAGTTATCGATACTTAACCAATTTAAGGGACAATATTAAAACCAGATGAACGGCTGAGCACCTTGAAAACTGCCTAAAAATCCCAACCATGTCAATCGCACCATATATCGCTGCCAAATATCTCATGTATTTTATTTCTAGTTATATTTATTCTTATAAAAGTTATAATAAATGTCATTCTACAATATCATATAAGATGTATGAAATAATATCCATCAAATTCCAAATTGCAAACAAATCAATACAAAAATCATACTTCATTACATTTAGGTTAATGAATTGTATTAACTATGGTTTTTTTTAAAATCATAGGCTATATTGCTAATGTCTGTTAGATTTTTATTGTACGGTCCCAAATATCTCCTCTTTATCCAATAAGGCCGAAGGAAGGAAAAACAATTGGACACCACTGTTTTAAATAAAACCAGATACTTATCTTGTCTTATGCTTTTCACTTACAAAAAAGAATAAATTTCCATTTCAGGTGTGGAATCCTAGTGGTCATGGTCGCGGACTAGTGGCTGGGGATTTTTGTTGAGTAGTGGACTCCAGACTTTATGCCCCTCAAGACCCGCGATATGACCTAGGCAGATGCAAGTTAAATGTGTCGAATCTCAAAGTCTTCTATTTGGAGTGGTGTGGGAGTTTGGAGATGCCATGCTCGTTACTTGACCGAGGTTCAAAATGACGAGATCTCTCGCCACTATACCTCGTATTGCTTGTAAGGCAACGTTAATAACAGCAAATCAATCAATCATTTTCAGGTGCTGGATCATTAAGGATTTCAGGATTGGACACTTTTTTGAGCTTAATTTCTCTAAACTGGATACGCAGTATTACGGAATAAAGCCGACCGAATAGATTAATCAATATAATAAATAATTATACGGAACAAGAAAAATTATTTTTATAATCAGCGGTGGATAATTTTGAACGTTAGAAGTTTTTGCAATTCATCCTCTAATTTATGAGTATTACGTTTGCATGTAAAGTGAACAAAAAAAAAAAAACTGTTTAATTCTGAAATTTATGACACTGATACTTTTTTTTATCAGTATGCAATATTATTTATTATTATCCATTACATTAGCCATTTTACTCTTATTAATACATGTTTGAACTAGATAAAATTAGGTTTTTAAGCGTTGTTACATTTCATACTGCCTGAAATACTTTACTATTACTGGTTTTTAATTAGAGGGATGTTTCCCAAACTAATAACACATCGATCAATAACTCCCGAGTCTAACATTGAAAACAACATTTTTTTTGCAAAATTTTTTTTATTCATCAACATAACACCTTTTGTTAATCACCTTTTAGGGTGATACAATCGTTCCAACGCTTTTCCAAAGCTTTCCCCCCCCTCCATTTTTCGCAAGAAATCTTTGTTATGAATAGCGATGTAAACAGCTTAACCATCTACTGTTGCTGTTTTTGTTCCATCCAAAGCAATCGCGGCACCCACTTGGAAAAAACCTTTTTCACTTCACTTCAAAAAACCTTTTTCCTGGTCCGATCGACTTAAAATTTTGACACGTTTCAAGCAAAGGTTAGTACTCTAGAAAGACTTGGTTACTGGTTTACTACGAGCGCCATCTCTGGGTTAGTCTCGGGAGTTATTGATCGATGTGTTATATATGCTTTGAAATACTAGTTTTTATGTGATATCCATTGTACGGAAAAATGTTTCTAAAATTCCAAGTGTCGTAAATTATTTCAATCATTCATATATCTCAAATATTCAGCGCACTTTCAAGATGTCAAACATAAGTTCCACAATGCAAAACATTACAGGAAACAAATGTTAAAAAAATCATTACAATAATATTTTAACAAATCAGTTTTACACAAACAGTTTTTTTGTTCTACGATGAATTTGAAGAAGAATGTTTGAAGTAATGAAGCAATCTAAAGAAAATTTTACAAAGTCTAAATAAAAACAAACAGATAAATTCAAAAACTCCAGCTATCGAATTCGGTTGAAATTTGAAATTGAAATACTTTCATTAAAAGGTTAAGTCAATGACAATAAATAAAATCTTATAAAAAGAACCAATTTCATAAATTTGTATAACTTGCACAAATTACTAATTTAGCTTAATGATATTATTTTGATATTGCTTACCTAAAAATCCATATAACTATAAATCCTATTCTATTTATTTATATATTTAGATTCTGAGTAACATCTGTAAAAATACGATTTTTTTTATAATTTAAACATCACTTGACTAGATTAATTTAAGCGTCATTAACTTTCGATAGCAAACGATTTTTCTTTTATATTTAAGAAACTTTACGGATATATATTTATCTTTTGATTATTTAAATGACATATTTAGGATTGTATTTTTTAGTGCAAATGAGATAGAGAAAACTCAAATCCAACAAAGCTTTTAATATTTTTGTTGTTTTCTCTTCTGATCTCCATGATGAAGAAATTTTAATCCCACAAACGTAACTAGTAAAATAAAAACAGAATTTTTTTTTATTTTGATTCAAATCAGATGACAAGTTTATCCTGATGATCAAATAGAATTCATGAAATTATAAGGCTAAAAATTAGGAAGAAAGGACTATATTCTTGTGATGGAAAACGGAATCTAAGAATTTTATGTCATTAGAGGCAAAACGGAAATGCATATTTTATTATCATAAGTGGCAAAACGAAATTAAAAAGTTATATGTCATGAGTTGCAAAATGGAATAAAGAATTTTTATTATGATAGCAAAGCGGAAGTATAAAATACATCGGCGTGAACCGGCGTGAACCGGAAATAAAGAATTGTAAGCTATGAGTGGCAAAACGGAATAAACAAATTTATTTTTGTAAATGTAAAAAGGAAATTCAAAATTTTTTAACATGAATGACAGAAAACGTATGAAAGTAATTCAATGCTAAATTGTAGCATTGAAAAGAAAAAAAGAAATTCAATCGTTTTATACCACGTTATCGTCTGTAGAAATTGACAAATTTGTTAATTTTTCTTTTCACTTAAAAAGCATTGCTTTTGACAGCTAGTTTTTAAAACAATTCAAAGAATAATTTAAATTTCGAGAAGAATTATCATTCTCGATACAAACGGTAAAATTAAGTTTTGGATAATTTATGTTTAATTCTGTTAAATCAATTTTTTAGCTTTACTTCATTATAAATTCTGCTGTAATTTTTTTTTTAAAATATAGGTACACAAACGATATAACAGAGATACAAATAAAAGTAAGTGCATATTTTTCACGAATTAATACTTCTTAAAATACAGTTAGATTAAAATAGGTTTGTTAAATGACGTAATATAAATGAAAAGTAGGAATATTACATAAATGCAAAATAGCTACAAATTAAATAGGATTATTTTCTATCAATTACGAATTTATTGCACTGGGGCATTGCATAGGTGTTCAGTACAAATTTCTGATTCTCATACACTCTGAATCCAAGTTTGTTTGCTTTTTGCAAAATTTGGCAATTTTGTTCTTTGGTTTAGTGTATCCATGAGCATATTATTACTTCTGCAAACCTTAAGAAAAAGAAAACCTTCCCTCTAATATCTTCGATATCAAATTATTTTAAATACAAGAATTCCTTTAGTTTTTTGAGCAATACATATCATATAGACCGACATTATCAACTTATTTTACATTCCTGACCTCAAAGCTTCCGTCTACAGTCAATTTTGATTTCGTGAGAAGTTTCGTGGACCTAATGTTAATCCCATGGAATTTCTACTGCAGTCTTCAATATATACTTTTTTAGTTATTTGAATAGAAACGCATGTAATGGAAAGAGAAAAAAAAATAACTAAATAAGTAAAATAGGGGGTGGGACTGCAGAGTTACATTTTCACCCCGAAGTTCGAACATTTTTAAAAGACCGAAAAACCCATAAGCGAATCATTAAAATATCGGTAAAAATATATTTAAAACTCGAGGTGAAATTGTAATTCTGCAGAATCGTTATGATTTTTTTCTCTTTCGAATCATTTTATGTAGTAAAATAAATAAAATAGAATATGTTTAAAAACGTTTGTAAAAATTCCATAGAATTAACATCATATTCATTAAATGTTAATCGTATGGAATTTTGACTTTAATTCTCACATCTTTACTATTTGATCCATTTAAATGTAATAAAATACATCCGATAGAGCAAAAAAGTAATGAATGTTTCTGCAAAATTGCTTTTTTCCTCAGATTCTTAAGAAATATTTTTATACTTATTTTAATGATTCTTTTGAGATTTTTCTGGTCTTTAAAAATAGTTAATAAATATTTTTAAAAATCGAAGGAAAAAAGTAATTCCACAGAAGCATTTCTCATTATTTGCTCTTTCAGATGCACTTCATGGCATTCAAATAGATAAAATAGTAAAGAGGTGAGAATTAAAGTCGAAATTCCATAGGATTAACATTGAGCTGGCGAAATGAAAATGGCGAGTAGACAGGTGTCTTAAGATGCATTTCATTGTCTAAAGTAATTCAAGTAAAAAACTCTTCAGAAATAATTTCTCAATTGAACATCTGGGGAATAAATATAATTTAAAGATTATTAATAAATTCATAAGTATACAAATAAGTCTCAAATGCTCTATAAATGACCAAACCTTTTTTTTATTTTTTATTAAAAATATATTTATCGTTTAATGTGAAAAATACTTCAAATAATAATACGAAAAATGGAAATTTAGAGTATTTGAATAAAAACAAGTAGAAAAGTGCATAAATTACAGTTTCTGATTTCAAATGAAATTCAAGTGATGTGCTTTCAAAGAAAGTTTAATTTAACTAAAATATGGGTGATCTCTTGAAAAAAAATCTATGTCTATCAGTTTTGAATATATTGCATAAATTATTCAGATAATATAGAAAATTTTTATTAATGTTGCTTCCGTAAGGAACTATGAGAATATAATGCATATTCTATATATATATATATATATATATATATATATATGTGTGTGTGTGTGTGTGTGTGTGTGTGTTTTGAGAGCATACATTGCTGGCTATTAAAATTGCAACACCATGAAGGAAAACAAATACAAAAAAGATATTTCTGGTACGTAAACAATATGGCATGAAAACGAAAAGTTTATTTTTTTGCTAGCAGTTTGAGTGTTTACAGGGATACGAAAATAGTTGGAGCAACTGCTATGCCTGGAAACTAAAATGGCCTTCACTCGGTTAGGTATGGGGTCGAATTGGGCTTGTATGACAGAAACGGGTAACTCATTCCATGCTGTTTCAAGTTTTTGCTACACTTCATCAACCGTATTGGCTGGAGAGGGGTGGCTGGACAGTCTCTCAGCAACCCATTACCATATATTTTCAGTCGGTGAAAAATCTGGAGTTCATGCAGGTCAGGGCAACAATCGAATACCCCGTGTATCTAGGATGGTTAGAACACGACAGCAACATTTAGTCTTTCATTATATTGTTAGAAGTTGGCGTTTGACAGGCCTCGAAGTTAGGACACTACCAATGGACGTAAAAAAAACAGAAATGTACCTATCTACGTTCAAATTTCCTCGATCCGAACTAGAATTGCACATATCGTGTAACCAATGACTGTCCAAGCCATCGTACCAGGTACAGGGTCCCTATGCTAATGTCAAATGCAACAGACAACGATTGGTCTCCTGGGATCCACTGGATATGTAAACGGTCATCTGGATACTACACTCAGAAACGGGGCTTGTATGAAAAGACAACATTGTGCCACTCCTGTATTCAGTTTTGTTGTTCAGTGCACCATAGGAGTCGCCGTCTCACCCTATGCTGCACTGTCAAGAGAAGTCGAAGTAAAAGTAACAATGCTAACAGTCCACATTGCTAAACGTCGTCGCACCGTATGAATAGATATTGGGCGTACTGGAAACATGCCCATTCCCGGAATAATGGTCCGTGATGTGAATGTACGGTTTTGCATGATCGACCCCACAATACGTCTGTCCTCCCAAGCGTTAGTCACCGGTGGTCATGGTGATCCTGCATGCCAATCAGTTCGACCCTTAGCAACCAAATGATCCCATATTCGCATAACAGTTGTTAGAGATCGATCTCTTATTCCAGGCATAACAAGATATTCTGGGCAATCTCCGACCTTACAAAGTTCCTTCCGAAGGGGAAATCCATTACACATCTTTTTTTCTATTCCGTGCTTCAGATATCGTTTCTCCCCCTACGTCTTCTAAATGCGCTGAAATACTAATCATTTGCATATGATTATATGATCTTCCTTTCCTGTGCTTCGTCAGATTTTTCCTTCCTGGTGTTGTAATTTTAATGACCAGCAATGTATATATACGCATATGTATGTATGTATGCATATATATATATATTAATGGATGCTTTATTAGCTAGTTTTCAATTAGTCTTTATGTAAGACTATAATCATAAAGACTATTTTTCATTATTAGGGCTAAAACATACATTGACAATAAAAAATATTCATTAGCAAAACTATAAATATATAAGCAAAATTTATGTGTATCACTATGCGCATCATATGAATGCGTTTTACGGTTTCTAAATAAAAAAAAGGCAATTATTTTAAAATTAGTTAACAAATTTAAGAATATTCAAATAAATTAGGTTGCTAGAAAAGAATAATAAATGGAATAAAATTTAATTTTTGATTCCTTTTGGGTGGGGAAATTCATAATGAAACAGACCAAAGAATTAAAGACCTGCCAGATGGAGCAACCTCTTCCAACCTGCAATCGCTTACCATTTTCTTTACCATTCCTCAAAATATTTTGCTAAGTCAACAACCGAAACAGGTTTTCTAGTTCCAAGATCTGCTTTGCTGGGTCTATTACCTGCCTGCTTAATGAGATCTTTCTGAGGAGGTTTCACCTTCACTCTTGTTACCCCAGAGTCGTTTGATCTAGCTCTTAAGTTGTTCTTGCTTTCTGACAGCTGCGAGCATTATCGAAAAATCTTCCGTAGGAACATGAGTTAATTCCTCAACTCGATGAACTGTGTGAGAGGGACATAGGTGTGTCTCTCTAGCTCTGTTATTCGATAGGAAATTTTGGTAGTTAATGCACAGATGGTTTGGGCAAACATTTCCTTGCTTCCATTGCCGCCAAGTGGGGAAAAATGCCGTCAACATATTTGAGCCTCCTCGGTGAAGTAGTCTTCTATAATGCGTCGTGATATAGAAGATAATGCGACTGGAGAGACAAAGAAGGCAAAGGAATCTGAATAATTCGGAGCAACAAAGGGCAGATTACTTGGGAACTATTGACTCGAGAGCTCTTACACTTTTAGATGATCTGGTTCAAATAAACAAGTTGTTCTTTCGACCCCAATTTCTATTTACAGTATTTTTTGAAAAATTGAAAATGCAAAAAATGGTTTTCAACTTGATGGGATTTAGCAATCACACTCATTACTCGTACTAGCAAATTACTTCAAGATTCTCAAAGTGAGATAGTAATCATTGTACGTATGTTAACTGCTTGAGAAATATATTGTTCTAATGTTTGTTACAAAAATCTATAATTTTTTTTTATATTTTTAACCGAGTTTCATAGCGATTAACTGGTTCTAGTAAAATTGAATACCAAAAAAAAAAAAAATTCTCTCTTACTTGAGCTAAACCTTTCATTTTTTTACAATCACTTTAGTGGCAAAACGCTTATGTGATTAAAAGACTATTTAATAATTCTCAATATTAGATAACAATATTTATACGCACACGTCAGTACATACATTACACACTTAGAAATACATTTAATTTATTGTTTAATACACAAATCTATCGTTTTTCAAATTTTTGTAGCACATAAAGCACAGGAATTCTGGCTTCAATAAATAGGATATCCAAAAAACAAATTTTGAATTTTATTATATAACCTTATAATAACTATTATTATAATTTCCTCATTTATTTTTTCTCATCATGCTATATATAAACAACATTTAAGAGCTAAACAATTTACTCGGATTTGCAATTCGTTCAATGATTTCTTACAATGAATTTTTTATAGTGAATATTACTAATTAAAACAATATAATTAGTTTCAGAACCTGTGAATTATAAATAACGTAACATTTCTAATATGAACTTAAGTTACTAAAATTTTCGCTCTTAAGTTACATAGCATTCAATTAAAATGATCTTTATAGCGACAGTCAATTAGGATGTAACCAAAGTAGAGTGATAAATGATTATATCTCAATTTTTAAATAAAACAAACATATAGTTATGCTGTACAATTTTCCTGTAAGAGATTTTTTCTCATTAAATGTTATTTCTTTTTTTCTAAGTAGAACACTTATTTATCGAGGTGATTTTTCTGAGAATAACAATTCACTCAACTGTGAACCAATTCCTTTCCAGAGAGGAATAATATCAACCTGTTAACACCATCCTTCCTTCCTCCTTAGAAAATATATTTACTATCCCAGAGTAATCTTCAATCAATTTCTCTGTCGTATTACAACACTATTCACTCTAATATTAAAGCCAATGCCTTCAACTGTTGACAACATAATACAATTATCCGGAGGGCATTTATCGTTCATTTAACAAACTGGAGGGAATGTTTCAATGAATTTTATATAACCTTTCTCGTCGGTTATTGCAATGAATTAAACTGGAAAGCATTGTCTTCCTGACAATACCTAGACAATGCAAGGCTCAACTGTTTGTTTCATATAATATCTGAAACATGGATTGTGTCATTTTAGTAGGCTCTCAATCAATCGAACATTTTATGTTGGGTAAGAAAATAAAGGTCCGTTTACCGAAAGTTAAAGGTATATGAAATTAAAACTCGATTCCTATTAAATCCTTAAAATACAACTTTCTGCTTTCATGATTAAAATTTTTTTTTAGAATTAATGGAGTGTATAATAATTTATTTATAAAGAAAATTTATTTCTGGATATATTTATTTACAAGATACACAGAAGCATGTGAGAAATTTCTTCAATTATATATGTATATATACTAGCTGATATCCACCCGCTTCGCCGGGAAGACGATAATATTATATTTTGGAACCTTTAAGTAAAATATCAAGAAAATTTTCAATTTTTAAACGATAATGGTAATCTAAATTTAAAATTTTAAGAAATTGATTGTCTGTAATAATGTTTATTCACGACTTTCAAATATATGAGAAAAATAAAAAAAGAATTAGTAAGAAGTCATCCCATGTATGTATAATATGGATAAAATTCATTCCACCGTATACATGTTACACCTAGTATTGCCAAAAATGCAACCTTTTGTGAGAAGATTCATCATGTTCTTAGCTTTCAAATGAAAGACCCTCTCAATGACATAGTATCTAACAAAAGATTTTTGTCCCTGCCTCAAGAGATCTTTGATTTCTGACCATTTAAGACTGCAAGTGACTGCAAACCTTAAAAAAAAGTCGCGCAAGTCAGGAAGTCCAAAATATCTTACGTATGTCATAGCCTCTTCAGTTCGTTCATGCATGTAGCGAGGTCTTTCAGTAAACGAAGATTGTCTTGCGTGTGCGCTACTCCATAAGAAGTCGCCATTTATTTTTCAAAATCCCACTAGGTCTTGGAACTAAACTACACTTTCACCAACCGTGGGATTCGAAACTCATTTATTTCTATCGCTAAATATGTACATTTCCTATTTTCGACATACACGAAATTTCACATAAACATCCCCTTCGCCAAAATCTTGCCAATCCTCCATCAGCGCTTCAATATAAAATTCTTTGGTATTTTTCCATTTCGCACGTGCAAATCTTACCAAGTATACTGAATTGGTGACAATACACGGAATACATATAAAAATATATACTCCGTTTGGCGTTGGTCATATCATGTTTGGCGATAAAGTCACCAAAAATAACATAACGTTAGATAAGAGTAGATTAACTGATTACAATTACATTTTGGATAAGACTTCCGTAAAATCCGTTCTTAGTGAGCTTCTACATCGCAAAAAGTGTAACTATGCTAAATTTCAAGTCAATCGATTGTATAGTCTTTAAAATCTTGTGATGAGTCAGTCAGTGGTATTTCTCTTATATATAGAGAGATATATATAAAGCGTTTATTTACATGATATTCAGACACACATAAAATATGTATATTTAAATTTGTAAAAAATTCCTTTTTTTCAAATTTTAATATTTTCAAAATATTTCAATATTTTAAAATTGCAAGTATTTTTACAAATTTTAATGTTTTTGTACTTCAAGGAGATGCTTAAAGATCATGTTATGAATTGGCCACCGGGTATTGCAGTAAATTTCTAGTAAGATTTGGAATGGCTGAAAGATCGTCTTAACGAATACAAAACTGTAAAAGGGTGATGCATTCAAAATGCATTTACTGTATTTCTCGCTTTATTTGTGAGCTCAGTGCTAAAACTTTTTAGTCATCCCAAATAAATTTAGAAATGTCATGCATTCAAACTGGTGACCAAAATTAAGTTTACAAACTTAAAATCTCAGATAAATGGAGAAATATTTGGTTTATTGGACGAAATTTGGTCCAGAGAGACAATAATATGAGAAACTGTAATATAGCAACAAAACTGTTTGGAAAAGATGTAATTTGTGTGTTAAGACACAAATTATAACACAACCGTCAAATCATAATATATCTCGAGAGATGTCCGCTAATATCAAGTATGACCCCCGTATACCTCTATATAATACTCAAAACTAGCCACTATAACTAATGAGGGTGGGGAGAAATGCTTACGGTTATAAATCTTATTCTTGAAAGAGCGCGTTTTTTACACTTGAAGTTCCTGGAAGCGGGATGACGCCGTACAATGGCTTTTCTTACAACATCTTAAACTTGTTAAATGGGTTGGAGATCCAAAGACTTCACGGGCCCGTCCATATGGCAAACTTCTTCAAGAAAATCATTAGCATTGATAGTTCTATGTGTGGAGGCACATTATGATGCATAACATAAAAAGGGCTTTTTACCACTTTCGGTGCTATTGTAACCCTCGAGCCACATCCGTGTCACACTTGACAACGGTTCTCGACCTCACTGAATCATCTAAATTATTAATAGAATTTATTATTACCTCAATCAGACAAAGCTGTGCGTTTAAACGCATAATTCACAATACTACAATTAAATATCCCAGATGCTTAAGCGGTCGAATTTCCCTTTCTACTACAAAATAATGCTAAATATCATTTATTCCTAACTGAATGCTACACGTTTTGCATAATATGGAAAATATACATTTCATTAAATTTAATTGCAGCAGTTTTGAATTATTGAGACAAACGTGTCTATGACATTTATTATTCTCTTTAGTCCTATCAGGAATATGAAGAAAAAAGTTTGTGTTATATATATATATATATATTTAATATTTATACTTTTTCTGTAAGAAACCAGATAAGAGCAAGCTCGTTTCCACTATTAAGTCAATAAGTAACTGTTCATTTTCTGTGTCATATGCCTCAAAATGTTTATACGCTACTGAAGTGAGGTTTTTTTTTTTGTTTAAAATATGCACATTTTTCAGTTCAGCGGGCATTCATAAGAAATTAAAAATCTCAAATGGCGGGCCACCAGAGGATTTTGTATTAGTTTCTTCAATTCAAGAGCATTATTTGAGTAAAGGAAAAATCATCGGTAGACCAAGCGCTTCTCTCACAATGATCTCTTCTCAAGAGAAGAGAGCCTTTTCGTTGTATTTTTGATTATGTACCAGGGAAATTTAATTTGAAACGTCAAAAACACGTGGTATGGATGGAGGGATTCTGGGGAAATATCATAATAGACAGGAAATGAAAGGATTATTTTGACAGGTTTATAATCGGTTTAAGCGTATTTAACCAGTTTTAAGAGCGCGTGATGTAGTAAATAAAAGGATACTTTGAAATCTATCTATCTATCTGTCTGTCTGTCTATCTCTCTCTCTCTCTGTCTGTCGATCTATCCATCCATTTATCTATAGGTCTGTCTGTCTGTCTATCTAACTGTCTGTCTATCTCTCTGTCCGTCTCTCTGTCTCTCCATCCATCCATCTGTCTGTCTGTCTCTCTGTCTGTCTATACATACATTCATGTATAGATGCTAGACTAAAATAATCAGCATTTTAAATAAAAACTTCTTATTTGCATTTTATATTGAGACTTCCAATTATAAATGAAATCTTTGCCAGAATCCATCCTTCCATCTTGAAATCAGATCACGTTCTTTGAGTGCAGTAAAGTAAATAATTACACAAAACAATTTCATGCTTCGCATAAGCCTATTTTTATCGTGATTTTGCACTTAATGGAACAGGAAAAAATGATGTTGCTGTAAGTTTCTCAAAATATGTTAAGACAGGAGATTTCTCTTTTATAGGATCGGACATTTCTGTTATTAGAGTTACATTTCCCATATATCTTGTAAGTGCAAATGATTTTATCAAATGTTTAACAATGGAAAATAAAACGTAAACGATGTATTGTTCTTCGTTAAATCTCAATGAATTCTTGTCAAAATAGCACAAACCTTCAGTATTCAATGAAAGGAAGTCTCGAGCTCATCTTAGAGAAATTCCACTGTTCCTGTGTTTTAAAGATAAATAGGCTCATTCCACTCAGATAAGGAAATAAAAATTATCTCTTCCGTGGAAGTTACTGTCACTTTTCGCTGTAATTCCTCAGTTGAAATTGTAGCTATCCACTAACAGTTGTTGCTGTGTACCACACGCTGCACATTTGAATTGTTCTTAGCAAATGATAAATTTGAAAATAAAACTGTGGCTGATAGTGGATGTTGGAAAAAAATATTCCTGGATTAGTATTTTGTATCTACGAAAGAAGGCCGCAAGGGGTTCAGTGAGTGTGTAACTTGATGAAAATGGCGTTGCGATTATAATAGATCTATTTCTTTTTAAGAGAAGATATTTCACAGCTGTCAATAATTTTACATCTCATTACTTGCGGTTTTTTTTTTTATCTGAGTCAGATAACTTGTGACGACTAGGAATTCAAGTGGTGTTTTAGCTTTTACTCAATCCTAATTTAACCACCGAATTATAATTAACTCTAATATATATATATACATACATACATACATATATATATATATATATATATATATATAGGTACATATATAATACAATTCTTTAAATACGAAATCTAATTTTCTCAATCACAATACATTTGGTTCCAGAGGAGTTGGAAACTTAGATGTAAAAATCAGAAAGTAAACCCCAAATGTTATATCATGGAAGATACTTGAATTACTCACATCATAATTTTATTTTCACCAGTTCAACGCTGAGTTCTTTTTCTTCAACCTTAAAACGTTCTACATATTCGCAAAAACAATCTGTACATTACATAACTGAAAGGCGTAATTCAAATTTTTGAAGAAACAGGCTGGCTAACAAATTTGCCTACCAGCAAATAGTAACTGGAAACCGTATTAATAGCCCCTAGGTTTCTGATAGTTTCCTATGAAAATCAAGGAATCATTGCTAGTACTACCTGCAAGAGGGGAATAAAGCTTAAACTGGATTGTAACGTAACATCGGTATTCTAACTTTCATAGTGTGTTCTTTTGCTATTATCCATTCAAGTTTATTTTCATACAACAAATTCAACGTAGTAATTGTTATTACCTTATATATATTTGTTTTGATGTTTCTGGTTGGTGTAGAGTTCAACGACTGAGAACAGTGCTTGAAATAACGACCAATTCCAACTGAAAGAGAGTGTTAACAATCCCAATCGCTGAATCATGGTGATTGGGATTGCTTAAACTTTTGAAGTTGAATAAATAAAATTTTAAAATAACTATTGGCAACAAAACATAATGTTTCTTAAAAAACGTCATTTGGTAACTGACAATATATGAAATGGAATATTTTATATGTGAGAATAAGTTATAAGAATTTTTCTTACAAATTTGTGTATATATTTATGCTGGAATATGATTGTAAAAATAAATGCGAAGTCTAGAATAAAACGTCATCTATCTTCATACGATGTCTCTTATACAGTACCGCATTTGATCATTAACCTTCATAATTCCAGATTAATCTATAAGAATTACGTTTCTTTGTTTTGCAAGAGATTTTTAATTCAAACACACTCGGAAAGAAATTTGACACGAGTTTGAAGGTCACTCTCGCTGCCTAGACGCTCGATAAAAGCGCAACTTGCGTACGGGCGAAAGAAATTCAAATATTCAGTTTAAAAGCAAAGTTTCGATAGAATCCAAAATCTCAATGAAGTTAGTTACTGGAAAAAAATTTTAAGAAGTTTTTAATTTGTCTGATTTTCTCATATCCAAATCGGAAGCATTAGATTTGGTTAAATTACGATATCACTTTTAAACTAATTATAAACCTCCTTTCTATACTGAAATCATACTGTTAAGCACTTGCAGAGTTAAAATTAGGTTTCAGAGAATCAGTACTCAGGGGAATCTAATTAAGGCAACGAAGGTTATTACTGGAGAATGGATGTAAGCGTCTAATTACGTTAGCTTGAATGTGGTTATTAGTTAAGTTACAAAATATTTTTCCAACGAAATGGAGATTCTTTGACGAAGCTCTCGTTTAATTTAAACCTTTCTAAGAGTTTACTAAGCATTAAAGTAACAAACTGATTCTTAGTATATAATTACATTAATCAGATGTATAAATTTGTATAAAGCAATAGTAACATAGTTAAGTGGCCATAAATTAAAATTCGTCGTTGGCGATTTTTCAGCCAAGACACTAAAACCCTATCGTGTATAACTCTGTTTCATGGTAAATCTGTGGGTTGACGTTTCTACGGGCACCTAGAGAGCGGAAGGCTCTTCAATCTCGAATCTTGTAAATTATTGCTTTCTTTTTTTAAAAAAAATGGTGTTGTCATGCTAAAGAGTAGAGTCCAGGGAATGTGTGGAAAAACTTTCTTAAAAATCGGATCTGTAGAGAGATAAATGGAAGCAAAAGTAAGAGTCGATGCACCAGCATACTTATTGACATCTGGTGGAGGAAAAGTCATTGGATGGTTGAACTAAGTGAAAAACGACTAAGAGAATTTTCTGCTACTTTAAGTGCAGGCGGATGCCTGTATTTCGATTGGTTAAGTGGTGCAGTACTCTGATGCTGCTATTGGCTGCCTTCAAAGGAGTTTATTTCAGTATATATATGGTGGGAGGGATTATGTCTTCGTTTTAATATAATGTACGTGGAGAGAGTTCAGTATCAGCTCAGGTGTTACAAATACGCTGCGACAGTATCCAACCTCCTTCCCCTCTTCTCTTGAAGGAAGTGGCTCTGATTGGACAATCATTCTACTCACCTTCTCATTCGTCTGAGTTTTTATCTCGTCCTATTTTAGCGACATTTTTGTAATTTTGTTATGGTTTATGTTTTTTTATTCATCATTATGTAACACTAATACCAAGAAAGAATAACCCAAGGTTATTTGATCTTGAAATAAAGTACATTGTCAAACTCAGGTGTCATAATCGTCACTTGACTGTAGTTCAAAATTACAAAGGGCACAAGAGAGAAGTCGGATATCTACTATTGATTGCTTTTTTGGACCAAAGAAATTATCCCCTAGCCCATGTTTTCAGGAATTATGCCATGAATATCGTCGATTCTCTTATTAAACTAGCGGGAAAGGATGCAACAACATACATTTTTTGTGAATTCGTTTTTTCAGTAATCCAGAATACGAGTATATATATCATTTTGTAAAATTTAATAGATGTCAAACAATTCTTTCAGTTGTATGTTTCTTAAAAATATGACCAATGTTATCTTAAGAACAAAAAATGAATAGGTAAAACTTTTGTTAAAAATTGAAATTCATTTAAAAAATATTCTGAGCGATTAAATGTTTAAAAAAAACACTGATTTCATTCCATCAAGTGATTTCGAAATGAAGAAAGTTGAATGTTCCAAGAGAGTTGATATTAGAGCAAAAAACGACTTTATTCTATCAACAGACTTCGAGATATATTAATTAAGGATTTTAAGAAATTTAATACTTCAACAAAAACGATTTTATTCTATCAAGAAATTTCAACATCAAAAAATTAAATGTTCTCAGATATTTATTATTTCAACAAAAGATGATTTTATTCTGTCAGAAAACTTGGATATCAAGTTCATTAAAACTTCAAATACATGTAAGATCTGGGCAAAAAACGAATTAATTCAATCAAGAAGTTTCGAGATCAAAAAATTAAGCGTTCTTACATTTATATTTGAACAAAATACATTTTATTCCATCAAGGCATTTCCAGAACAAGAAATTGAAATGATCAAAGAGATATTTTATTCGAACCAAAATAATTTTATTTCATTGAGAAAGTTATTTCGATATTCTTTTTATCAAACAGAAATTGAGGTTGCCTTAAACATAATAAAACATGTATAACTATGGAACTCAATTTGTAAAATGACAACGAACTAACGAATCATCTATTTTAATATTGTTTCCTTCTACTTCCTACGAACTAATGAATCATATATTTTAGTGTTGTTTCCTACTATTTTGCGTGTGACCTAAAATAACTTCTGTTCCCAAATCTTAACACCCCACCTCCCCAGTTAGTCAGGGGAGTGAAGCAAGTTTTGGTGTCACCCCAGAAGCTTTATCACCTTATATCTCTGGAGGCGAACATTTATAATGTCCTCAGTTATCCCTAAATATTTAACGTTAGATGTATTAAGTTTCTTTATGTGATAAATAACCTTTTATATTTATTTTTGTATTGAAAAGAACTAAATATTGTAACTTAATTTTAAAAAACATAAACAGTTACGGTTGGTTAAAATAAAAATTAATTTCAGAAATTAAAGGTATGAATATTATTTTTTAAAAGAATTTATTTTTTACTTTTAAAGTACTTTCGGTGATTGAGACATTTAGACAAGGAAATATATGATTTGATATAAAGTAACAAGTAATTCGTAATTTTTAAAGTTAAACGCAATGGAAGTCATATTTTATATAAAGATACATATTTATTTGAAGAAAATCGTGTTTATGTTCTAAATAATTATGTTTGAGGAATTAATAATTAATAGCTGTATTTCCATCTGAAAGTCACGCAGTTGCTTTTGAAAATCTTGTATAAACTCCGTCGCAAATATAACTATAAAAAGTTCAGAGTGCATATATGAATGTAACATTATATATACGAAATACAAGTATTATTTCAAAATTTAAGTTAATAAACTTGAGTCTATATTGAGTTATTAACTCTAGAATCAATAACTCAAATTTGAGTTATTAAACTCAAATTTTGAAATAACACTTGTGTGATACTTTTTTATTTGTTGAAATATTACTTGATTTTTTTGAAAAAAATACGATTAAAAGTTTCATAATTTTCATACAAATTTGTACAAAACTTTTATAAAATTTGTTAGAGTTTTGAATGAAAAAAGTTACATGTTTTTAATAGGAAATAATCTCATTTTATAGAATGCAAAACATCAGCATTATGGGTAAATTAAAAAGGGAGGAATGAGTACCCAAATCATCAAAAGCACATTTTAAGAAAAACTCAAATACTGGAATTTTTTCTATGGTTTGTCATGCGTTTTGATAATTTTAAAAGTTGTTTTTCAGCCTTTCTAATTATTACAATTTTATAAATTAAACATGTATGTAATAAACGAAGCATTCTAAAAGTTTTAACAGGAAAAACAAAAAAATACAAGTTTTGAAACATTTTGAGATCGAAGATATCTTAAAACAAAATAATTTTAATTTGGGAAATAAAAAGTATTGTCAATTGTTTTAAATAAACTTTATTTACTTTTAAGGTGTTTATTTTTTAAAATAATTCATAGAATTTTGTACATTCATGTTAATAATAATAAGTTTTTTACTCAATTCAGGTTTTTGCTTAAGTATGTGTTTAAGCTAGAGACAGATGATTCTCACGAAGAAAAAAAAATTCGGTTTACTTTTAATACAAACTCTGTCAATAAAGTTCGGTGAATAGTCCTGTAATATTTAAGTAGGTGAAATATTAACGAAAATTACCTTACTGTCCTTCGAAATAGTCACCTCTCATAACTATGCACCGCTGAAATCTGCTATACATGTCCTGGAAACTTTTCAAGAAGTCTTCTTTTCGGATGGAGTTCAAAAGCCTCGTCACATTTCGTTGAATGTCAGGAATATCGTCAAATCTCTTTCCTTTCAAAGAGAGTTTGAGCCGGGGGAATAGAAAGAAGTCTGTGGAAATGAGATCTGGCTTGTATGGTGGATGTTCTCAATTTGCACCCCACCCCCTTTATTTTTTTGCCTGGAACTTTTTGTCGATATTGGACGTGTGAGGGCCAGCATTGTCGTGAAAACACCATGAACTTTGTTGTATGTACTGGGGTTGTGCCTTGCTTAGACATATCTTGAATCGGGTCTAAATTTCAATGTACCTTACAGCATTCATCTTCGTTCCCTCAGGAAGAAATTCCTTGTGGATAATGAATTGACTATCAAAAAAGATGATGAGCATCTTTTTGATACGTGATTTTTCTGTTCTGACCTTTTCCCAACGAGGTCATGCAGAAGAACGCCATTCCATGCTTTGCCATTTCGTTTCAGGGTCGTACCTGAAAAAACAGGACTCATTCTCAGTGACAATACAGTTCAAGAAATTTGACGTTGCATCCTCCGTTTCGACAAAATGCTTCGAAGCCTCTAAACGTGCCTGCTTCTGATCGTCAGTCAAGTAATGTGGCACAAGACGACAGCACATTTTTCTAATGTCTAAATTCTAGGTAACGATATACCGCACAGATTCACGGTTAATCTGCAGTTCATCAGCATCTTACGCACAGTTAATCGACGATCTTTCGTGAGTAATTTCCTCTCTTTCTCAATGTTTTTTTCACTGACGGAGGTCGTCCGTCTTCCGCTACGGGGGTTGTCAGAAACACTTTCCCGGCCTTCACGAAAACGGGCGAACGACTCATACACACACTTCATGGACAATTCTTGATCTTCATAAACACGTACCAGCATCGCATGAGTTTCTTTCGGTGTCTTGCCAACTATATAACAAAACTTTAATTTGATCTTTTGTTCATTCATTTTCCTGTTCTCAGTTAAGAACCAAAGCACTAACCAAGCACTTTGTAAAACAAGTCTTACACGGAACACAAACGAGGCTCAACTGATCAATGGTGGGGGCAGATAGTCAACACCTGCCTCTACGCAGGTGCAGCGCTTTGTTTCGGCAGTGTAGCCAGATCGGCCGAACTTCATTCACCGAACATTATTGTCAGTGATTGTATTATTAAAGTTTTACTGGTAAAAATAAATTTACTTTATTTTAAATGAGACGTAGTAACTACAGAACTTACACTACTTTTCATGAGAAAAATGGTTGAATACCTAATTTCCAATGAATTAATTATATATATACTTAACATAATATAATAGAAAAAATTATTAGTATTGCGTGGATAAAGTAGATCTTTAAAAAGTGTAATACCGAGTCCTATAATTGTGGGAGAAGGAATACATATTGAGAGAAACACAAATTAATTATTTTTTTCTATGGTTTGGCATGGATGTTTGAAATTTCAAAATTATTTTGTTTCCAGATATACTATTTATAAAGGTCTCTGGAATATTGCATCTACGAAATGATGGAATCGTCTTTTATTTTTTAACAGCAAAGGTTGACATTCAAGGCATTTTTGTATGTATGTTGCCTTAAAAATAAAATTTCGATTTTTGAGTTATTTCTACTTCCATTATTGTGTAATTAGTAAAATAGGAGTTTACCAAATTTTCCTATTAATATTATGCAATTTACATTCAAAAAGTATTTTGTATCTAAATCAAGGACTCGTTTATGGATTTTGAGATATCGAAAAAATAATTCATGAAAACATTTTAAATAGGGAAAAAAAACGTCGTTTTACACACACTTTCAATTGATCTCGCACTTTTGAACGCACTTCATTGCATTCAAATAAATACAACTGTCCAGATATGGAAGGAAAGTAGAAATTCTGAAGAATATACGTTAAGTTCGAATCTCGCGGATTTAAAATGGCGAGTAAATTTAATTATATTTTTGTTTATTCACGTCACACTTAGAAACTAAACAAGGTCTATTGGCGGCGAATCTCAAAATTTTCAGTCTAAGTCAAATGATGATGATAAAAACCTAAGCTAGCAAACAACTTTCCAAACTTCTACACTATTTCAAAGTACAGACTTGGAACCTTGCTAACAGTAAGCAATCTTTCATTACATCTCAATGATTTTACGATCGCGATACCCGAATCTAAATGGTCACTAAGTTAACCATCAGTGCTGTTTGTTTGAGTCATGGGCTCAAGTCCTGATGCAAATAAAGATCCTTGGTTTAGCATGACTGGTATATCTTGCGAATGTAATATGTCAATACTCCATGTTGTCACGTTGGCGTGATGCAAAAGATTTTTGATGGGTTTACCAATTAAATTGTGATCTCCGTCTCTTGACCTAGGTTCAAAATTACGAGGTTCACCGCCATTAGTCCTGGAATTGCTTTTAAGTGTGATGTTAGTAAACAATCAATCCATCAATCTTCCGGTTTTAAAAATACGAGTTTGGTTCGAAAAGTACCTATCTTCGAAATGATATGGCAGCGCTATGGTAAGTTGGTGTTACCATTTTGTGTTGTCATTTGTGAAACGGTACGTAGTGAAAGCTTTAACGAAGTACCTAGCCCCGCAAGGGCTCTTTAAACTTCTATCATTGCAGATAATTTTTTTCAGTACTGTTCTTCCGAGTAAATAGTGCTATAAATATGATAGTGCTAAATAAAAAGTTCTATTGATGGGCATTAAAACGAAGGAAAATGACGAAATGTATTTAGATTCAATGAGATTCTGTTTATAGGGTGAGGGGGTAGATAGGGTGAAAATGCTGAATTACTATTGGTCGGTGGGCATTCCAACCCGAATACAAGATAATTTTGCGTTAAAGAGACTTGAAAAATGATGGTTTTAATCTTGAATTTTGATAAAAAGTATTGATCATAATCCAAATTTAATAATTTAGACCATTCTTACTAATCCTAGCATGAAGATATTTATTTTATCTACATTTTTGTCAGCTTTGTTCATCTCTTTGAAAACTTCCAAAAGGTTAGGATCGTTCTATAAAAAAGATATTCAGTTCGGTCTTTGCATCTATTATCATGAAGATATCTTGTGAGTTTCCTTCAGTGTTTTCGGTTGATTTTTCAATCTAGGGTTCAGTGCGTTTTCTTTTAGTTTGAAGTGGTAGTTGTTTTGGGTTATTGCCAGAAATATGGATTTTTTCGGGGTTGCATTTACTAGCGTAGGATACACTTTCTTGGACGAAAAGTGAAATAAATGTTTGGTTTCTATTTAGAACTGTCTTGGGTGATTTGAACTTTCTTCGAGAGATATTAAGAGTTTTAAGAAAAAAAGATGTTAATAATATTTGAAAATAAAAACAAATAATAATAATGTGTTTGTGTGAACATATTTATTTTTAAACTTTATTTACCTTTGTGATCGTTTGAAGGAAAAAAAAATACCGAAGTAAAAATAGAATGTTAAATGATACAAATTAATAAGCTTATGATTGTCATTCAATAAAATATTAATAAATAACATTTCATATCCTATGATATTGCATTGCTCTAAATTGCTCAACTTGAATTAAGGCTACATTTAAAGTAAAATATCAAAATATAATAATTAATATACATAAAAATTAATACAGATTTATTAAATTATTTTTAAAATGTATCGATGATCTTACATAAATTTTGTTCTTAAGAAAGAAAGAAAGGATTATAACTTTTGAAATGAAATTTTTTTGAGAACAAAAATATAACAGATTTTCTATATTATTTAGAGAAATAAATGGTCTTTAGTTTAAAGTAATTCATATAAAAAAAAGAATTACTTTAAAATAAAGAAAGCTAATGACCAAACCGATATATATATATATATATATATATATATATATATATATATATATTTAGAATAGAACAAAAATATAACATTTTCTACACTGTTCAGAGAAAGTAAATAGTCTTTATTTTAAAGTAATTCATGTAAAAAAAAATTGAATTGTAAAGAGTAAATTCTGGACTATTTGCAACACGAAATAAATATTATTATTAAAAGAAGGCATGAAAAATACTATCAATCAGTTGTTAATTTTTAAACATAATGATCGAATAAAAATTAGATCGATTTGTAAAACTTAAATTTATCAATCATATGAATTTAAGATATGTACTGATACTTAATTTGCTTCAATTTGAATTATATTTCCCTTCATTTTTAATTCAAAAATACGAAAAAAAGGTTTTATGTAAAGTTATGCAAAGAACAATTTATCCATCCAGGGTGCGTTTTTTTTATAATTATTAAATTACTAGATTAAATACAAGAGTTAAATTAAAGGATAAAATATTGAGAAATGGACAACAGAAAAAATTTCCGATATTAAAATTAAAGATAAGAGTGACTTATTAAATTGAATACATGTAATCTACATGTAATTAAAATTAAAGCAAACGATAACTTTTTAAATTGAATATTAAATGACCTTCATATTATCAAAATTAAAGCAAACGAAATATTATTACATTGAATATATTTAAACTAAATATAATTAAAGTTGAAGAAAGCGATAAGAAATTGAAAATGATCTAGTGCGATTAAATTAATCCACCTAAAATAACCCGTTGAGTGGCTAATTAAATTTCAAACAAATGATAAAAAGTAGAAAAGTTATCTGGTACACCAAAAGGGATTTAACTAAAACAATACCCTCTTGAGTGTCTAGTATAAGTTAAATTTACAAATGAAATTATCATTGACATTTAGAAAAATAAATACGCTAATCTTTATAATTAATTTAACGAATTTTATATAAATAATTTAATTTAATAATGTAAACATAAGTTCTATAAGTATATTTAACAAATATAGAAATTTTGAAAATATATTAAAAACCAATAATAAAATGTGATATTTAGGCTATTGAAATTTTAAAAAAGTAACAAAATTGCCTCAGAAATATTTCAATTCTAAAGCAGCGAAATAAATTGAAATATGTAATATAATTTTAGTTTGGAAAATAAAAAGTATTTACTTACAAAAGAATCAAGAGCTAAAATGACGTAAAGAATATAAAAAGATAATTTGAATTGAAATTTAAAAAAAAAAATAGTTTTAACAAAAATATCCACTAAAATTCTTAAACACAAATTAGAAGCATTAAATACATTATGATTTTTCGCATATTCTTTATTACATTTAAATAAATGCAATTTTCTGTGTCTGAAAAGGAAAGTGGAAAATCCATTAGATTATGATTACATTAACGATTTCCAAATGGATGGCTGACATAAGCCTTAATTACTAATAAGAACCCATCTCAAAGCATTTTGAAGTGTCAGAAGTAATATCAAATTTTATGTTTGAAAGAAATCACAATTTATTATTACGTGATTGTTGAAGATAAACTTTAAATATAAATTTCTCAGAGAAAGTTATTGAGTCCTATTTTATATTTTAACGCTTTGTTGTTTCGAAAAAATGGCATCTACAAAAATGCGTGGCCATAAAATAAATGGTATACATGGTGTTAAGTTCAAAGCTCTGACATTATGATTATAATAATTTCATTTATTTTGCTTAAGGGACATTTTCATTCTTAAGGTAATTTAATTTTAATATATTTTATCGGCTGCTTTTATTTTAAAATCCGTACAGAATTATATTGTCTACATTAGTAATTTTATCGTTTGCTCTTATTTCAATGTATCATTTAATAATTGAGTTTTGTGACAGTGTCTTTTATTTCTATTCATTTCGTTGTTAATGGTAGGAAGGTTTTGAAACTTTGAATATTTCACCTGTGAAAATGAAATTTTATTAGGAACTCGAAGAGGGTATTTTATTTTCTTCGTCGTATTCCTTTTTAAGGTACCTAAGACTCAGAATTACGGTTACTTTACGATAATTAATATTCAATTTGAATAACTCTACGTCTTCATGAAAGTAACAGATAAAAACAATGGTTCATGTAAAATGCAATTATAAAAGCCAATTTCCAATTTTTATTTTTATTTGCAGATACGTTTCCGAATGCAACACTAATACAACTAAATATGAAATAGATTTCGAACTACGAAGTTACAGTTTTCAATAACTTAACTCCTTTTAGTTACAAAAAAATTATTATTATAAAGTTAACAAAAAAACAAAATAATCAATAATAAACATTAATCCAAAATATGTAATAAAACATTAGATTGGAGTAAATAATCGGTTCTTTTCGGGGAGCATTCGGAATTTTGGGAATCAGAAACACAAGCTATGTGTTAAAAAGTCAAGTACTTGTGCACTAAGAATTTGGCACAATATGTAGCTTAATAAGATCACAAAATATCGCCAATTCTTGGCGGAATCGAGGATCTAAATTAAAATTCAGAAGAGATTGATATCATATCGTAACATTAAAATAATCATATTAAATCGTAACATTAAAATCATTAATAATGGAATTATTATTATTATTATTTTCATTTTAAAAAGCTCCATAGTTTGTCTTATTTTTACTATCGAACGGATATCTTTTAAAAATAAACAAAAATACTCATTTCTTAAAAAGATAAAACATTTAAATCAGTAATATTACATACGATTACGAGGGATATAATTAGTAGCTGTAAAATCAACATTGAGGATTCCAATTATCCGGAAAACCAATAAAAATTTTAAAAGCAAATAAATGTTTACATGACAGACATAAATCAGTTTTTTCCCATTGAAACCTTTTTGGAAGCAACTAAAACTGGAACTTAAATAATTGCTTGATTTTGAAAGAAATTAAAAATTTCGGTACATATCAGGATAAAAATGTGAATTGTGTACAAACGAGCAAAACGGTTTTTAGCAAAGAATCTAACAATAGTCTGTTTCTAACACTGACAAAAATTGCAAAATTATCTTCAATTTAACAATTACTTGTCGCTTGGAAATGCAAGGTAACATATTTCTTTATTTAACATTTTAAGGAAAACAATTCAGAAAGTTCGAAATACTCATAAAATCACTGTTTTTGCTAAAACTTTGAATTTATCTTTTGTGTGCTTTGAACACAAACTTTATGCACAAAAAAGAAAAAAAAAATGTATACTTTTAAATTATTTATATCTCTTCATGCAGTCTCGATAGTTAAATGGACATGACAATCGGTTCATTCCTGGTGTTTTTACAGTCGAGTCATGAGAACCAATCTTTATACCACTAAAACCCGTTGAGCATTGGAGCTGTTGAGATTCTAAATACTTATATTGTCATCGTGTGAAAGCTTAGGGAGAAGTCTGTTAACTCTTATTTCCTGTAAAATATTATAAAAATAACGTTCCGTACGTAAAACTTATGAATATTTACTTAAAAACCTACTCTG
Source organism: Nephila pilipes (assembly GCA_019974015.1). Classification (NCBI taxonomy): domain Eukaryota; kingdom Metazoa; phylum Arthropoda; class Arachnida; order Araneae; family Nephilidae; genus Nephila; species Nephila pilipes. Next base: position 51,130 of record BMAW01035123.1, on the reverse strand, counting down.
ACTGTATGAAAAATAGCTCAATTTCATATTTTGTTCATTGCAACATCAACACTGTGACATTGGGCTATTCGCGGTTTCTCTTCACTAACCTTGGGGACTTTTAATTGAGATTTATTGCTTTTGCTAAATAACTTTTGCCCAACCAAAAATGAAACGTGAGAAAATAAAGCAGGTAGAATAAAGCAGGTAGAAATGAAGTGAAGTGGATGAGTTAGGAAATATATAAACTCCGACTGAAAGTAGCGAGAGAAAGGCTGAAGGCGTAGTGAAGCTGAAGCTGAAGTTATAGATAAGCGGAAGGAGGAGTGGAAAGAGAGGTTGAATTAAAGGGTTAGATTAAAGATTGTTGCAAGACGTTCCTTTACAGCTGTTTTAAACAGTTCATCCAGAGTCTGAGTTGCAGTCGAGGAAGGATTAGTGGTAAGAGTCTGCTAGATAACTATTGGTGGGTTGAATTGAAGTTAATAGAAATATTCCCCGGAAGAGCATAGTGAGTTGTTGTCTTAGTAAATATATGTTAATAAATCACGTAAAGATTGTTCTATTGTCTCTTTGACTATTGTGTCGTAGTGTTTAATAATTGAATCTAGTGATGGCACAAGATGAAGCCCGGGTTGGGCGGACGTCACAACACCATGTATAGAGTAGAATTTTAGGTAGATACCCACTTTTCAAAACTAAATATAATCAAAATCTTAATTCAGGATTTATATATATATATATATATATATATATATATATATATATATAAATATATATATGTATGTATGTATATATTTTTCCTTATACGTATACACACACACATATATATATATATATGTGTGTGTGTGTGTGTGCTTATGTAAGGAAAATTGCAGTTATATACATGACTGTGACCATTTATAATGTACTTATAAGCATAGCTTTCTATACATGGAATATAATAGTAGGTTCAAAATAAAAGCTATATAAACTATTTAAAAATTCCTTCTGAGAATTTAATTGACTCTCTGAATTATTTTTAATTGAATTTTTAATCTTTTCTATAATTTATATAGAAATATATTTAATTCTATTTAAGACTTTCTAGTATTTAAAAAAAATGCGTACACCATATAAGATATAGCTTCATTATATAAAATTATCAGCACCGTGAATATATATATATAAATTAGATTTATTTTCGAAAATCATATAAAAAGTACAACTTAATAACATTGAAAATACAGATATTTTTTCTGTATAGATTTACACTTTTTTTTATTACTTTGAAAGTAAATTTTCAATTTATTTTTTTAATTAAATTTTTCAGAAATAACATATTTTTGGACAAATTTTCAACTATTTTAGTTCCACACAAATACCTTAAAAATAAAAATATCTATTAAAAACGAAAGTGAAACTAAATTAAAATATTTTCAGAAATGTAACGCTTCGATGTTTGTATCATTAATTCAAACAGTGAATCGACTCTTTTTCGCCTTTACTATTGCTGCCAGGGCATCTGACATTCACGATCATATGTCACTAATGTATTTCACCAAATTTATAAAATACCTTGAAATAAGAAGGTGAATAATTCTGAAAAACACTACTGTTTTTAAATTTCGTTTTTTAATGCTAACTTTTTTCCCGCATTATAATATGTTGGCATATACCACACTGTAGTTCTGCATCAATTATGCATCTACAAAGCAACCCTGAATATTAAACAGCAAAGGAATCTAAAAAGAGTGACACTCTTCGAAGACATGAAAGTAGAACACTTTCCCATTTAATCATATCACGATCGGAAAGGATTCACACAAAATGAAAAAGTTGTCCTCTTTGTATCTTTGTATTATATAACAAAAGAATCATGTCATTTTTCTCAGGATTGAAAACAATGAATGGCAGTCACGAAGGCAATTTACGCCTCGTCACTTCCATCCAGTTTTACCGCAGTCAGATTAAAAGTTCATCCCTACGTTAACGAGTGAGTGACAGTATATTTTTATTCTATTTCAGCACTCGGAGATGTTCTCAGAGAAGGATGTTAGAATGGGTGAATACAAAAATGAATTTTTGCTCTGATCGATGAAGAAAAACCCATATGATGAATATATGCGTATAGTGTAATCTAAACTGATACTTAGACAGATAATGCATGCTTAATACGTTTTTTTTTTTATTTACAAGAATTTTATTTTTTAACAGGGGTGAAATGTAGGAGGATCAATATTTAGTTCATCTACCATTCAGAGCAAGGCAAACAACAGCGACACCTACAAAATGCTGATTGCATAAGGTTGTCATATGCTCTCAGCATTCTCCTACTACACTGCTGGACATACAAAATGCAACACACAGAAAGACCAGAGATATTACAGCGAAATTTATTCGGCAGATAACATGTTGTACTCAGATCAAAAGATTAAAATTACAGCCTCTTGTGAAGTGTTGATGGTGACAAAATCAGTAGTTAGTGAAGCCGCCATTGTTGACTATAACCGCTGCCACACACCTCGGCATAGAATCAAAGAGGCTTTGGATGTATCCTTGGGGTACAGCAGACCGTGCGGCTTCCACATATTGCCAAAGTTAGTCTGATGTATCCCGGGCCGGTCGATGTGCAAGCATGGATCATATGTTTTCGATTGGCGATAGATCGGGAGAACAAGCAGGCCAAGGAAACAAATCAATGTGATGGGTAAAGAACTCTTGAGCATTGTGTGCCATGTGCGGTTGCACATTATCCTATAGGAATATGGCTGAAGACAAGCGCTGAAGGTATGGAAGGACCGCGGACTCCAACACCTCAGATATGTAGCACTGGTTGTTCATTGTACCGGTAATGGGTACAAGAGGGGTGCGGGAGTGAAGTTCAATACCACCCCAAACCATGATATCGGGTGCAGGACCAGTGTGGCGATGCATAACACAACAGTTCATCAGGCTCTCACCACGGTGTTTCCAAACTCGAATCCGACCATCGAGATGTTGCGGGCAGAAGCGGTATTCGTCAGTAAACACAATGTCGTTCCATTCCGTTGTCCATGTCCACCGTTCATCGCACCATTGGCGCCGCAAACGCCTGTGGATTCGAGTCAAGGGCAAACGAAGCAATGGACGCCTTGCGGACATTCCACTCTGCTGCAAACGGCGTCGAATGGTACGAGCGGACACCGAATGATGCGTAGCAGACTGAATCTGTGGTGCTATGGTTCGTGATGTGGCTGCGCGATCCATCATTGCCAACCGCACAATCAGCCTCTCATCACGGGCAGTGGTGCAACGAAGTGGATGTGATCGGCCCCGTCGATCCGTGATTCTCTCCTGCACCCAGCAATCACAGATCCGCATCACAGTTGCTCGGTTTCGTCCAACAATTTGACAGATTTCTCTGAACGATAATCCACTACTAATCTTCCTCTGTCGAATTCAGAAACTTGGTCAAAAGACGCTCGATGTTTTCAACGAGGCATAGGTAAACAGCTTACGCAAAAAAAAAAAAAAAACGCACGAAAAAAACAATTGACGTACTTCAAATCGCCAATCTGTTCTCTCCTTACATAGCGCTTGCGAGTGGCGCTACGGTTCCCCGTGATGAGCGTCTGCACTGCAATGCTAATGATTTGCATAGCTCATCGTCGCAAACGCATGATGTAAATTTCACATTGTTTGCATGCTTCATTCAGGGTGTTGCATTTTGTGTGGCCAGCAGTGTAGTTCTGGGGCATATAAAGAAAAACACGGGGCTATCACCTGAAATATGCTCAGTGGGTTAGATTTGTGGCCAAGGAAGTAACACATCAATCAATAACTCCCGAGACTAACCCAGAGATGGAGCTCGTAGTAAACCAGTAACCAGGTCTTTCTAGAGTACTGACCTTTGCTTGAAACGTGTCAAAAGTTTAAGTCGATCGGACCAAAAACAGCTGAGTTATCGAGGTTGGAGTAAAGTCATTTTGTAGTTTGTTTAAAAAATGGAAAAAACCGAGTTTCGTGTTCTGATAAAACATTGTTTTTTAATGGGTAAAAACACCGTGCAAGCGAAACAATGGATTGAAAAATGTTACCCGGACTCTTGTCCATCAAAAGCAACGATTTGTCGGTGGTTTGCCGAGTTTAAACGTGGTCGTACAGACAGAAATGACGCGGAACGCTCGGGTAGACCTGTGGAAGCCGTTACACCGGAAAATGTGAGTGAAGTAACAAAAATTATAATGAAAGATCGTAAAGTGAAGCTCCGTGAGATTGCTGAGTTGACACAGATATTATATGGAAGTGTATTTACTATCCTTCATGAAAAATTTAGCATGAAAAATGTTTTTTCCAAGTGGGTGCCGCGATTGCTTTCGATGGAACAAAAACAGCAACGAGTCGATGATTCAGAAAGCTGTTTATCGCTATTTACTCGCAACAAGAAAGATTTCTTAAGAAAAAAAAAAAAGATTTCGAAAAGCCTTGGAACGATTGTATCACCTAAAAGGTGATTAACAAAAGGTGTTATGTTGATGAATAAAAAAAAATTTTGCAAAAAAAATGTTATTTTCAATGTTAGTCTCGGGACGTATTGATCCATGTGTTTGTTATATATGGGTTCTAAAAAGCACATACTTTCTAATTAATTTCATTATGTTGTTGCCTTGCTGAAAAACATTTGGGAATACATCTGGATACTTTAATTTAATCAAGTACTAATTGTCATCTCAGTGCTTGTAATGCGAACAAGGAAGGATGCGCTATGTATGGCGATGCCTCTGCAATATATGATGATGTGTGGCCGTGCAATAGATGTCGAGTAAGTTTGAACTTATATCGAGCATTTTTTCCCATTCTCTTATACTGCACTTCTATCGCGCTTCTATGAGAAAAATAGAACACTCCATTGTGCACTTCTATCGTTTAAGTGACTCGGTACTGTCACTAACAACACATCTTTCACTTCGTTTTGAAAATGATGGTATCATTGGTAATCTTTGTAATGAAAGGCTTATGGGTAAATGACTTTCACCCATTCTTCATGTAATTCTTCACTCAGATATTAGATCATCCAAAATTCCCGTATCATTCTACAGAAGTTCAACTTGAGCTAAAAAAAAAGAAAAAAATTAAAGTTTGATGCTTGAGAGTTAATTTTTTAAAAACAAAAAATGCTTAGAAAAAGCTGAATAAAGCTGAAATATTGCAATTAAAATTTCATGTCCGTATTATTCGAAAGTACATCAACTTATTAATCGGAACTTTGGGAGTAGCCTGTCTTCGATCTTGCAATGAGATAAGGGTCTTTAAATGTAATGAGATAAACGGTTAGCCGAGAAATTCGAACCACATATAAGTGCATTGTTATCGCTACACTTTACATAGTTGGAAAAAAAATCATGCTGCTACGTTGTCTTCGATATCTATTGACTCAAGAAGAGTAGATATTTCTTTATTATTAAGAGTAGATATTACTTTTTTTAGGAATCGGGTATTTCTTTTGGTAGAGTTATGTTTTCATATTTATATTGTAAATGCCAATGATTTCATCAAGTGCAAAAACACTTGCCTTTGAACAAGTTCTTCTCCTCAATATATGTACAATGGAATTTATGACCAGCTGAACTTATAACTACGAAAAGTAAAATAAAAACAATATGTTGCTTTTCCTTGTTAAACTAGAGCGAATTATGCTCAAAACAATGGAGTCCTCCAGTGTTTAGTGAATCTAAGTATCCAACTCGTTTAAAAGAAATTCTATGGCTTCTGCGTTTTGTTTATAAATCGAGTTATTCGACTCGGTTAATACAGGATAGAGTTGTTCTTGTTCCAAAGTTGTGGTCTCTTATGGAAATTGTTTGCATTTCATAGCAGATGAAACTATAACTATCTACTAAAAGCTGTTGTCGTGTAATACACGTTTCAAATTGAGACAATACATAGCAAATAGTACTGATACATTTTGATTGAATTCCTTTCTGACTTTGATTGTTGAGGCTAAACATTTTCATAAAAGTTTTATGTATCTAGGAAAGAATGCAGAAATGTGCAACCTGATATATATTTGAGTATAATGGATCTATTTTCGATTAAGAGAAAAAATATTACAAAAGCCAATGATTTTATACCTCATAAAGATACCGATTCTTTGTTACTAAACAATATTTGTTTATTTTTAGCTGTGCCTTTAATTCAAAGAAAATTACTACCAATTTGCAAAAAATACAACTCCTAAAAGTTTCTTCTAATTTCTATAGAATAGTCAAAATATTCTTTTGCATAAGCCAAAAAATATCTATGTCTACTAGCACTATGCATAGAAACATAATGATACAACTGATAATCTCCAAAAGTTTCCAGAACGGTACACGTTTAGAATTCCACCAATTATTTAGAGACTGAATTCGGATTCAACTACATTTGCATTGGTTAAACAATTATTAGTAAATAATTTGACAATACTTAGAATGATTCCTAGACAACTAGATTAGCATCAAACTTCGACGGGTTATCATTAATTATATGGAAGAAAAGGAATTCGCGAATGAAATTGTAGTTCTAAAAAAGTCGGCATTGGCTGAAAATATTACGTTCAATTAAATATATATATATATGAAATAGTACACTGTATCGAGAATTTACATGAATAGTTTAAGAAATCAAAATATAAATTCAGCGCTCCATATGCATCAGCAGTACAACTAGTGGATATTATAAAGACTAGGTAAAAGTTTCGTAAGATATTTTGAAGATCAACTAAGTGCAACAGGAGTGTTACACTATCACAGAACACGTTATATGTGAAGTAGTTTTATAAGGCTTCTCTATTATTTATCTGTGCTCTCATATCTTATAATATACCTAGCTTCCAATCTTAAGTCTAATCACTCAAGTGTAAAATTCAAATGCTGAGGAGACAGATGATTGCTCTTGTCAGTTTATTGATATTTCTTAAAGCAGGAGAATGCTCACTTGCTTTCAAACCAATTAAAACCAATGAAAATTAAACATTATTAGCACTAACCACTGCCACTGTTACGGGACGAATGGAACCCAAGGATAGCTGACCTGCTACGCTACTATCACTCTCTCTCTAATCTTCAACTTACCACTGACTCATATATCTGCAGCCACAGCAGCCTTTAGTAAACAGTAGAGCAGTGGCGTCATCTATCTCAAATATTTCACAACAGCCTCAAAGCGTTTATAGTCTTGTCTAACATCAACGTTAAAGATCAATCTTATTAGAATTCTTAGTTCCATGGGAGTCCACCAGTAATGACTACGCATTCGATAGGTTTTTTGAGCTTTTACTTAATCCGTGTGATTCTGGATTCTTGTTCTGTAACGATCTACAGAAGTTCACCCACATGAACAACGTTTCCGAGCTATTAATTGCAAATATATAACGACATTATCAAATCATTAGTGATTTCAATATTCAATTTACGTCTCGTTTATATGTATTTCTCAAATACGTTCAATATTCTAATGTTAATCTAAATTGTGCAACCATGTTTCATTTACTTGAAAAGGAGTTGAGAAATTTAAGTATAAAAATCAGAACTTGAATACAAATGTTATTCGATGGAAGGTTCAAAAATAGCCCACTTTGCAATTTTATCTTCACCAGTTCAATGTTGAGTCCGCTATTCGTAAGTTTCCGAGTTGCTGCATCATTCGGATGCATTTAATTAGGTTACCTCAGTGAAAGGCTTGATTCAAGTGCTGGAAGAAACAGGCTGGCTAACAGATTTGTTTGACAGAAGATGGCAATCGTTGTCAGAATTAATAGCTGTAAGATCTGTGACTTTTATCTCCGAAGGCCCACGAAGGACCAATGTTGGCAATAATAGCAGGCGGATAATAGAGAGAAAGCTGGATTAAAGGGTAACGTCAATGCTCACACTTTCATAGCCTATTCTGTTCTGAGTTCATACGGATACGATGAGTTCTACGTAAGGATCGTAATTACTGAATTTTTATATTTCCTTTGATGTTTCTTGCTAGAACAGAGTTCAAGGAAAGAAATATTTCTTAGTAGAGAATTCTGCATACAGATGACATCCAATTTCCTCCGAATAACAGTGTTAATAATCACAATCACAGAACCTCCGTATCACAATTATCTTATTCTGATAACAACAGTCTATAGCCTCTTTCATTACATTCACCAAATTTTTCAGTTACGCGGGACTAAAAACAAATGTCTTTGCTAATTCATTAGGATATGTGAACGTTATTCAAATAGGACAACTAACTCATATCACTATTGCACATATGTAGTACAATATTCTGTTAGTTTTGTTGTCCACGACCTCAACTAAGACATTTCTGGATTTGAAAGAGAAAAAAAAACTTGATGTGGGTTGGTTTTATTAAATTCACACTAAATGCATCAAGAGATCTATTGCCTAAGGACCTCCGATTTCGAACCTCGGTCAAATAACGGGGACGACGTCTGGGTATAAGACCCCCCTCCAAATTTCTACGTCACGCCAAAGGGGGGACCTTGAGCCACGACAAATGTAACGGCTTCAGCCCCGGCTACATGGAGAGTCTGTAGTGGCATCAAGGTTTGAACCTACGACTCCACGAAAATTGCTAGCTGCGAGTTTACTATTATGACCACTAGGCTACCACGGCCTTTAAATAACGCTTGAATACGATGGATTATTATCGCATATATGTTAATAGGTAAAATGGTTATTGCGACATCATTTCATAATCCAAATATTGTTGTTAGTCACTTTCTTTGTTTTCAAAACCCTATATCTCTGTAGTTTCATAGGCCTTCTGAATGTGAAGATAATCTATAAAATGTAATTTAACGCGTTAAGTTGTTATCATTTTTCTTTATGCCATAATTCATCAACGTAGAGGATTCAAAATTTGGTTTATAAAACGAGGCGTCATTTAAACAGGTTGATGTGAATTGAGCGTTCTAAATAAAACATATGTGCGTGACGTTATTTCAATGCACTCTTTATCGTTTGGCAGATGTTTACAACCCTTTTGCAGATTGTCGCGTTTTCCTTAAGCAGCGTAGTGTACCTCTACGTTTTTTTGCGTCATGGATTCCTTCTTTTTTCACATCGTTATTAGATCTTCTGCACTTTGATGTAATAAATATTATTAGATTGAGGTACTGAAGTCTCTATGATATATTATATATGTAAATTTAAACATTATTTTAACGCTCATATACAAGAAGGTAATTCGAGGAGTACCCATATTACGATTGAGGAATGGGAAAGGAGTGACTCACTATAGAGTTGTCAACTGGTCCTTTTTCCATATTTTTTAAGTCACGAGTATGATGCCCTATGCATTGTAAAATATCATCCCTATAACTTTGAATTATGTGTTTATGTCATTGCAAAAATTTCCAACTTATCAATTGATGATAACTTAAGAACTACTCAAGAAGGATCAATCCCGGAAATTTCGCTAAGAGAAAATGATATTTCAACGTCTCTCACTGAAATTATTTTAAATAACGTTGTTAAAATATTAATGCGCATCAGTTAGAAATTTAATGAATTATTATGATCTTAGAGGAATGGAACGAAACATTCAAAGCCCTCAAAATAAACTTTGAACTATCCACATTTTTTCCATTGCCTTTATTGTCGAATTCTAAGAGCTGGTGGAAAAATTCGAATTATCTTTTCCTGTATTTTTCGTATTATAAAAATACGAATTATAGAAGAGTGATTGAAAAATAGATTGGATACTATCAGTATATTAACTTCATTATTTTAAGGTCACAAACGAGCTCAGTTCGCTTTGTATCGAGCATCATAACGCGCACAAACGAGCTCAGTTCCTAAGAAAGATTCCAAATTGGTTACAAACGAGACCTATTCGCCTAAGGAAATTTTCTCCAATTTGCACTGTTGAGACGAATTTGTCAAACATTATTATCCATCCTTTTTTGAGTCATAAATGATATTTATTCGCAATATTTAGTTTCTTTGACTTCCTACAGATGTCAGTTCATGAACAGCGAAATTTTTCGCATAATGAGAGAAAACATTGCCGATCTACATGTTGTTGATCTAATTCTTTTTTATAGATATTTTAACTAGAGGGTATTACTGAAATGACTAAACATCGAAAATTAGTTAATTCAGAATAGGGTTTTGGAAATAATTTTATACGTGCTTCAAGTTTTTAATTTGATGAATTGTATGGTGAAAATTATCAGATATTTATTATTTAGTTTTTTATGAAGATTTGTTTTAATATTTTATAACATATTTAAAAATTTATCATTTACAAAATTGTTCAAAAGGATGAGTAATAACTTTGTAAACAATTAATGATCTGTAAATATTCTTTAAAAATACTATTTAAAAGCGAAAGTGCTATCTGCCGCACAAACAAAAGATTACAGACGTTTTCAAAAAAAGTTACATAAAAAATAACTGCCACTTTGGCGTCCGTGTGATCTTAATACTGCGCGTAATATGAGTGAAAAACCTTTTCATTTTCCTCACCATCAAATTTCTCTGAGCGATAACGATTTTTTTCTGGCAAATTCGTTTTTGGCTATCCTGGTAGCTCTTCCTTTTAGAAACTTCTACATATGTCACGTGTTTTCTTTTCTTTTTACTTTTAAATTCAATGTTTGTTTTGAAATAAATGAATTATTTTTTTTTATCTTCTTTAGTCGAACTATTCTGAAAAGAAGTGTCTTTTATACATTTGAATAATCTTAGTTTATAACGTTACTTTATGTTTTTTGAACTTCTTTATTTTTAATGTTTAAAGTAAATTATTATTACTTATTGTACAACCTTTATAATTTATTCTAATATACAAATTAAAATAGTTAAAATGTATTAAAATATTCAAAACAAGTAGTTTTACACATTTAACATTATATCTATTAATACAAATTAGTTGTTATAATCAGTTATATGGTTATGTATTATAACCACTTAAATCATAATTTATAATAAATATTTATAGTTATTATTATATATAATTAACATTTATATCTTATACTTATATTTATTTATAAATAAAATTACATATATATTTAAATAAAATTATATTTGCTTATAATATATATTTATAATTACTACTTTAAAATTGTAATACTATATTTATTCATAATAATTATTTCTAATTATTACTATTTGTAATATAAAATATTTTATAATTGTTATTTAAAAAAAATTAGAATTATTTACAATTTTATTTAATTACCTATTTATAATTAAAATTACTTATTATTATTTATAGAAATTATTTATAGTTATATATTATAATATATCATAATGATAAATATTTATGTAATGTTATATTAGTATATAACATTAAATATAATTTGATTCTCAATAATTATTAATGAAAATAATTCTAGTTATTTATGATTAAATACTGTTATTTTCTTCGTAAAATTTCTATCATCTTAGCATTTGTATTTAACTGCGTTTAAATTTTTGAATTCTTTGCAAAAATCAGTTTGGTTTCAGCTTACTGTTCAGATTCTTTACTACGTAAGTATCACTACTTTAGCGATCTATTTTCTAAATCCCCATGTTTTCACCGAAATCACAAAAGATCACTTTAACCGTACTTACTCATATTTTCCTACTTCTGTTTAAGTGAATATTTGATCTCTTTAAGTTTACTTTTGTGTTATGTTTCAAAAAGTGATATCAAAGCCTACCAGAGTTAATTATAAAGAACCATTTAACATTTAATCTGTTTTGTAGAATTTTGCCTGTAATTCGAATCTTAGGTGCTTCAGTTATCCTGTTTCTTTACTTGGAAGACTAAAATATGCTCGATGGGCTGTATTTTTTCTCAATTTCCAATGGAATACATAAAATGACAAGAAAATAGAACAATGAATTTTTTACCAAAAGTTATACACAAACGTGGTGACTTTTCAACATAATCATTGTGATGATTTACGCATTTTCCATAGCTGTGAAAAAAATTTCCGATACTCGCTTCGAAGAATGTTGCTGCCAATTATATGATACAGATCTGCACTTTGGAAGCACATTGGTCTGGAAGCTTAAGCTTCCTTGCTAGTTCTTCAATTCAAGGAAAAGCTGAAAATAACTCGTACTATGCTATCCAGGGCTATTCGTCGGATGGTCAAATACATCCATTTTAAATTGCTTCAGAACCTGATCGATAAACACTACACTCTGAGACAGGGCGTTGACAAGAATTTGGATATAACCTGAAGTCAACATTCCTCTTCTTTTGTTTAAAACTGCTCTTCGCATTTGTTGTAAAGTCTGACAATAAACAGCAGCATTGATCGTAGTAACCAACCAAATAAACTCAACAAGCAAGATATCTGTTTATGGTCTCAATATTCTTTAACCATAACTTTACTACTGTAGAAGGATTGTTTGAATAGATGTGTGTCCTTGTCTCCCATCACTGTGAAATTCGGTTCGTCTATCTTCTATATATATATATACACCATTCATGTACAACACCATCACTCAGAAGTGTTAACCCTACATTTGTCTCATTTCTGGTGAATTCAGCTACATTATGTCATATCTGCTAGAAGAAGGTGAATTAATCTTAGCAACTTGCTTTTGGCAGAAGCATCGGTTTTACATCTATGTTTTTATGCATACAGCTCAGCTCGAAAAGGCGCAAGGACGCCTGTTATAGTAGAGGTTATAATTAGAAAAATGCGCCGTCGCCAATCGTGCATTCCCAAATCCTACTATTTGTCTGGTTATTTAGCAGCTGGATCGGAGGTTGAGATAAAAAAAAAACCTATAATAAGCTGACTTTAACCCAGCATATTCTGGTCAATGCCATACAAAATTAGCGATTTTGTCAGATTACCAAAAAATTCCAATGTAGTTTAAACGGATGTACCAAAGCTAAATCATTCTAAATAATAATTTAAAAGATTAAAACATGTATTTAATGTGTTTACACACATACTACAGGTACGTATACTACATAAATATTTGACGAAGTATTTTTTCTCATTCTAGCCAATACAAAGTTAAAATTCCAACATTAATTGAACATTAATTTAATTAGATATCCTTGTTTTAATGAAAAAAATCACAACCCAAAAGTAAAAACAATACAGTATAATTATAGTTAAAATGAGTTGTGACAAGCTAATCTGCAAATTCCTAAAATTGTTTTATTAGCATTTAAAGAACACTTGAAATTTTTTCAAACATTTTACTACACATTACAAAGTGCAGGAAAATGTTCTTTGTTGCGAAGTTGAAAATACGTTGCGTACCTAAATTCATAAAAATTGCTTTGATATGTAAATTAACTACTCATTATCAATTTTTATCGTCAGCTTTATTATTTTATCGAGCAACTTAATTTAAATATTTATTTTTCGCTTTAACTTAAACATATAATTATATATTATTTTTGTTATTTTGAACTCAACAACTTTTTTATAAAACTGAGATAATGTTCCAATCGAACTAACGTAGATAAATTTTTTCTTTGTTATCTAGGCGAATTTATTAATCGTCAAAAACGCAATCATATGAAAAATAAAACCTTTTCATGAGTATTGATGACATATGTCTAGATTATAGTACATATGTTCTAATCTCCGTATTAAAACTTATAAAGCTATTAATTTTTCCGCATCAATAGCTCCAAAAGCACGACACAAAAATCTTTTTCGAAGAATATCTGGTATGCAAATAAAATTTAGATTTAAATAGATTTAAATATGTGATTCAGAAGATAAGAAAAAGAGCCTAGGAGAAAAAGTGTTAAAAATAAAAATAGAATGAAATAAAAGACGGAGGCATATTAAGGGGTCATTAGGAGGATTTAGGTTTAAAAATGAAAATGCTAAAATGATTTATAAATTTGTAAAAAATAAAAAAAAATGCGAACTCATATATGTTTAACCATTATTTACCTTGAAGAGTTTTAAAAGATTTTTTTGAAGTAAAAGTAAAATGCCAAGTAACACAAAATATCAAATAACTGAAAGTAAATAGCCATATAAAAACCATTCAAAAAATAAGAGCTAAAATTTAATCTTATCCATTATATTTCACTGCTTAATTACTCAGCTTTAATTAATGCAGGATTGAAAATAAAATACCAAAATATAGTAATTAATATCCGTAAAAACTAATAAAAATTTATTGAATTATTAATAATACATCTATCAATTTACATAAATGTTTTACATAAAAAAAATCAATGAATGATATGTTTTTGAGTAACATTATAATATTAATTACAAAACCGAAATTTATATATTTTAATGAGAACAAAATTGTAACGAATTTTCTACTTAATTTAGAGAAAGTAAATTACTTTTATCTTAAAATATAATTGATATAAAATAAATTAAATTATAAATAGTAAATTAGGGACTATTTGAAACAGGAAATATGAAAATATTATTTCAAAAAAAAATTAGAAATTTTTATCAGTAAGTGATTAATTTTGAAACAAAAGACTATGTTACAAAATTAATACTACAAAAGACTATAAAAATTATGTTAAATGATTAATCTTCACCTAATGAATTATAGAAGTTTGAAAAATATGCAGACTCATATTTTAGCTTCTATTTTAATTATATTAGCCACCGAAATGGCTATTGTTTTAGTTAGCCCGAAAATGTCGTACCTGACCATTTTTCAATTTTTTTTTCTTGTTTTTGCATATATTTTTGATGTCTGCTTTTCCCAGTAATTAACTTACTTTTCTAAAATATGTCATAATAAACTTCTCCTGAATATATTAATGGATTAAAAAAATATATATGCAATATGTATCTGATACCTGCTTTCAGCACTAATTATCTCAATTTTCAAAAATACGTCGTAATAAATTTCCCCTAATTTATTTATTAGATTGAAGTGACAAAAATACAAAAATTAATGTATTTTATTTACTTATTGATTTATGTATTACCTTAAATCGTATGTAAACTGAATTAAAGATATGAATGTAAATGAATATCATTATTCAGAATTTTAAGAGAGCTGCGAGACAGCATTTTTTTTTTGTTGGCCTCAAGAATTTCAAACCACATCTGAGTAGTTTGGTTTACTTCCTGGATTATTTTATGATCAAATGATTTAAATATTGATTTACTATTATTAGCCAGTCAAGAGGCTATTATTTTAGGTGGATAACCTTTGGCGTATCAGATCACTTTATAATTTTTTATCGTTTGTTTCAACTTTAATTACATTTATTTGAAATATATTCAGTCTAATAATTTATAGTTTGCTATAATTTTAATAACATTTAGATTAAATATATTCAATTTAATAACTTATCATTTCTTTTAATTTTAATATCAGAAATGTGTGCTCTTGTCCATTTCTGGATACTTAATATTCGCAATTAGATGAATATATACCAAACTATTTATCTTTAATTTAAGTAATTCATTATTTCTATTTTTATTTTATTTATGTAAAAATTCGTTGTATTAGATTATGCTCGAAAATTCCGAAAAATGTGAAAACAGAAGAAAAATCATTAGTAAAACCTTACGTTTTGGCAACCTTAATAATTACAAAATAATAATAAATTGTCTTAAAAAAAGTTCAATATTGAAGCAATGGTATAAATCAAAATGTTTAATCGACTTTTAATTTGAAGAATTTTTATTTTTATTTTTAGTCGAACCAGGAAAGGAAATAGAGAGTGTTAAAAGATATAGTGAATTTAAATTTTATATTCTCTTCTTTTTCATTTCTCTACAAATTAAAATAATTATAATAATAATTTTAATAAAAGTACTCAATAAAATTCTTAAGCCTAAAATATTTTATTTTCAATAAATTCTTCACCAAGGCGTAACATTGCTAGAAACATATTTACAGTAACACCAAAGTAGATTCCTCAAAAAGAACAGTGATTGGTTTCCGTTCTGCGATATAATTCCACGTAATATCCGCTATCTGATGCAAGCAAACATCATCTTCCATTCAGACCAAGTTCCTGGGTAATTCATCCTCATTAAATTCTGCTTCTTGACTCTTTTATTAATAGCAATTAAAATATCGGATTCCCTGAGGTTTTAGATTCAACTAACGTTCTTGCAAATCTATCTGAAGGGATATTAGTTGTTCCATAT
The DNA here is from genome assembly GCA_019974015.1 of Nephila pilipes. Classification (NCBI taxonomy): domain Eukaryota; kingdom Metazoa; phylum Arthropoda; class Arachnida; order Araneae; family Nephilidae; genus Nephila; species Nephila pilipes. The sequence goes on along the minus strand of BMAW01035123.1, from coordinate 35,094 downwards.
CTTAATGTTTTATTCGATTTCTTTTGTTCGTGTTAGTCTTTTACAATGAACTAGATTAAATGCTTCGGAAAAAGTAAAATAAGAATTGGATTCGGTACTGAAATGAATTTTTTTTACCCCTTGAAAGCATTTATTATTTGACTTTCGATTTGTATTGCTTCAGTAATCGACAAAATTAAAAGAGCTATTTTGAGTCATTTTTAAGGGGAAAATGTATTTTTCCACTTTGGCTTTAGAGAAGAAATAAGTTGATATTTATATGTGAAACAATTTCATACGAATATATGTAAATCTATAAAACCTATAACTTATCATGTAATTATTTTGATGGAAATATTTACGTGTTATGGAATTGTTTAATTTATATGCTTAAATAATTCAATGTTAACTGCTTAACTAACGCTAATATAGGCCTTAGAAGTAGTAATTAAAGGAAATATACATAGGGATTTCTAAAAAAAAAAAAATAGAGTCGTATGTAATATTATAAAGTACCAGCTATAGATTTTTTTTTCAAATGTATTGTAAATGCAACCGTATTTCGTTACACGTGTCATAACTTCATGTGTTAAAGCTCCCGTCGTCAACTATTTTAAATACGTCAAGATATGGAATTTTGTTTTTCAACCTGAAACTTAAACTATTTTATCAATTTGAATGCATAATATAAAATGCATGAAAAAGAGCAAAAATACTGAATAATTTCTTGGAATTATATTTTATTCCAAACTTTTTTTAAAAAAAGCTTAAACTATTTTTAAGACCAAAAAATTAACAAAAGAATCTTTAAAATAGGAACACTTTCAAAATGTGGAAGTTAAGTTTAATTCCACAGAATATTAATAATCTTATGTTTCCATATGCTCTTTATTACATTCAATGGTCTGGATGTGAAAACGGAAGAACAAAGTCCATGGGATTAAGATTTCGATAACGGATTCAAATGGCTGTTTAACAGCAATCTCACGAAACGAATCTCTAAAAATATTTTTTAAGTCCAAAAATATTAAATTTAAAAGAAATCATAATTTATTGTTACATGACTGAAGAAGAGATACTAGAAATACATATTTATTCAAGAGAGTTATTGAGTCCTTTTTCATTATTTTAAATTGTATTAACACGTTGTAGTTTTGAGAAAAGGGCGTGAAACAAGAATGCGCGAACATAAAATAACGGAAACCTAGTGTTAGGTTCAAATGTTTGACATTATGATTAAAATAATTACATTTAGTTTGCTTAAGGCACATTTACATTGTTAAGATCATTTAACTTAATATATTATATCATCTGCTTTAATTTTAATATACGAACAGAATATTATTGTTTACAGAATTAAAATTCGAACTCGCAGTTACAATATTCAATAATAATTTTCAATTTCATTATAGTTAGAGATACTGTTATTATAACATTAATAATTAATAAAATAAATATTAATAAACATTAGTGCAGAGTTATATTATAAAACATTGGACTGGCATAATTAATACATAATTTTCACGAAGCATAAACACGAGCTACGTATTAAGAGGTCATTGAACTAGAAGCAACACGAAGGCTATTGGTGATGGACCTTGAAATTCTGAACCTCGATCAAGTAACATTACGTAAGCTGGCACCCCATCACCTAACTTCTACACCACACCAGTGGGAGGAATTTTGGCCCCGACAGATTTAACGTGCATCAGACCCTGCTACACGGCGGGACCTTAGTGGTGAAAGCTAGCACCTGCGACTCAGCGAAAACCGTTGGTCGCGAGTCTGAAACCATGAACACTAGGTTACCATGGCTACCATAAAACATTAAGAGACGTGATATTACTTACGATTAGAGAGAGAGTTAGTAACTGTAAAGTCAACATTGCGGATTTTTTAGTCAACCCGAAAAACCTTCAAAATTTTGAAAGTGAATAACTGGTTATATGACAGATGAAAACCAATTTTTCTTTGGTTTGAAATTTTGTTTGAAGCAACTTACACCAGAACTTAAATAATCGCTTAAATCTGTAAGATATAAAAGATTTCGGAGCATACCTAGATAAAAAAAAAAAAAAAAAAAAAAAAGGATTTGAGTATAAGAGTGCGAAATGGTTTTGACCATTGGATGTAAAGAATCATCTGTTTCTAACACCGACAGGAGTTGAAAAATTATTTTAAATTATACAGCCACTTACGTGTAAATATGTAAGATAATATATTTCGTTATTTTGGATTTTAAAGAAAAAAAATTAGAGAAATCAAAATATTCACAATTTCAAATGCTTTTCTAACACTGATAGAAATATAAGAACTTTCTTAAGTCAAATAAAGAATAACAATTAAATACTTTAGTTAATATCTTCCATTATTTAGGATCACAAAATATTCAGAGAGGAATTATAAAGTAATCTTCACGAATATATTAGATATTTTCATGAAATGTATTCCTGTTAGTTGTATAAGCTATTTTCTATTCCAGTTAATAAAATCAAACCAAACCATTGCATAATGTTTCATGAAAAAAAATGTAAAATAAATACAATAAATCAATACCTTTAAAACAATGATTTTTTTAAATGATATTTTTTCCTTTTACTTCTCAATATTTTGTCAACAACTGTATAAAATCCAGGGCATACATAACTTTGACAATATACAAAATACATATAAACATAGCATTTCATATGTTAAAAATAATATTAATTTTAAAATTAAAACGACATAAAATTTTTAAAAATTTTAATTTATGAATAAATTTATTATTTAACACTTTTTAAGTTAATTTTTAAAATTTCTGTGATATTTATACAAATATTGTTCAGTACCACGCACTTTCCAGTATTTAATAAAATTACTTACATTGAGTAAGATATAGCCTCATCATATGAAAATATCAGCAATGTATATAAAGTAGATTTCATTTTAAAAACCATATGAAAAATATAACTTAATATTACAAGACTTAAAGAAATATTTTTCCATATACTTAAATATTTGTTTATGATTTAAAAATTTAATTTTCGAACTTTATATTTATTAAATTTTCTTAAAAAGCACACATTTATAGAAAAAATATGAAACATCTTATCATCTCAGTTACCTCGAAAATTGATATCTTTTTTCAAAAGCGAAAGTGAAACTACGTTAAAATATTTTCACAGAAATGTAAGTCTTCAATATTTTCAAATGAATAACTTTTAGAAATAAATGAAATGCACATTTCCTTAAAAAAATAATACATTTAAAGCCATAATATTACATACAATTATAGACGATATAATTAGTAAATGTAAAATCTGCATTAAGTTTTCCGGTTAATCGGAAACACTCTCAAAATTTTGAAAGCGAGTAACTGGTTACATATGACAAAAGAAAACCAATTTTTCTTTCTTTTGAAATCTTGTATTGGTAAGAACTTACACTAGAACTTAAATAATCGCATAAACCTGTAATATATTAAAAAATACGTGGCATATATGAATAAGAAATATGACTTTAGATTAAAAGTATAAAATGGTTTTGAGCAATGCATCTAAACAATCATCTGTTTTTAACACCGAGAGAAATTGAAGAATAATCTTAAATTAAACAATTACTTACTGCTCAATATATTAGTGAATATATTTTGTTATTTGGAATTTCAAAGAAAAATAATATGGGGAACTCAAATTATTCACAATTTCATATAGGTCTCTAACACTGATAGAAGTTTAAAAACTTTCGTAAAACAAACAGCGATTACCCATTAAACACATAACTTAATATATTTGATTATTTAGGATCACAGATGAATCCATGGAAGAATTTTAAAAATTCCTCACGAATATATTAAATTTTTATCCTTAAATGTTTTTCTACCATTGACATGTGCTATGTTTTATTAACGTTTAAAAGGTAATCAATTCCATAGTGTGTGTGTTTCGTGAAAAAATATAATTGTAACAATGGAATTAATTTACAAGGAGGATTTTTTAAGTATTTTTTTCCTTTATTTATGAACTAGTTTTCATAAACATTTAGTATATGTTGTAAAAAATCCATTGCATACATAAATTTGCCAATTTACAAGGTACTTAACACGTGGATCAATAAGTTCCGAGACTAACCCAGAGATGGTGCTCGTAGTAAACCAGTAACCAGGTCTTTCTAAAGTACTAACCTTTGCTTGAAACGTGTCAAAATTTCAAGTCGATCGGACCAGAAACAGCTGAGTTATCGAGGTTGGAGTAAAGTCGTTTTGTAGTTTGTTTAAAAAATGGAAAAAACCGAGTTTCGTGTTCTGATAAAACATTGTTTTTTAATGGGTAAAAACACCGTGCAAGCGAAACAATGGATTGAAAAATGTTACCCGGACTCTTGTCCATCAAAAGCAACGATTTGTCGATGGTTTGCCGAGTTTAAACGTGGTCGTACCGACACAAATGACGCGGAACGCTCGGGTAGACCCGTGGAAGCCGTTACACCGGAAAATGTGAGTGAAGTGACAAAAATTATAATGAAAGATCGTAAAGTGAAGCTCCGTGAGATTGCTGAGATGACACAGATATCATATGGAAGTGTATTTACTATCCTTCATGAAAAATTGATAATTTTTTTTATAAACATGGTATTGAAAAATTGGAAAAGCGTTGGAACGATTGTATCACCCTAAAAGGTGATTATGTTGATGAATAAAAAAAAATTTTGCAAAAAAAAGGTTGTTTTTAATGTTAGCCACGGGACTTATTGATCCATGTGTTATAAACATAGAATTCTATACGGTGAATATGACAATAATTTCAAATTTAAAACTATATAAAATTTTAAAAAGAACTTTAATTTGTGAATTTATTGTTATTTCAATTTTATTAAAATAGTCATTTTAATTTTTTTTTTTAATCTAAATACAAATTTTGTGTTGTACCAAAAAATTTCCAGTTTTAAAAGTTACTTAAAAATTAAGAGATACAGCTTCTTTATGTGAAAATATCCGCAATATGAATAAATAATTTTTAATTTCAAATTCATATAAAAAGTGTAACTGCATAAAACAGGGATTACATATATATTTTTGCATAAATTTATATATTTACTTATAGTTTTAAAATTCCCGATGTATTTATTTTTTAAATTTTCCTAAATAACACACATATGGACACAATTTGAAGCATTTTAGTGTCACATTTACCTTAAAAAATATAATATTTATCAGTAATTGTAAAAGTGAAACTATGTTAAAATATTTTCAGAAACGTATCGTTTTGAAGCTTGTATCATTATTTCAATAGAACAAATACTTATTTCCATTACCATTGTTGCCCAGACAGTTGTCATTCATTACCATAGGTCTTTGTTATAAGTCACCAAAAGTATAAAAGAACTTGATGGGAAAGGGTGAATAATTCTGAAAAATACTTCTTCCTTTAGTTTTAGTATTTTAATGGAAAATTTTGTCCACATAATAATACATTGATATATTTGCAGAGTACAGTTCTGCATCAATTATGCATTTGCATAATAACTCAGAATTTTTTAAAGTAAGAGAAAATAAAAAAAAGTGTCAATTTTCAGAGACGTTAATGTAGAACACTTTCCAAATTAAACATGTCACGGTCAAAAAGGTTTTACACAGAATGAAAAAGGTGTCATACCCGTGATTCAAAACACGTAGTATCATAGAACAAAGGAGTCATTTCACTTGTCACATTAGAGGAGACAAGTGCATGGCAGTCACGAAGACAATTTGGGCCCGTAACTTCCGTCCAGTTTTTTCGCAGACTGATTAAAAAAGCCTCCCTGCATTAACGAATAGCTGACGGGATGGTTTTGTTCTATTTTAGAATTAAAAGTCGTTCTTAAAGATATATGTTTGAATGGGAAGTTATAAAATTCAATTTTTACTCTGTAGGACAGAGAGAAAGCAGTATGATGAATGAATTCGTAAAATGTGATGAAAATTGCTACACAGACAGGTAAAGCATACATAAATAAATTTTATAATTTATAAGAAGTTAATTTTGATACAAAGTGGCCAAAGAACAAGGAGATCAATAAGAAGTAGTTACAAACTTTTGCAGCTATGTAAGCAACATCGATACCAACAAAGTGCTGATTGTATAATGTTGCCATATGCTCTCAACATCCATTAGTTTTTACCCCTATTCCGGATAGGGAATATGATGCAAAAGGCAGCCAATCAAGTCTGAAATATGCTCTAAGTGTCAAATATATGTCCAAGGTAGCATATAGGTTGTGAACAGTGCTTGTTTACTAACTAATGCCAATCTGTTTTTTTTTTTTTTTCTTGTTCAAAAACAGCATTTTTGCAACTTCTGAAAGAAGAGAAAATCAATTGGATGCAGATTTTACTCAAGTTCCATGTGACATTTTCTGTAATGATACGAACTGGAAGATATCCAATAAGAGCGGCAACGTCACCCTTAAATAAGATGACATGTGGCTGAGGAAGAGACGTCGTGTAGGAATAAAAATTTTTAAGCGTTTCCTCCACATTCTCATTTAGGGACTATCATCCGAAACGCAGAACTAAGAATTGAAGGAAAACTCCACATTGTGAAATTCAATTGTCTCAGGGGCTCGGTCCAGAAGCTGTTCTAATTTTCCACATCAGTTTTGTAGTGTAACGTAGTGATCCCTGAATGTGTAGAATGAAGTGGTAACGTGAAGGGATCACACAGCTTAAAAGAAGATAATTCTTTATTTAACAAAGTTGAGATTAATTTATGTTTAAGCGTTTCCGCCTGGATTCTTTTTACGCACACTAATAACACATCTAATTACAAAGCCCCGAGGCAAAACGCATATATCTACACAGCACATCCAAACACATATAGTTGAAAAAACCACCGATATCTTAATATCCAATATAGTTCGATTTAGTTATAAATTCGCAAGAGAAGGCAATCGCCTCCAACTTAAAGATGTAACGCTCTCTCGCTCCTCCGCAGGAATCCCCCTTCCTCTTTTTTCTTCACCCTTTTTCAGACCTCGGGTAGGTCTGTCCCCCGCCTTCCTTTTGAGTTATTTACCTTTTTTCAAAGAACAACCCAATCAAAGAGAAACTCCGTTTTGTCCCCTGCAACACTATTCGCTCAAGTCGGACAATGTCAGTCCTTCCCCGTGCAAGTCGGTGTCGGCCGTCACACAGCTAGGTCATAAATTCCCAAAATATCCATGACATGGATCGACAATACCTCACAAAGAGGGTTCAACTCTGCCGCACCAGTGTAACAAAGTCCATGAATGTGGCTGAATGTCCAAGCCACCTGACTTTGTTCTTTATTGCTTTTAAGCTATATATTTTTAATGAATGGGAAGCTGGGAACAAAACGGTATTCAAAACAAGTCTGTGGAGGTGTTATTTACAGCCTACGCTACAGTAGACTGCTAATGTAATCTTCGTAAATGACTTCTTATTTGCAATTAGCTTTCATTTAATCGTTGGGCAACTCCTCACTCAAATGGAGTTGGAACTGAAAGAAAAAAAAAAGGAAGTTTGATGTTTTGTTATAAAGTTTTGGAAAAAATAAATTGAAATATTGCAAAAAAAAAAAAAAAAAAAAAAAAAAAGTCATGTCCACAGTATTCGTGGGAAGAACTATTTATTAATCAGATATTTGGGAGTAGCTTACTTTTCATCTTATAATCAGATCAGCTTCTTTAAATGTAACGGAGACCCCCATAAGCTACTTATATTATATTTATTATATTTTTGAAATCCAGATAATAGGAAAAAAAGTAATTTTGCGGCGAGGTCTTAACTATTTGTTGACACAACATAGTTTAGAGGGAAGAATTCTCTTTAAAGATGGGATATTTCTTTTGGTAGAATTACGTTTTAATATTTAAGTTGAAATTATGAATAATGTTATCAAATACATAAAAATTTGGCTTCAAAAAAGTACTTATTTTCCTCAATATACGACCAACGACATTTACGCCCAGTTGCACTTTTGACAATGAAAATAATATGTTGTACTTTGTTCCACTGGAACGAATTTTGGTTAAAAACTTGGGACCTTCCAGCATTCAGTGAAACGAAGTTTCGATGGTAAGTCGACTCATTGAGATCAGGTTAGAGAGTACAATTTTTTTTTCCTTCGGCGTTGTGGTCACCTTCTGTGGAAGTTCTTAGTTGTGATTCATAGCTGATTAAACTTATTCAGTCAACGAACAGCTATTGCCATGCGATACATTTTGCAAATTTAAACAGTCCATGACAATCCAGCTTCATACATTTATATTAAAATTTTTGCTCCTTGTGAATATTGAGACCAAATATTTCGAAAAAGGGGCCATGTACCTCGGAAAGAATGCCATTAGAAATACAGAAATATGTGGCTTGATGAATATGGCTTTACGAATATAAATAATCTACCTAGGTCATTCAATAAGTCCATATAAATTCTAAGAGATAATATAAGTAGCATTGTATATGGTTCGTGTTAACAAGCATCATGACTCACTAGATAGCTGTCGAAGTGTCAGTTACTCATACTACCGATCTTGACACCTTTCGCACTTCAAAATATTTTCATCATACTTTTCACGTCCGAGGAGACCACATACACAATTTGTTTGGGAAATCTTCACCGAATATAATCCAACCTTTTGATTTTTGTTTGATTTCTGGTGTATAATGATGAATCCAGTTCTTATCAACAATGACAACATGAAGCAGCAGTTATCAAATTTTGATTTGGAAGCAAATTACTACCTAATAAAAACTAACTTATAAATCTATATCAGATATATTTTAGTGTCCTTTAACAGACAGCAGCTCTCATTAAAGACAACAATTTACCTTAATGATGCCAACTGCATTCAAATACTATCACTTTTTGAACCACTCTCGTATATCTAATCAAGAGAAGATATGTCACAACAGACAAACGTCTTACATCCTAAGATATTTGAGGATTTCTTTTCGGCAAAAATAAATTTTGTAGTTGTTACAAAGCATCTAAACGTGTTAAATGTGATGTTGCGTTGTAAAATATCTTTATTATTCATCTTTGTGGTAATTGCTTGTACTCTAATTAATCACTAAAATAGAGTCTAATCACACATCTATCTATCTATCTATCTATCTATCTATCTATCTATCTAT
>BMAW01035123.1:0-11162 GCA_019974015.1 Nephila pilipes | reverse complement strand
ATATTTATTTATAATTATATTTAAAAATTTATTTATAATTAAATTTATTTGTGTAGAGATATAATTATTTTTTTTCAAGTTATTTATAAATTTGCTTATTTAGTTACAATTATTTAATTATATCAATTGAATATAATTATATATTGCAATACCTAATAATAATAAATCATAAAATTATAAGTCCATTATAAATATGTTTGTTCTAAAAATTATTAACAATTGTAATTATTTGTGATTAAATATTGTTATTAGTTCCATAAAAATATCCCTAATCTTTACATTTTCTTTTTAGTATATTCAAATTTGCCAAGACCTTTATAAGAATCAATTTTGTTTCGGTTTTCTGTTGCACTTCTTTTACGATCAATTTTCTGTGTAACCATATTTTCGCCAAAATTTCAAAGAGGCTCTTTATCAATATTTTATCTTCTTTTCAACTTTTGTTTAAATGATTATTTGTTCTCTTTAGGTTTATTTTTGTCTTATGTTCAGTCAGAGAGATTGAAATTCTGCTTACATAAATGTAAAGCCTCATTTGTTATTTAGTCTGCTTTTATAAAACTTGGTAAATCTAATTATAAACACTTTACTTGAGTGTTTATTAACATTGTAAAATCAAAAACATATATATGGTAAGATCTCTTTAATCCAGCCCTTTCGGATAACAGCAGTAACAGATTGTAGGTATTGTTATATTATCGAATATTAATGCAGCTTAAAATAGATAGCAAAGATGTAAATCATTATAGATAAACATTTCAAAGATTGAAACATGTTTTTATGATTTTACGCACATAGCCAAGGTAGGCGGTATAAATATCCGACAAAGTAATTTGTCTCTAGCCAATATAAAATTAAATCCTAATAATGGATATTTTTAATTGAATATCCTGGTTTTGATTGTAAAAAAAATACATTTCTGTTATAAAAGTTGCGACACGCTACTCTGGTCATTCGCTTGCGATTATTTATTTTCATAGCAGATGAAGAGCATTTTCTTGGCTTAGGAAACATTTTTAATACACAGTACACTATGTGAGCACTGTTGTGAATTCGACAAAACTTCGTTTACTTCAATTTCGATAAATTACCTTAATATGAAAATAATTGATGGTTATAATTTTTATCGCTTGATTTATTATTTTATCGAATTGTTTATTTAAATTATTTATCTTTTGGTTTGAATTAGGCAGTAGATTGTAAATTATGTTATTTTTTTCTAATTAATAACATTTTGTATAAAACTGACATAGTTTTCATTTCAAACAAACATACATTTGAATTTTTCCGTATTACATTCGAAGCTGGTCTATTAATCATTCTAAATGTTGCAATATGAAAAGGGATACTTTTTTTTATTTTTGAAGCTTCTTATTTACATTTTAATTTAATTGAAATATATTATGAAATTATTAAGGAGAGTTTTAATTTAAACCTTAATAAAAAAATGTGAGTGCTAATGGTATAACTCTAAATTATAGAACATAATTTTTAAGCTCCATAGGTAAACTTATAAAGCTATTCATTTTTCAGTGTTAATGGTTTCAAACAAACAGTCATGCAAACAACATTTCAAAGAATAGTCTGTAGAGTAAATATAAATTAGATTCTTAGAGAATTATGAGTTCCTGTAATTTAAAAGTAAAATATATTTGTCAGGACTCCCTCTATCCGTCATTTTGATTTCATGGATATAATGCTAATCCTATGAAATTTCGACTATCGTTCTGAAATCCTTACTATGTTATCCATTTGAATTTAATAAAGCGCATATTAAAGAGCAAAAATGAATGAAGGTTTGGGAGGAATTACTTTTTTTCTCCGATTCTTAAGAATATTTTTATCCCTAATTTAATGATTCATTTGTTAGTTTTCAAGACTTTAAGAATACTTCTAAATAATTCGAGATAAAAACCAACGATTTAAAAACAACGTTTTTATATAGTGGCAAAGTTTACTAAGAAAAATTATTGAAATATTAGTTAAAACTGGTCGCAAATATCTAAATATTGCATTGTTAGGCAAGTAAGAACGGTTCCCGAAATTTCAGAGCTCTAGCTTGATGGGAAGTTGGTTAATTTAAAGATAGAAAATTTGATGACACACTGGTACACACACACACACAGAAACACACACCAAGTGAAATACACAAAAACGTTAAAAGTAACTAAAATTATAATTAATTCATCCGGTAAATTAAATGGTTGGAATGCAGTTTAACCCAATCAAGAATTATTTGGCAGTATTTTGCAAAATGTGGCTACCCTGGTCCGTTTTACGGACCTAACGTTCAGCCAAACAAAAAAATCACCAAGTTTGGTGCCAATTTTTGAAATTGCGCCAAGTGATTGGGCTAAACTGCATTATTTAAATAAATATGAGTTAAAACTTGTCGCAAACGTCTAAATACTGCATTGTTAGGCGAGTGAGAACAATTCCTAAGGTTTCAGAGTTCTAGCTTGATGGGAAGTTGGTTAAATTAACGATCGAAAATTTGATGACACACACACCAAGTGAAATTCAGAAAAACGTTTTAAAAATGTTTTAAAATATATTTAATAATTTTAAAGCGAGTGTTTGTGTGTTATATTTAATCAACTTTAAGCGAGTTTAAGGCAAATCTGTTTTTCGTATATTTCTGAATGCCTTAAATATTTTCGGCTATTGTATTAAACTATAAATAATTTATATTATAAATGTTTTTTTTTGTTACTGCCTCTTTGATCACGAGAATATATATATATATATATATAAAATCGCCAAGTTTGGCAATTATTCAAATTGCGCCAAGTGATTGGGCTAAACTGCATTATTTAAATAAATATGAGTTAAAACTTGTCGCAAACGTCTAAATATTGCATTGTTAGGCGAGTACGAACGATTCCCAAATTTCAAAGCTCTAGCTTGATGGGTATTTGGTTAAATTAACGATCGAAAATTTGATGACACACACACACACCAAGTGAAATTCAGAAAAACGTTGTAAAATCGGAAGGGAAAAAGTAATTCCGCAAAAGCCCTCAATATTTGTTGCCTTTTCAGATGCTTTTATTGCATTCAAATAGATCAAATAATAAAGATTTGAGAATTGTATTTCGAAATTCCATAGAATTGACATTACATCCACAAAATTAAAATGGAGGGTAGACGGGATCCTTAAGTGCCCGTATGTTGCTTTAATTTAAAGGATAAAGATGTTTCTAAGCTTTATAAATTAACAACAAATAGAAAATGTCAACATTTTTTTTTAAACATTTATTTACCTTGTTGATATTTCAAACGGTAAAAAAGGGTTATTTACAATTGAGACTGAAACGAAATGTCAAGTCAGACAAAATGTCAAACCACGGTGAGTAAATAATCTTTTGAAACCATGCAATAAAACTTTTACAATCAACAATTAAACATAGTTCATTGCACATCACTAAATCATTCAGCTTGAATTAGTGTAACAATGAAAATAAAATAACTGGATATAATAATTCATATACATAAAAATTAATACGTATACGACTAGGTTGAAAAAGCGTTTTTTGATGAAGATTTCGATTTTTTTTCTGATTGTAAATTAAAATTCTACTTTTCAAGATTCCACAACAGTCCTTACTTTTACATTATGTGAGATAGAACTCGAGATATAGCTGTTTTAATAATGCGTATAAAGTGAAAACGAAATTGGAAGTAGTGACATTTAAGCACGAAGTAGACTATTTGTCCTTTTTTTTTAAGATATTATTTCTCCTAAATAATGTTTTAATACCTTAGATGTAATTTTCTACTCACTAAGCCACAATTTTTTTATATTTATTTCAAGCAATTTTGTTGTAGATGACTGTCCACAGAGTTTTCAACTATCGCTAATGTTTGTTTACATTTTTGGTTCGTGTTATTTCACTTATGGTTATTTTTTTTTATATATATATATATTTTGTTTTACTTTCAGTTCTTTGTTTGAAATTAAATCTAAATTATTTTTTGTTGAAAATATGAGTAAAAATGAATCACTTCTTCGCAGTAAATGGAAGTTTTAAGAAAACTGAAGGACTTGTATTCTAATTGATTCAGCATGTCAAAGAGAGCAGGTGAAATAATGCTACAAAAGAGCAGTAAACCTAAACATGATGAAAAGTATTCATCAGGTCATAGAACTAGAAACTTAAACATTGATTGACAAACTTCAGTTGTTGTTTAATTTCTTTACAATGAATTTTTCCATGCAGTTCTGTGGCAAATACTACCAAAAATTATTTGTTGAAAACTATACATTGTGTTTAGGTAATAGCCTACAAATCGGGAATAGGGAGTCCCCTAGATGATTAGCGATGAAACTTGGCGACTTCCTAGATAGGTTACCAAACGAGCGTGACTTAAGTATTGAGTATGCTTAGGGTCACCGTGACCTAAATCGGCAATTATCGCTTCCAAAAGTCGCCAATAGCCCAGGGTTCTCGATTTGAACCCATTAGGGCTGTACAATTTAATGATATATTTGATGGTTTATTATGCATATTAAATGAAATGCACATTGTTTATGCATATAATATTTTACGGGGACAAACAGCTTTTAATAGTGAGTGTACTGAAGATTCAAAATGCTCATCACTGTCAACAGCAAATATTTCTAGTAGAAACCTTGGTGCCATAAGAAAGAAAAGGAAACACAAAAATGGAGTACAAACATGGAATAACCTATAAAATTGGGGAATTTTAAGTTATTTAATTTTTAATTTAAATATACATATATATTTTAAATGTCAGTTGTTTTTCTTAATAAAAATTTCACACAACTTTTGCTCGAAAAATTGAGTATCTCCACAACAATCAGCCTAAATGGAATGAAATTTGGTACACATATTTCCCAAACCCCTCAGAGTATTACAAACCATAGGGTTAGATATAGTTACATTTAATCGTATTTTATAGTCACTTTCGGATTAAAACATTAATCAATTTTGACAAAAAATCATAATGTCAACTTCAAATGCTTATGCAAAAAACATTAATGTCAACTTCGAATGCTTATGTAATATTTCTTGTAGAAATATTCTTAACATGCAGTGTGTGACACTTTATAGACAATATGAAGTGTGTATGTATATATATATACATAAAACAACATTTTTTTATGCCCATTATTTTTTAAATTATGCTGCTTTTCTTGATATTGAAATTTTGCTAAAATTTCATAAAAGGCATTTTTTTTTGAAAACCTAGAGTTAATATATATGTACGTATTTATATACATTCAAATGTTTATGATATTATAAGTCTGTTTTTATTGTTTGTCATTATATGCTTTCTTGATTCTCGATTTTTGAAAAACTAGTCTCTAATCCTTGTTAGATGTGTTTCGAAGAATTAAAATGGCTCTCACTGCCATGAATAAAAACTTCCACAAGAAGGGCTTAGGTCCATTAGAAAAAGAGTAGCATCACTATTGAGGATAAGGACAATAAAACTGGAGAAATTTATGTCATTTCTGTAATATTAACTTTCAATAACATATGAATATATTTTTTGGATGTGTTTTTTGAAGAACGAAATTATATATATATATTTAAGAAATTGGTCTTCGAACCTAGACGGGTGACTTAAAATGTTTCGATGAACTCAGATAAACATGAGACAGAAAAAAAAAACTTAATTATTGTAACTTTTTACGAGTAATTCTAAAATGCTGGTGACCAAACAAAATTTCTAGACTTTTTTGAGATCAAAAATATAAAAGATTTTCTACATAATTTAGAGAGAGTAAATGGCTTTGATTTTAAAGTAATTCATATAAAGTAACTTAAACTGTAAAAAGTAACTTCTAGACTATTCGAAATAAGAAAGAACTCAAAAAAAAAAAAAAAACACGAAAAGTTTTATCAATCAATTGATAATTTTGAAAAAATAGGATTGAATAGAAAATTTATTCGAATAGTGAATCTTAATGTAATGAATCATGTTAATTTGAGATACACATATATTTTTAATTCCCTTAAATTTTAATTATATTCCCGTTACTTTTTAATTTTTAATTCAAATATACGAAAAGAAATATGAGTAAAATTTATAAGAAATAAACATTAATATTAACAGAACTAAATACGCTACTCCTTATATTTAATTTAATAAATTTAGTATTATTTTTATTTTATGAAATTAAAATATTTAAGAAATAGCAAAATTGTCTTATTTGCTTTTCATTATTAAATGAATGAAATAAATCTCAATATTTTATTCACTTTTAATTTGGAGAACAAATTAGTTATATACTATCGAACCATGCAATGAGATAAAATGAAAAATGCAGAAAAATAATTTGAAATCAAGAACTCTATATTTCCTTCTTTTTATCGTTTCACTCAGTATTAAACAACAGTAATAATTTCAAAAAAACTGTTCAGTGAAATTCTTAAGCATAAACTAATTTATTTTTGAAACTTTCTTCACCAGTGCGTAGCATTGCAAGAAATATATTTATAGTTACATTAAAATGAGTTTACACACAAGCAATGAATGGTTTACCTCCTGCTATTTAATTCCACGTAATATCCTCTTACTGAGGCAGGCAAATATCATCTTCTATTCAAACCAAGTTTCAGCCATTTTCCTCACAAAGTTCTAACTTTTTGACTCTGGAATTAAAACCTATTCCAATATCGGGTTCGGTGAGGTTTTAGCTTCAAGCGACAGTCTTTCATATACATCTGAAAAGATAGTTGTTCAATGTTTTAAATTTTTGGATTGTTTTATTCATGTTTTTCTGTAATATGAACTAGATTAAAATAGTTGGATAATGTAAAACGATAAATAGATTTCTTACTAAAACTTCACTTCAACTCCAAAACATTTAATATATGGTCCTAGATTTATATTGCTCGAGTAACGTACAAAATTAAACCTTTTTTTTTTTTTTGAGTCACTTTAAGGACAAAAATTTATTTCGTCAATAATAAGTTAAAGGTCATGCTGAACAGTTCCTTCAGGATATATATTAAATGTTTCCATTTACATATAAAAATTTTGAAAGAAATATTTACTTGTTAAGATGTTGTTTAACTTAAGTGGATAACTTTTATTTCACTTTTATTGCTTAAATAACCCTACTATGATTCTTAGAAGTGATTAGAGAAAGAACAGAATGATTTGAATCTCATGAACATAAATTTAACGGATTGGAGACATGGTGACTTACAGTAATCAGGAATAGGTCATGGATCCTGAAATCCACGATAGAAATAACGAAGTGTAAGAAAACTCTCGCTTTATGCTCTCCGTTACTGCGCCGTCTCACGGTATACTTCTTGCTCCCCTCAAAAGTATTGCATGGTGAGAATTGCTTGTATGAATGTTTTATATCATCCGTTAAGTTTTTGCTTATAAATTTTGAAACAACCTGTATAGATAGTGATTAGTTCAATCATATATGATTTTACAAAATATTTACTAAAGAAAGTTTTACTTTTAAATGTAACCATATTTCTTTATAAATACATTCATTTTACAGGTTAAGGATCCCATCTACCCGCCATTTTGATTTCGTGGACGTAATATTACTCCTATGGAATTTCGATTTTAATTCTGATATCTTTACTATTTGATCTATTTAAACGCAATAAAGTGCATCCGAAAGAGCGAAGCATAATGAATTTTTCGGTGGAATTATTTTTTTCCTACACTTTTTAAAAATATTTTTAATTATTTTTTAAAAGACCTGAAAACTTACAGAGGAATCATTACAGTAAGAATAAAAATATTTTATAAATCGGAGGGAAAAGTAATTTTCGAGAATCATTCGTTATATGTTGCTCTTTCAGATACCCTTTATTGCATTCAAATAGATCAAGTGGTAAAAAATTAAGAATGGTTGTCGAAATTCCATAGGATTAACATTATGTCCACAAAATCAAAATGGCGGTTGGACTGAAGTCTTAAGGCTCCCGTTTACTAGCCATTTTGATTTAGTGAACATAATTTTAATCATAAATATAATTTCTATTTCCTCATCAGACCTAGACAATTTTATACATTTGAAAGCAATAAAATACACCCGAAAGAATAAAAATAATGCAGATTTCTGTTGAATTGGATTTTTTTGTAAAATTTTGAAAACGGTATGAAGTATTTTAAATTGATAAACTTACAATCGAATCTTCAAAAATGCTGTAAGAATATTTTCAAAATTTTTATTAAAAGTTTAATTCTTTAGAAACCTTCAATATTTTATGTTCTTTCATAAACACCTTTACTGAATTAAAATTAATACAATAGTCTGAATTTGAAGAGAAAAATAAAAACTCCTTGGCAATGGGATAAAGTTCACGAATTCAAAAGGGATGACAGACAAGAGCTTTTATTATTAAGAACTAATCTCAATTTTTTTTTATTTCCCCAAATTATTACCAAAAAGTTTTATTTAAGTGAAATCATACTTAAGTATCACATAGATAAACTGGAAAAATAAATTTCTCGGAGAGAGATATTGTGTCCGTTTAATGTATTCCAGTATATATCTATGCAGCTATGCTTCAACAAATTTTCACAATAACAAAACATGCTATAAAATAGAATTCGAACTGTGGAGTTACAATTTTCACTACACGGTAAAAAAGGTAAAATAAAATTTACTAGTTGCAGAATAAATAATAATAAATTATAATACTTGAATAATTAATCTAGAATATTTCAGTAGTAAAAACACGCGCTATGTGTCAAGAAGTCAATTTCATGTATACTAAATATTTCGCTTCATACGTGGTGTAATATGATTACGTGATATCGCCAATTCTGGCCAACAGAGAGGATCTAAAATGAATAAGAAGTAGCTATCATTATATACTGAATTCACCTTAAATCGCAGGTAAGAATCACATCTAAGGAAACTATTACTTTTTCCTTTTTAAAATGTTCCCCAGTTCTTTATTATATATTGTCAAACAAATTACTTTAAAAATAAAAAAAATGTGCATTTCTTGAAAACATAAGACAATAAAGCACGTAACTTTACAAATAATTATAGAATCTAAAATTAGTCATTCTAACACCAATATTAAGAAACCCGGTTAATCGGGTACCTTAAAACTGGTTTAGTAAAATAGGTGTAAAATATGAAACATTGTAGCATAGCAGCTACCTTAAATTTTAAAATCTTTATCAAAAGCGAAAGTAAAACCAAGTTAAATTATTTTCAGTTATGTAACATTTCGAAGCTCGATTCGTTATTTGAAATGATGGATTAAATTATTTCAACTGTCATTGTTCTCAAGACATCTGTTATTCACTGCAGTTATAAAAGAACTGGAAGAGAAAGGCCGATTGATTATTTTAAGTCCCGTGGTTTAATGCGAATAATTTTCCTCCACACCATGTACAATACTTTTCTGTAACAATTATACAATTACAAATTTGCTTTCCTTTCAAAATAGAATTTTTAAAGGAATGGAAATTAAAAAAAATGTGACATTCTTCAGCGACGTAAAAAGTAGAACATTTTTCCGACTTAATCATGTCCCGATTGGAAAAGATTCGCATAGAATTGAAAAAGGCATCTTATACGTGTCTTTAAAACACATAGTATCTTAGAATAAAAAGAGTCATGTCACTTTTCCCACGACAGGAGACAATGAATGTCAGTCACGGTGACAGTTTACGCTTCATCACTTTCATTCAGTTTTACCGCAGACAGATTAAAATGGCATCTCTGCGTTAACGAGTACGTGACAGATATTTGTTTTTTTAGTATTCGGTGTTGTTTTCAGAGAAGGAGGCTGGAATGGGTGGGTACAAAATTGAATTTTTACTCTGTCCGAAATAAAAACAATATCATGGATTATTAAGTAGAATGTGACGCAAATCGATACACTGACAGGTAAGTAAGCACTGGGGCGTACCACAACTTCTATCGACTCCTATGCCATAATATAATGGAATATAACTAACTCTAAAAGTCAATAGTCTATGTATGGACACACCAGTCAGTTCTAACTCAACTATTCATTTATCAATTACTGTAAAAAATGTCTAAAGTGTTTTCGCTCTCTTTGGGGGCCTTTGGATTATTCCACCTATTCAAGTATTATTGAAATAATACGCTCTTACCAAAACAAATCTAGTCGACGTTACTTTGATTGACTTAATCCTCTGTGACTGTTATCGCCAGGAACAACTCTTGCTATTATCGATCTCTTGCTTGGAATACACTCAGAGTTAATCACACTCATTCTCTTGCCTCTAAATTTCTCTTTACTTATACACCGCCATATCTAAACCACTTCACTTTATTTCCTCCTGCTTCTAATTAACGTAATAATGTTTCATTTTGGTTGGGAAGAAATTCTTATTTCCAGCAATCAATTTCAATTCAAGTCCCCAAGGTTTGTGAAGAGAAAAATGAGAATAGCCCAAATTTTGAAAGTAAATAAATTATGTTTTTTTATTTTCGAGATTTTAGTTTTGATACAGTAATGAAAATGTCAGAGGTTCAAAAGGAAGTGGAAATATCTTTTGCCGCGGTGTATGTAACTACGAAGTGCTCGTTGCATAAGGGCATCATATGTTCTCAACATCCCCATAGCTCTACTTTCTTTTCGTTTTTGGGCATATAAATCAAGAGATGACCAATAAAGTCTGAAATGTGTTGAATGTGTCAAATATGTGGGAAAGGAAACATATGGGTACATCATAGTGCTTGTTTTTAATTACAGTTATAATTTTTCATTTCTTCCAAACATTGTTCGAAAACCGCATTTTACATCCGCTTAAGAAGGAAAAAGTAACCAGAAGCAGCACTATACTCAGAACTTGATGAACAGATGTTGCCGGATAATACACGTTGCTAGTTTAAACAGTCCATGGCAAATAAGTATGATAAATTTGGATTAAAATTCTGGTTGAATGTGGATATTGAGGCTTAGATAGTCTATATGTATCTAGTAAAGAATTTCGAGATCATTTAAAGGTCTTAAAGTAGTACTTCGAGTTTGGTTGAGAGCTGTGATGTATTTTGTAAATCGTTATAATTTCATTTCGATTTATCCTAGTCTCAAAACAAAAGCAGTTTTAGAAAGCTAATGAATTGGCTTTTTAAATGGTAAAATAAAAAAAAATTGTAAATTCTGGCCGAAAAACATGCTTAACCTTTTGAGTACGGCTGGCCGATCTACAGGCCAAAAGGA
>BMAW01035122.1:5846-20922 GCA_019974015.1 Nephila pilipes | reverse complement strand
TTATTACGTACTGGTTTCTTCCTTTAGCAACTGTTTTCCAAAAGCAGTATATATCCGATCCCTTGAGTCCGCTGAAAGAGATGCCGTTATCATCCATTGATTTTGTCTTGATCTGTTTTTCCTTTCAAAACATTAAACAAATATTCCTTACTAAATTAATCACTCAAGTAGTTTTACTTTCTATCTGTTTATGAAAACCACTTTGATGTTAATTTTCTTGTTTGAACCAACATATCTTCAGATGAACCGATCCTAGAATGATCCTCAGCAGAAGTGTATCCCTAAATGTTTCTGATCCCAATTCATATTGAGGATAATTTGACCATAAAAGCTAATAGAATAAAAATCCAACTTGAATGGACAACCTGGTACCAAAATGATTGGGAAAGGCAGCCTGATTTCAGAATGTTACTGAAGGCTCAGGTTGATAATTCAATTATAAGAATAATACAAAAGCAATCATTTCTATCCGTTCACTTGTAACTGTCTGTGGAGAAATATTTTAATGAAGAAAATGAGGGCGAAAACGAATTAATTGTCTGTGAACCCTATAACGGCAAGCATTCTGCTGTGGCCTTAAACTCATTATTATTCATCGTGTGAGAAAATCTTATAAGATATTTTGAAGGACTGAAACTCCTTCCATTGATACCAAAAGAGTTCTTGACGATAATTACTTAGACAAGATCGTAGCGTTTCAGATGCTAATGTTTGCAAAAGTTGTTAATTAGTCAGAATCTTATTCTCACAAGAACTCAAGAGGATAAACCTTAGGGAAATAAAAACGCTTCACTGGTTTGAAATAACTTGTTCACAGCTAAAAATTCCTTGCCCAATTGTATCCAACCATGAAGATCCCGTGGGTTCAAAAAGTACGTCTGATGAGTAGTGAATCACCAGTATGAGTCTGATCATTTAGGCCGTAGATCTGTAGTAAAATTAGTTTGGTTCTCGAATAACTCAAAGACCCAGCCAGTTGAACCCTAAAGCTACTGATGAGCTCAGGCTGTGCAAAACCTGCTGGTTCTGATCAATCTTAAGAAAGTTCTGGAAGATTGCCTATGTCCTGAAACGTTTACAGGTGGAAAATCAAGTGCCAGCTTTAAATCCACCCAAATCTCAGGGAGGAGACCCCATTGGCCATGCAAAACTAATCTCCAGAATCTTATTCTTGGAACCTGAACTCTGGAACCAAAAACGAAAGCCAGAACCTGATGTTATAATCATGGGGCCTTCTTTATCCGGAAAACCTGGGAGCTCTGATATTGACTCATTTTAAATCAATACCCAGCATCCAGCCTCCATCAATCTCCCAATTCATCAAGATAGATTGGTAAAAATAAAACTCCATCGCTATTAGAAGTACTGTAACAACACATCACGGAGGATAGAGGCACAAAATTGAACAACTACTCTGTAAAGCGACACCTGAAAACACCGAAATAAAACAAGTTTTTATTACAATGAGTTTCTCCTTCCTGAACCCATAATTCTGAGCACCCGAAATCTAAGTGATCCTCACGTCAAAGCAACATTTGTCTTCTGTCTAATTATTAATATGGAGCAATGTTACGAACATGTGATACTGCACCCATTCTCCATGAAGCCGAAAGATGGATCAAAAAGATGCCTGCCCAAATCAGTTTCCTCTAAAAGAGAGTTTGTCGAACCCCTCTCACCTTATCAACGGATTTGCATAATCACTCATATAGACATGTATGAGAAACTTAGTTCTAATTTATAAAATGAGGATTAATGAACCACAATTATTTTTATTAATTTATGATTGTAACGACTGTACATTGACACAAAACACGACAGAAAACCTGTACTGAGTTTAAAATGTGAGAAAAGTTATCGTCCAATGTGAGTAGAAAACCCATTAAAAAGAGGAACATGCATGATAAAACGAAGTTTATGGGATGGCGGCGATTTATAAATCGAACGCGCAGAGCTTCAGCTGAAAAGTTATATCTTTACCCGGCGCATAACTACAACAAGATAGGATAGAAAGAGCAGACATCGAGTGCAAATACGTCATTGATAACCAGCGGATCAAAACCAGTCAGCACTCTAATTTCCTTCCGTGGCATGATCAGAACATTTAGAGAGTGGAACCTGAAAACAAAAATATGGGGAAGCGGAGAAACGTGAGCCAGAGAGAAAGCCAAGTGGAGCGGGGAGAGCGATAAGATAATCGCGGCGGAAACCCAGTCCACACGAGTGATCCAGTGGCAGCTTGCAGTGTAGTGAGCTGGGCGTGAGGAAAGATCAGGCCGATCAGTTCAAATTGATCAGCTGAGGGTGAGAGGATTGTTTTCTCGCTGAGGCTTCGGAAACCAGTCCCCGCAACCAAGATATTGCCTGAGAAAGGATCTTGATCAATGATTCGGATGAGGGAGCATAACTCCAAGAAACCACAAGTTCATTTTTAAGAGAGCTCAAGCACAGACGAAAGGTGGTCTATTCGATCTCATGTGAAGCCATTTGTTGGTCGATTATGCTGCAATTGGCTAGAAATCGTACTGTAGAAAGTGCCGATTAACAGGGAAACAATTTCTTTGAACGCAGCCGAAACTTAATCTGTTAAGAACTGAGTGCCCAGTATCCGTGGGGCTTAGGCTGAGCCGAAGGCTGAAAGATGTTCTGAGTTCCTTGGTGATTCTCCATTTATTTTGGCAGCCGACTCAGATCTAAGTCGTGTACATGCACTGAGAGGAAGCATGTGACTTTGTAGATGAGACGATTATTAAAGAGATATTCAAGATCTTTCCCTGGCGTTTGCAGAACAAAATCCTTTGAGTTTTTCCATTAGCTGAATGTATTCTTGGAAGCTAAGCTCATACAGGTAATGATAAATTGGTCTGATTTATGTGTTCTTTAGATATCCCTGAACTTATCAATTATCTTAATTTATGAACATTTATTTCGACAGAACTTAATGACAGGATGTCCTATATGTTCCTGGCGCTTATTCATTTGCTTCATTGAACTCATTAAGATCTATGTAAGAAAATACAAGCTCAGTCTCTGGCAAACTCAGGAGGCTAACGTAATCCTGGTCATCCATAAAGGAGATGAATTCCTGTATCAAAAGTAACTCTGATTACATAGTAAAGTAATCAGGAGAAGTTCCAAGAGTGGTTCCTAACAAAAACCAACAACACCTTATATAGACGGCGTTCCAGAGGTATCAATATCTTTGGTTTGAACTGACTGGCCAAAACATTAACTCTGGTGGTACCTTGTCAATCAGTAACTGGAGCTAACAACTGCAGAATCACAAGTCCTAAAGCCAGTACTTCTGATCACATTTGAGGGGTCCGGTTTCTTTGTGGGGAGCGAGCTGAGAGGCGCGAAAGAATCATTTCTTTATTCCGAAGTAAAAAGAAAATGCGGCTGAAGAGAGGATCAATGAAAGCAGGACACATTAAACATGTACACTTCTCTGGTCTCTTATTTTATACAAGAAAATATTGATAGTAGTAAAAACAATAAGAAAATAAATAATTAAGGAAAAGCGACAGTCAATAAAATAAAATAATATGAGGAAAGTTTGCCAAGATCAACAGAAATGTTGACAAAATGATTAATTAACAGTTTACGTAAATATAGCCTGATTAGTGATCTTCATATTCTGTGGTACAAAATTTGCCAGGGATATTAATTTATCGTGTTAAAATGCAATGGATTGTATACTAAATTTATTTCTGGGTTAAATGGAAATAGATGGAACCATGTATCTCTATTAAACATAGTTGTTTCTTGAAATTAAACCTTATGAGTAACTCCATTCATTTGAAAAATTCATGCAGAAGTATAGTGAAGGGGTTAGAGGAAGAAAACCGGTGATCTCTTTCAATCTAAATCTTTATATAAAAGCTCCTTCCCATAAAATCAATAACACCCTTTTGTAGTTCATTTCTTCAGTCTTTAGTTCGTTTTGGAGCATATATTAGTAGTTTGTTTGGACATATATATTATATATATAAAGATATACATCATAATGCATTTGAAAAGGCTTAAAAACAGTAAGGAAGAACTTATCTGGTTTCTAGAGTCTCTTCTGAGTTTTTACAAAAACATTTAAAAATTAAATGCTACAAACAACAATCTATTCAAATCAGAGGCTAAGAGTATAATTAAGAGAAAGATCATGTTTACACTTCTTAGGGGGTAGATCAAACAAAGAAGCACAACATGATAGATATAAATAAGAAATGATAATTTTTCCAAATAATTTGATTGATTGCTTATTAATCACGTGCATGTAGAAGAAACATTAAACCCTTGAATGAATAACCTCGCTAATAAACCTGAAACAAGTGATCATGAGGGACAATTTTGAGTCATCTCCTCCAACTTCTAGACACCAAGACAATCTAGAAAAATTGAACTATAGGTAAATGTGCACACTGCCACTCTGTGGATCTTTAGTGGCATCAGAACTCCTGAACCCACGATTTGACATACAACCGATGTTCAAGGACCATGATTTGCATGTAAGATTAATTTCAAAGAACGTATAAGTTTAAAACAGCAAAATTTGATATGAAATATCCCAGTGGAATTGAAGCTGATCAATGCGAGAGAGATCAGATATCACTGATTTCGATGCAAACATTTCTTTAAAATTGAGGAAGGAAAAGAAGCAACGAAGATGAAACAAGCAAAACAAATCAGACAACCAAAAGAATATAAAGTGTTAATCTGAAAAGAAGTGGAAAGAAATAAGATGCAAAAGATTTACAAAACTCTTCATGAAACGTCATCCAAAACTGGTCACTAGAGCTAACACTTCAAGAGCCATCCTTTACTTTGAAAACTGAAGCTGATTTTAATTTCCTCGAATTAAGAATTTCCAAAGGTTCCGAATTCAATAAAAACAGTTGATTGAGCGCAACAGAAATATGGGTAACTGAAAATCCACAGAACTGATCACTAAAACCAACAAAGCAAAAGGATCTGAATGTAAAAGAGAAAAAGTGAACCCCATACTTGAAGACAAGAACCAAAGTCAAGAGTCTGACGGCTTCTATAATTACGATTTTTGTTTCAAATTATTATTATTTTCTTTGATACTGTAAATCTATCATTATTACAACTGTTTTTAACAAATTAATAACACAGTATTTTTAAATTGTTATTTTATTCAGGAGAACTTAATAGCCATGTATAAAATTTTGGTTAAATCACAGACCTTGATTTGAATCACAAAAATCGCTTTTTCCTCAATTATGGCACAAACAGAACGGTGAAAGTTTACAATTGACTAGCGTGTTTGTGTCATGATTATCTCCCACAGGAGGCACCATCAGAGTTTGATACTTCTCAAAGAAAAACCAGGAAGTAGAGGTTTTCTCCGACGATTTTCTCAATGATGAGTTTCGATTTGAGTATGTGGCTATGCAAAAATCATACAGACCAAACCAGAGCATTGTTCATCTCACTCATTTTTAATGTTAGTTTATCCACAGCAACAGATTGTTATTTTACATAAAGTAAAAACACATTTTAACATTAGTAATACAACGAAACGAGGTTTCTGGAAAGTCTAATCTCAAAGAATAAATTTATTCTTGAATGTATTTAAACCAAATTATTGACGGAAGAGTACCACCAAAAATACCTTGAGACATCTAAAGTAGAAAAGTATTCATAAAAACAAAAATCACTGACAGTGTATTCTAATAATGTTTGCTAATACCCTGAAGAGGTTTTCTGAAGAACGAATTGGGATTTCTTTGTAAATTATACCACTATCTCCTGATACCTGCAAAATGAAGTTGGTCACCAAATTACAGGGTAAAGTATATATAGAAAGAGAAGAGTATAGTAGGAGATATACATATATAGATAGAGTTGATATAAGAGGATATATTATATACATATATTATATAGTTAGTTAGTTAGTATGAGAAATCAGTAAGACAATAGTCCTGAGCAAGGAAACCGCAAGTATGGTATTTAAAGATCTTCTTAGAGGGCCAGAGTTCTGATCCTTCCTCTCTTATTCAAATTAATCATCTTCAATTTTTCAAATGTCCAGTATTACAAACACACATTGTTTGGCGTAACATAGCAGTATTTGGCTCCTTGCGCTAAAGCTCTAATTTCTTCACTTCCTTTCTTAGATGAAAAATCACAAAATAGTGTCTTTGGGAGAAAGGAAGGTGTTTGTTGGGAAATCTGGCACATCCATATGGCAACTGAAATCAAAACGACTTTCAACATTTCAGTTTGAAATGTGGTCTCTAAAGAAAGGGAGCTGAGTCACTCTTAAAAGACTGATTGCTATTAACTTCACACTTGAAAAATACAATGATTGTTGGTGAAATCTAATCCAGCTGAGATCTGTAGGTTGAAACTTGGGAACTGAAATTTAGTCTCCATACTTCCAAAGACCCAATGGGAAGACTTGAGCCTGCAAATGTAACAAACATCAATACCAATGGCGTTTTTAAATGAATCAGATGTCTCAACTGTGGGCCTGAAGGAGAAAAGGCTGACCTTTCTGCCACATATAACTCAAACATATAACCTAGATTTATTTTTCAGAGTTACATGAGCCTTCCTGCTTCTTATTTTTGTTGAACCTGTCGAAAACTGAACCGGTGAATTCTCATTCCAATTCCACATCCGAATCCGATTTCTACCCTTTATTATTTATTCACTGTTTTTAAATATCGCCAGCCCTGATGACTTCACAAAAACACAGAGAAAAAGGAGGTCTTTGTATATGTCAATAAAGTCATAAAACCAAAGTTCAAGTGAAGAAAAACCAATTGTTTATTTCATCGCTTTCAGACAAATCATGAAATTTAAAAGATTTCAATAACTGAAAATTTATGTATCTTTACTTTCATCGAATTTAAGACATTTGTGGCCTTTAGAAAACCACTTTTAATCCAAATTGCTCAAAGGAATCAAAATCTTTCAAGATACTTGTTTCTTCTAATTTGAAAATACTTCAGTATAGTTATTAACATGGGGAAACCTCCAATATAAACCAGAGAAAGTTCAATTTGTTAAGATAATTTTTATGTTAGATCAGAGTCTGGGTAGTCCAACTGCAATAGAAATGAGTTGAATTATTACTCATTCTAAATAGAGTGCATAAACACACCTCAAACTATAGCGCCTATTGAGTATCAAAAAGTTACCCAGGTAATAAAAGAAGTCAGAAATGTTGGTCAGAAAAGCACCTTTACTTTCAATAGACAAGAAAGCGATTAAAACTGCATAAAGTGAAGTCTCCACACTGATCAAAATTATATAGCTAATTATCGATCTCATTTAATTCAAAGCCACCTTTTCTGACGAGCTGTACATCTGTTACATGTAAATATTGAAGAATTTTTGTTCATTTTAATTTGAATTCAATCTCCTATGGTCATATACAGTGGTTTCAGGTTTGAAATCACAACAAGAAACTATGAGGAAATAATAAACAAAAACAATGGAATGGTGATGTGATGATAGTTTTTACCTATATTAGAGTCAGGTGTTGTTACACCAAACTAGGTGTAATTGAGATTACAACATTTGAAAAATGAAAAGAGGTAAAATTCATTGACAAGAAGTAGGCCTTTGGAGAAGAACTATTAGGGTATCCCTGAGATAAGGTCACCATGTTCATCAAAGAAAAGTAAACAAAAGGAAGAAAAGATCACAAAGTTGTCTCAATGTGGACTTTATTTGGCCCAAAAGCAAGTATGTCTCTGAGGCGATAAAGAAAACATAACAAGTGTTGTAGGGGGAAAAACAGTATCAGGTATCATCATGGATCATAGGTATTTTTCCCAGATTGCTCAGATTTCATTATAAATTATTAGTGATTGATCTTAGATGGTTACATTTTTACCGACTGCGGAAATTCTCGTAGATTCTAGTTTTCATTTAGAAAAATGTATAGTAAATCAAACATTGTGAGAAAGTGAGAATGAGATAAATGTTGGATTGATCTATATAATTGTGGAGGTTGAATAAAAACCACGCTCATTTTAGTAAGAAGAAAAGCAGTTTATTAAAGTATGAAAATTAAAGAAAAGACGGATTTACTTTTGCTTATACTGAGATCTAACCATCCACATGCATTGAAGGTGCTGTTGCCAGCCCGAGTGGGACGACCCCAAATATAATCCTTTTGATAATATATTTATATATTTAGTAAAATTTAAAAATGTAATACATTAATTATAATTACATATCTAGACAGAAATAAATATTCCCATTTACTGTTTTTAAACTGTCAAATGACATTGAATCCTCGAGAGAGATATTTTATTTTCAGTTTTACCAATATATTCATTTGTTTTCTTCTTTAAACGCCAATGCCTCGAAAAGAAAACCACAGTTGATTGAATCAATGTTTGTGTTTTGGTTTCCTCCGGTATGAAATATCATTTATTCAGGCTGATCCTGAATTAGGTTGAAAAGTTTTGATGAAAATTTGGATTTTTGACTGTAAACTGAAGTCCCATTTTCAAGCTCCACAACAGTCCTTATTTTGTTTGTTCGAGAAATGATATAGCATTTAATTTGAATAGTTGTTAAAACGAAACTGAAGCACTCCTACCATTTACTGTGGAAGTAGGACGATTATGCTTTTACAGTAATACTCGATATTATGTTTTAAAACCCACGCCTTAATTTTAATTTTCTACCCACAATTTCTTTTATTTCAAGCAATTCCGTTCTAGATGATTGGCAAAAGTGTTTTCGACAGGCGCTAATGCTTGTATACATTTTTGGTTCGTGTTATTTCCCCCCATTATGGTTAGTTTTTTTTTTTTTAAATTTTGCATTAATTTCAATTATTTACTTGTTTAAAATTAAATTTAAATTAATTTTTCTTGAAAATATGAGTAAAAATGGATCATGTAATGCTCGTAAAAAAGTTTTAAGGAAACTAAAAAATTTGTATTCTAACTGATTCAGCAAGTCAAGGAGAGAAGACTGCAAAAGAAACGATGCTACAACACAGCAACAAACCTGAGCATGATGAAAATAATTCACCAGGTCATTTAACTAGGAACGTAAACATTGAATAGTAAACTTCAAATGGAGTTTAATTTCCTTAAAATGAACTTTTTCATGCTGTTCTGTGGCAAATACTGCCAAAAAAAAGTATTAGTTGAGCACTAGACATTGTGTTTGGGTGCTTATGTACTACATTAGTGTTGTGCAATTTAATAATGGATTCGCTTGTATATTACGCATATTAACTGAAATGCACATTGTTTCTGGATATAATACTGTACAGGGACAAACAGCATTTGATAGTGAGTGTATTGAAGATTCAAAATGCTAATCACTGCCAACAGCAAAAACTTCAATTAGAAAGTCTCGTGCCATAAGAAAGAAAAAGAAACACAAAACTGGAGGAAAAACATGGAATAACCTATAAAATTGGGGAAATTTAAGTTATTTAACTTTCAATTCAAATATACACATATATTTTAAATGAGTGTGTGTAATTAAATTAAAATTTCACAATATTTGCACAAAAAATAGGGTATCTCAACAACAACTTTTTATGCCCATTATTTCTTAAACTGTGCTGTTTTTCTTGGTATTGAAAATTGTGCTAAAATTTCATAAAAGGCTTTTTTTTTCAAAACTTAGAGGTAATATATATTTACATACATTCTAATGTTTGTGATATTATAAGTCTGTTTCTATAGTTTGTCGTTATAAAACTTTCCTGATTGTCAATTTTTTAAAAATTAGTCTCTGATCCTCGCCAGATGTGTTTTGAAGAATTAAAATGGCTCTCACTGACTTTAACAAAACCTTCCACAAAAAGTGTCCATTAGAAAAAAAAGAAACATCGCTATTGAGGATTAAGAAAGAATAAAATATAAAACTGGAGAATTTTAAGTTGTTTCTGTATTATTAAATTGAAGTAACGTATGAATATATTTTTAAATGTGTTTTTTGAAGAATGAAATTTTCACCAAAAGTCATGCATGAAAAGCGTGATATCTTCAAAGCAATGCAACTAAATTCAATAAAATTTGGTACACATATTTAACAAGTCCTTAGGAGTGTAATAGACCGCAGGTTTAGAGACCATTACATTTAGACATATTTTACAGACTTTTTCGGTCCAAAGCCTATAGTAATTTTGATGAAAAATCATTAACATCAACTTCGAATCCTTATAAAATATTTATTTTTGAAAATAATTGTTATTCTGCGGTCAGTTACACTTTACAGGGAGTACGAAGTATATATATGAAATAAAAATCCATTATGTCTATTATTTGTTTAATTATGCTGTTTTTCCTAACATTGTAAATTTTGCAAAAATTTAATTAAAAAATACCTTTTTTCAAAAACTAGAGATTATATATATATATATATATATATATATATATATATATATATATATTGTTTTTTGGATATATTTCTATCACTTGACACTAAAAGATTCTTCTGAAAAGTTTTTTTTAAAAAAAAATTGGTTTTCGAACATAATGGGGTGCTTTAAGTAACAGTATTTTATTTATAATTAATCGAGTGGTTCTAATACTTAAATTTTGTTAGATGGGTAGTTCACTTTGAATATAATAATAATAATAAGTTAAGTTAAATTAAAAAATAGCTATTTTGTTGGATTAAACAGATAATCCAGTGCATCAGAGTGACTAAATTAAAATTTCACATTTTATGCTTATGCTTCACGAAATAGTTATTTTGCATTTTGTTGTATTTTTTAAAGAAAAAGAAAATTCTAATATCTTAAATTGATTTTGGAGAAGTTAATATTAATTATTTTAGATTCTCTCTTCAGTCCTTTCATTTCACTCAGTTAGAACTTAATTTTTAAGTATTTTTCAAATAACTCAAATTTATTATTACAAATAAATTTTTGGAAACACACACACAAATAATTCCAAAACCGGACAGTTTATTTGTGATTAATTTGAAGCTTCTTACGCTTCTGTGAATCATAAAGCTTTCTCCATTATTCCTATTTATCACATTTTACGAGATGCTATAATTTCATTTCAGAAAGTCGTAGTAAATATTCGCCTAAAACAAGCATTCCATATCAAGAGTACTTACCTTAGAATAAATATCCTGGTGCCATCTGTTGCAGACAAACCGAAGTACTTCAATAATTAATGTGTCAAAAGTTCTAAGCTAAGTTGGACTCGGACCAAGGAATTTGTGTGTCGTATAGGAAGGGGGGGGGAAGGATTTTCTTTCTTGTGAATATAACTGCTGCTGATTTTTCTACGTTGATTCTGATTTACCAGGTATTGAAATATTTTTTAAGTAGTTTGAGGTGGATGTTGAGGGCTTTGGTTAATGTTTGGGGGTTCTTGTACTTTGCCAGCACAGCAGTGTCGTCTGGGTATAGATCTATGCTTGTGGGTGAGTAGTTTGGTATATCGTTAATGAAAATGTTGAAAAGTAAAGGTCCCAGCAAAGAGCCCTGTATTACTCCATTTTTGATTTTTAATGTGTTAGAAAAGGAGGTCCCTACTTTTACTTGGAATGTTCTCTCTTTGGCGTATGAATGGATGAGTTTGATGAGGGGTGGGTGGGAAATTATTTGTGATTAACTTATAAATTAGGCCGTCAATCCACTCTGTCAAAAGCGTTTTCAATATCCAGAAATACGACACCTGTGGATTGATGTTTTTCGAGGCCTGAAGCTATTGTTTCTGTTAATTTAAGTAGGGCGTGTATAGTTGAAAGTTGTCTTACGAAGCCGTATTGATAAGGGCTTGTGAAATTGTTGGTGTTTATGTGTTCCTTTAATCTGTTGAGTATGATAGATTCAGTTTGTTTACTAAAAGTGGATAACAGGGAGATAAGTCTGTAACTGTCTGGGGAGTGAGGTTTTTTTTCCAGATTAAAGTATGGGAAGAATTACAGAAGTTTTCCAGGAATTAGGAAAGTGTTTTAATTTTAGTATGTTGTTAATTAGGTAAGTGATGATAAAGATAACTTTTAAAGATAAGTTTTTAAGCATTTTGTTAGTGATTTCATCTTTGCCAAGTGCCTTTTTTGAATTTACTTTTTTGATGAAATTTATAATTTATTTAGGACAGGCTGGTTCGATGAAATTATTAGTAGTGGAGAGAAATAATTAATTAATTTTGTTATTTACTTAGTTATCTATGTTAGTTTCAAAGTTAGCTGGGTGAGGGTTTTCTAGGAAACTTGTGGCCTGGGCTTCTGCTAGGAAATTATCTTTTTGAAGATCAGTTACTGCTGAGCTTTTGTTCGAGTTGAGTCATATTGGATTTCTTCTTTTTGAAAAAACTTGTAGTCTGACAAAGTGAACTAGCTTGCGAATTGAGGGCTTTTAATCTAGAGTTCCAGTTTTCATTTTTAAAATTTTGAACTTTTTTAATTTCTGCAGAAATTCTGTTTAATTGATTTTTGATGGTTGCATCGAGGGTTCTTTGATATAATTTTCTTATTCTGTTTTTCTTTGTGATGAGGATTTTAATATTTTTGGGAGTGTAGGTTGAGTTTTTATTTTTGATGGGTGAGGAGGCCTGTTTGTAAGCGTTTATTAGTAAGTCAATTAGCTCGTTGATTTTATTTTCAAGTTGAGTTAATGTTAATATAGTCTAGGTATTTTGTGTTATTATTTATGTAGGTGGGGGGGGGGGAGAGAAATCTGACTAGTATGTTTTGAAGTGTTTGTGTGTATTGGTTTTTGTAAATTGGAAGTTAAAAGTAATTTTAACTGGGTTGTGGTCAGATGTAAGCTCCGGAATTGCAGTAATTTCAAAAGGATAGTGAAATTCTCTGATGAGTGCAATATCTAGTGTGTTTGCTGAATTTTGTCCGAATCGGTTAGGAGAGTGGGAAAGCAACTTTGAAGTCGAGTTTGTCTGCAAAATTTTTAAGTTGGATGCCTCTTGTTGAGTTTTTCCTGCAATTCGAATAATTGTGTGTGGCGTTAAAATTACCAAAAACCACACAATTTGAGTTTGTTTGGAGGATATTTTCTAGGTCTAGTGTGAATAATTTGCAATCTGAGGACGGGAGAATATATATGGAAGCAATAGTAACTGGGTGATTATTAAAAAGAGGTGAGGGTGATAGTTGTGGCCTCAATGTGCTGGAGCGATGCTGAAGCTTGTATGTGGTGTGCAATACTATTTTTAATGAGTACCATGGTATCTCCTGAGGGATGGTTATCTGTAATACGATCATTTCTAAAAAAAAATTTTATCAGTTAGGTATAGATTGTTGTTTGTCTTGTTTCTTGAGCAAGGATTATATCAGGTTTGAGTCGTGTTTCTTAAACTAGGATAATATCAGGGCAGTGCTTTTCCACAAAAACTCGTAGCTGCACTATACGAGCTAATACTCCGTTTGAGTTCCATGAGTACAAACTGAGGCTAGAGGTTTATGGCATATTATTTTTTATTATGGGATTATACATATGATTCGGAATCAAGTAGAGCCTCTATAATGGCATATTTTTGATTTTTATTATTTTGACTGCTGCTATCCTGGGGAGTTGTGCTGCCAAGCCAGGGAATTTGTTTAAAATGTCTGCAAGGACTAATAGTAAGTCAATTGAGTGGTAAAATTTCCCTTCTTGTTTATTATGGGAGAAATTTGGGTTAGGGCGGTTCTTTTTGATACGTCTGACCTCATTTTGTGTTCAAGTTTCTAATAAGCTTCAGGGCGCCATCTGTGGGCGTAGAGCTTTACTAATTGCTTGAGCGTATAAATAATTATTGGTTGTTTTATTGCTACTGAAAATTTTATTATTACGAAAGTTAGTTGCTCCTTTTAGGGGTTTGGGGTAGCTTGGATACCGGGCCCAAGAAGCCATGTGTCTGTGCTTTTCACAGTTGATGCATAAGGGATTTTTCTGCTTCTCCTTGATTGTGCAGTCTCTGAATAAATGTGCATAACGGCACATCAGGCATCTGGTGGTCATTTTCAATTGATGGATGAGTGTTGGAATTTATTACAATTGAAGAATTGGGTTACCCCTCTGCCTCTGTAAACCTTCAATTTTAACAGGCATGTAACATAGTCTGTCGACTTCATATATTTGCTTGGCTGCTTTTTCAGTTCTGGGAATGGTGACCAAAAATATTGGTAGTGGGCGTTTTGATCTAAGGTTATGTAGCTGTGCTCTTTTTGAATGTTGAATCCATGTTCGGTAAGTTCAGCAACTATATCTTGAGGGGAGGTGCATTTCATTTTTTCATAGCTCACATTTGACCAAAAACAGCGACGAGTTGATGATACGGAGCAGTGTTTGAAGAGGATCAAGCGTAATAAACCCGAGTTTTTGAGTCGATATGTGACAATGGATGAAACATGGCTCCATCATTTCACTCCGAAGTCCAATCGACAGTCATCAAAGTGAGCTGCACACGATGAACCAAAGCGTGGGAAAACGCAACAGTCGGCTGGCAAGGTTATGGCGTCTGTATTTTGGGATGCGCATGGAATAATTTCATTGACTCCCTTGAAAAAGGAAGGACCATCAACAGCGACTATTACATAGCGTTATTGGACCGTTGGAAGGACGAAACCGCCGTAAAACGGCCGCATTTGAAGAAAAAGAAAGTGCTGCTTCACCAAGACAATGCACCGTGAGTAGGTAAGAAAAGCCGATTCTGCGGCAAAAGGCTCCGCAGGCTGCGCAGGCGGAGGTCGAGTTGAGTTGTTTTGCAGGCGGAGCAGGCTGCGCAGGCGGAGGTCGAGTTGAGTTGTTTTGCAGGCGGAGCAGGCTGCGCAGGTGGAGGTCGAGTTGAGTTGTTTTTCTCCTGCTACAGTTTTGGTTTTGGTTTTCAAGGTGCAGGCGGAGCAAGCTGCGCAGGTAGCGGTAGAGTTGAAGTGTTTTCCTCCTGCTGTCGAGTTGAGTTGTTTTCCTTCTGCTATAGTTTTGGTTTTGGTTTTCAAGGTGCAGGCGGAGCAGGTAGCGGTCGAGTTGAATTGTTTTCTTTCTACTGTTGAGTTGTTTAACTCCTCCTTCTGAGTTGAGTTGGTTTTTTTTTCCTCCTACTGTTAAGTTGAGTTGTTTTTTTTTTAAAAAAGAAACCGTGTGACGTAGTATACTCGTAATCAGCGTGAA
>BMAW01035120.1:0-15593 GCA_019974015.1 Nephila pilipes | reverse complement strand
TTAAGCAGAGAAAGATTTAACATCGAAACATAAGATCTAAGACTGGGGGAATTGATGATCGTTTTCGAGAAGAATGCATTTTGGAGAAAGAGGCCGAAACGTCTCGAGACTTGGGAACCGAGGGGTTCTGAATTATTTTGCTAATTCAGTCGTTTTAATTTTTCCGGGAAAGACTATTGAAAACGGGTAAGTCTTCCTCCGACACCCTAAATAGCGTCTGATTTCCACGAAACTTCCAGAAACACTGTCCGTGGGATTCCCTTCGAGATATACGTTAAAACGGGAGAAAAATGTTTTAAGTTTTCGAATTCCAAAATTAGGTACTTTTGTATTTTCCAAATGGGTCCTCATGATGACGAGAACTGGAAACGGATCTTGGGGTCCGAAAAGGGAGAGTTGCCCCACTCCAGAAACGAGTCGCGTTGTCGCGAGATGTGGAAGTTTCGCGTGCCATACAGAAAATACCGATAGAATCCTCGACACTTTCAGAAATCAATCTGCTCAATTGCAGAAACGATCGTAAAGAAGCAACATTACAGTACGAATTCTATTAAAACTCCAGTTTTGTCCTTTCGGTTCAAAGTCGAGACTCAATAAAACTCCAAATCGTTCAGATTCCTTTAAATTTAGTATGCAATCCTCGTAAATGTATTTATATAAGGCATTAGGGCAGTTTTAGTTTTAAAAGTTTCAGGAGTGTTTTCTTATCGGAGCGAAATTTCACATTTTCCTGAAAAGTGATGATTTTATTTTCCTATCTATTTTAACATACGAATTTCATTCAGATTCTTTTAAATCTAGTATGGTGACTCATTGATGTATGAGGTTTAGGTGTAGCAGCTTTAGGTTTAAATGTGTGTAAAGAATGTTTTACTGGGTGAAATTTCTTATTCTCTCATCGAAGTGAACATTTCACTTCCAGATGATTTAATAGATTTCTTTGAATTCGACACGAAGGTATTCAATGCATTCATAAAATTTGGGAAGTTTAATTTAAGTGCGTTTTAGAGTCTTTTTAAAAATGTAAGAAAGTGCCTTTTTGCAGAAAATTTGAAAACGAAACTTCCTTCGTGATTTTAACAACTAAATATAAACGGATTCCTTTGAATTTGCTGAAAACCGATTAGAAAAGATTTTCAGAAATTTTAAAGTTTAAAAGGACCAAGCCTTTTACCCAATTTCAGTCTATGAAAACCAGATCTTGTGATTTCTAAGAAATTCCGGTTCGAGGGCAATACTTTTTATTAAATAACCCTCCTGATTTCTAGAACTCTCTAATATGTCAAAGGAGTCTTTTTGGAAGTAAATGCAGTTTTTTTGAAAAGCGTTTTACTTTGTTTTGATTTTCCTAAAGAAAGAAATTAACGATTTCTTAATTTAAGTGAATCATTTCCACCTCCATCGTGTGTTTCAAACACTAAATACCTTTGATTTGTTCTCGAGATTCTGCAAACTCGTTTCTGAAATTATCTTAGGAAATTATAAAGTTTATTGTGAAGGCCTTTTAACGTATTTTAGTCCTTTTCCCAAGACATACACTTTGTCCTGTGTTTTTAATAACCATTCCATTTCTTTGGAAATCATATCAAGACCCACAAAGGGCCTCTTATATTTATGAAGTTCAGTGAGGAGATACTTTGGACTTTTATTACTGAGAGAAAAGAAAACCTCTTGATGGTCTTTCATTGTTTATTTTCAACGATAAACAGTAAAAACAATTACAATTCTGTCAGCTTATTTTCATTAAAATAAATTTCAACTACACAAGACAAATTCGAAAATCTGCAGTGGCAGATAGACTAGCCTGATCAGCAAAACCCAAAAGGGCTTCTGAAAAGTGCTCATCAAGCCCATGGTCTATCTATGAAATCTCATGACAAAGTAAAATTACACCTTTATATCCGTATACCACGTGGTGTCATATGAGAGCAGTAGATCCAATCCCAGACCAGCTGTGAATTATCCATCCACAAAGCACTACTACATTTCAAAATTTTCTGTCAGTTTTCAAAGAAACCATTTTCTAAAGTGAATCGGAATATTCAAAAATGGGTCCTTTTAAGAGGAACATCAAAACGAGATCGCCCATCCAAACAGGAGAGTTGCCTCATTCATGGAAACTGATCGAGTTGCCACGTCCACTTTGGGCGTGTGGGTCATGGCTGCCGTGAAGAAAATATTTATAGAACTCTGACAATGTCAGAAATTAATCTTGTCTAATTGCAGAGCAGTCCGTAATAGTAAAGAACACATTGCAGCATGATTCTATTAAAACACCTAGTTTTTGTCCTTTCAGTTCAAGTCGAGACTCAAATAAAACCTCAAAATAGTTCAGATTCCTTCAAGTGCATGCAAATTCGTAAATGAATTAAATTTGAGGAACTCAGTGACGTTTAGTTGTTAAAAGCATTTCTAAGAATGTTTTCTCAGAGGGAGGGAAATTCACACGGTTTCACGAAAATGTGTAAGCTCACTTCATGTGATTTTCGAACACTAATATGTCAGATTTCTATGTAAATTTGAAATCACTCTGAAATTTATTTAGGTTTAGGAGATAGGCAGTTTTCTTGTATATAAACTTTTAGTAGGTTTATTTTCTATGGAAGTCAAAGAAATTCTGACAGTTGATAAAAAGAAATCTCTATTTTATACAACAAGAATATATTTAGAGATTTTGAATTTAAGATATAGACTCGTCTGTGAGCCTCTTTAGAAATATGCAGTTCAGTGAATGATGTCTCCTCTAACAGCGAATGAGATGAGAGGACGACACCTGAGCCAGCACCTCCCTCCCGTCGCAGTCTGTCTGTTCATCAATCAATCAAGCAAAATGTCAAAGATCGAAGGACGTCCGTAATCGACACCTTTTCACAATATTCTTCGATCTAAAGAAACCCGTGGCGCGGCAGTGACGAGGAACAGAACCAGTGCGACCCTCCCACCCCTCTCCTGTCCATTTATCAATTTAAATCTTTCCAACATCAAATCTCCAAAAATTTTGCAAAGATTAAAGAAAATAGATACTTTCACAATGTTTCGATAAAGTAACGGGCGTCGAGGACGAAGAAGCACGAGCAGACCATCCATCCTACCATCTTTCTTATATCGATAATAGAAACCTACGAAATTTCGTAAGAAATAATCAAATGACATTGACAATTAAATAAAATGTTCTTCGATACCGTGGAGCGGTGGATGACGAGGACGCACACATGGCACCATTCACCCTATCAAATTATCTGTATTTTGTTTTGAACCGCGAATAATCCTATGGAAATCACCCGTTAAATTTCATATAAAACCAAACAAATTAAATATCTTCGATACCGTGGCTCGTCAGTGACAAGACAGCACTCCTCTCCTACCTGCAACAATCTCTCTAAAATCGAAATGATCAGGAAAATTTCACAAAGAATAAGAAGCACCGATAACTAAAATCTTTGGACAATGTTCTCGGAAAACCGTGGCGAGAATGAGCAGGTGTTTTCCTGTAAGAATAAAAACATCAGTCTGACGCAGGCTAGCTTGAAATATTCAAAAATAAACACTGGTGAGATTCACTTAAGAATATTGAAATGCCATTTTACGCCAAGACAAAAATAAGATGTTTTCAGTTTAAATCGTTTGAGTAAGGAAATGCAGGGCTATGATAGATTTTACGTTACTAAATGATGCATTATGTGTAGACTGAATGGAAAGTATAGTTTCTAACCGAAGCATATTGTTCATATTTTATCTTTTAGAAAGTCTTATTTCAACATATTTTGTTCTACATGTAATCTTCATAGAATTGAAAATGCGAAAATACTGATGCAATGAATGAAATGGATGCGTTTTGTATCAGGGCTTTAAACTTTCAAAGATAACTCGAATTAGAATCTGATGGCATTTAATAACTCTTTTATTGCTGTTTCAGCAATTTTAAGCTATAGCATTTAATTTTATCGGTGGTGTTGTATGGATAATATTAACTCCAGAAATAAATGGAACGATATAATGAAAAAGGCAGAGATTTTTCATCCTATTAACCTTTGAAAACATGTTGACATTTTCTCAGCATGCTTTGGACTTGGTTATGTTTTATGTTTGCAGTTCCGTAGAACCTTCTAATTTAGTCATACTTTTGATTTCTTAATTAAATTTTAAAATCAACTGCAAGATTATTAATGTATTGAGAACAATTTTGATACATAC
Source organism: Nephila pilipes (assembly GCA_019974015.1). Lineage (NCBI taxonomy): Eukaryota > Metazoa > Arthropoda > Arachnida > Araneae > Nephilidae > Nephila > Nephila pilipes. The sequence continues at coordinate 11,399 of BMAW01035120.1, read as the reverse complement.
ATTTTGTAGAATGATTGTGAATTAGATTAAATAGTCATCAACTAATCAATTGCTATCTATTTTAACTTGTGCGTTGCAGTGATAGCCTAGAGTCACGAATTCTCGGCCGGCGTTGTCCCGATGCCACTAAAGACTTGCCGTTCAGCAGGACGGATGCGTTCAATCGGATCCGGATCTAACTCTCATATATTAGCTTGGCGGGAAGATTGGGAAGGTGCCGCTGAGATTGTCATCTGCATCATTTCACCAAGGTTCAAAGTACGTCACCCGAGAGCTCGCTCATTGCTCTCAAAGTGGGATATTAGCCAAATCAATCAAAATATAAACTGAAAAATTACGATCACGTGTCGATGCCTTTTTGTTACTTCATATCTATTAAACTGTACGGTGAAGAGTTTTGTTTAAGAAACTATCTTTAGAGCATAAGCAGATTTTTGGGCTACTTTTCTTGCAGTTCTTTTCTAATTATTGATTCAGAGGCTCTTTTATTATAAATAACACAAATACATAGAATGACGACGATGATCCACGTTTATTTCTATTCGCCCTTTACTTTCTTTACGGCCACATCACTTATTTGGAGCATGACATATTTTTGATTATTCGATTGAAATTATAGGGCCTATATCCATGAGTACACTGCGTTATTTCATTGCATAGTGGACACATTTGAATTTTCCTTTTTCATATACATATTTCCTTTTCTTTCGCAATCTGTGGAAGAACGAAGCAGTAAATTACTTTGTGGAGAAAAGTTTAGAAAAGATTATGTCTCTGTTGGTAAAAGTACTGTGAAAATCGTTTGTGTGATTGTATACTTTCATCAACTGTTTTCTTTGACGCACCGTAGATCGATATTTTCCTGTACTTGTATTAGTATACGATGGGATTTTCTTACGAAGGTAATAACCTGGACTAGATTGAAATGCGAACGTTTCCAGTTGATAAAGACGTTTAATTTGAAATGAAATCATAACGGATACACTTCAGTGTCTATCGAATAAAAGTAATGCTATTTATATTGTTCTATCGATTGAGTTGAAGGTTATTAACAGCTCATTTAAAAGCAACTCAAGAGGCAATGCCTGGCTCGTAATTTTGAGCCTTGGTGTGAGGATCACACCTAGGCTCACCTCTCAGAGCTTCTAAACTACTCCCATTGGAGACTTGGAAATCTCAGACAGTCTCGTTTCTTTTACTCAAGTTGAAAAATTATGCGTTAGTGATCATTTAAGAAATTGTTGTGAATTTTCTTCCATATAGCATACTGTCAGAACTTATTTATCATCAAATTAAACATTCAATGTAATGGTATACATTTTAATCCCACAGTTTTCTGATTTTAAAAGTGCCAATTGCCTGTCATTAGAGATGATTTTGCGCAAAATTTATAAATCTTCAAGCGAATTTTAAGATACCAAACAGAATTGTTCTTCAAATAAAGATTCCTCTACAGAGTACTACTGTATAAAAATTCAGTATTTATTAATTTGGTTACAGAATGTTCTCTATATTAATTAAGAAAAATGGGCTAGTTCGATTATAAATTGTAAATTCATAAAATTAATTTTCATTCAGTTGATTATGCTGTTAATAAATCCTTTCTTTACGTTCCTACATTATTTAGAGACCGCATGCTTCCGTATCTAGTTTCAATAATTCAAGTTTAAGATAAACAAATCTATTAGAAATCATTTTTCTTCTGTGTCATTATATTTAATATAAATGAATACAATATTAAACAAGATGCGATGCCATGAAAAATGTTTTTGTTCAGAAATGAGAAATTCATCCTTTATGAATGTAAATGTAAAATCCATTTTATCTGCATAGCTGTACACACCCAGAGCAACGAACTAACAGTAAGTGAAACATAATCAAACTCGACACTTTTAAAATCAAACAATTTTCCTTCCCTAATTTACTTTTCTGTAATATAAACTTTTGGGATTTGCAGCCGAGGTAATATTAAAGCAGAATCGTTATCTGGGTGACAAATTAAAGATAATCAACCATTTTGATACATTTGAAATGATTTATACTTACATTGAACAGATGAATAAATAACAAAATACTCTCTCATTTCTTTTCTACAACAGATTCCTCAGAAAACTTCGTTCAGACAGCAATTCAACGTGTTTTCTATAATGTCGAAAATAAATAACCATGCCAAACCTCCTAACATTCGTTCTTAGCCTTTCTAGACACACGAAACTTGTATCAATAAAGAAAATGCTTTGCAGAAGAAAGTGTTTTTGATATAGTTGAAGAAAAACCTACATTAATATTCAGATTGTGATACATAAAAATAGTAACAGTAAAGTATTTATTTTCTTTGCATATATGGAAACTGAAGAAGATTGCATTCAACTCAAATAAAATGAAGTGTAATTTTCAAATAGCTGAATAAAATGTGTAATTTTTATTCTTTTCCTTTACATCTAGACTGTTCGATTCAAGATGTATTTTAAATTCAAAATGGAGTCATATTAATCAAATATCATGAAAATAGCTAACTAAAATTGGGTGACAAAGTGAGGCTGGATCCTATAGGACTCAAAACTTGATTATCATATTAAATGAAAGCAGTATGTTAAAATTCTAAATATTTTAATATGAAATATAAAAACATTTATCCTGCAGCTTGTAAATTTTAAGCAGTAAAATTATCTCTTTTGTCATTGGATCAATCAAATGTATACTCAACAGCTCGCCGATGAAACATCTAAACAAATATTTAAGAAAAATTTTTGTCTCAAAGAATTCAGTGATTAGCCGATACGAAATTGTATAAAATTGACTTATGCATATATTGTCAACAAATGCAATAACAAGAAAAATCGTTTATTGTTAGAGCCTCCATTGTGCCAAATAAAAGCGAAGATGAAATGGTCTTTTGGAAAGCAATACATGGCTTCACTCTCCAAAATGCATTCTTCGAAAAAACGTCTCAATCCCCCTCCCCAGTCCTTAGATCTTATGTTTTGATGTTAAATCTTTTGTGCTGCTTAGATCCTATGTTTAGCGAGATCATTTGTGCGGATTGGGGAGGGGGATTGAGACGTTTTTTCGAAGAATGCATTTTGGAGAGAAAGAGGCCGGAAATGCTCTCGAGACTTTGGGAACCGGAGGGGCTTCGAATTATTTTAAGTAATTCAGTCGTTTTAATTTTTTTTTCCGGACTATTTCCGGAAAAAGACTATTTCCCGAAAACGGGTAAAGTCTTCCTCCGACACCCTAAATAGCGTTCGATTTCCACGAAACTTTCCAGAAACACTGTCCGTGGGATTCCCTTTCGGAATACCCACGTTAAAACGGGGAGAAAAAAATGTTTTAAGTTTTTCGAATTTTTAAAATTAGGTACTTTTTGTATTTTCCCCCAGAAAAATGGGTCCTCATAATGATGAAACGAACCGGAAACGGATCTTCGGGGTCCGAAAAAAGGGAGAGTTGCCTCCTACTCCAGAAACGAGTCGCGAGATGTGGAAGTTTCGGCGTGCCGTGCAGAAAATACCGATAGAATCCCTCGACACTTTCAGAAATCAATCTGCTCGAATTGCAGAAACGATCGTAAAGAAGCAACATTACAGTACGAATTCTATTAAAAACTCCAGTTTTTGTCCCTTTTCGGTTCAAAGTCGAGACTCCAATAAAAACTCCAAATACGTTCAGATTCCTTTTAAATTTAGTATGCAATCTCGTCAATGTATTTATATAAGGCATTAGGGCAGTTTTAGTTTTTAAAAAGCGTTTTCAGGAGTGTTTTCTTATCGGGAGCGAAATTTCACATTTTTCCTGAAAAAAGTGATGATTTTTATTTCTCTATCTATTTTAACATACGAATTTCATTCAGATTCTTTTTAAATCTAGTATGGTGACTCATTGATGTATGAGGTTTAGGAATTGTAGCAGCTTTAGGTTTTAAAATGTGTGCTAAAGAATGTTTTTTTACTGGAGTGAAATTTCATATTCTCTCATCGAGAAGTGAACATTTCACTTCCGGGGTGATTTTAACACAATAGATTTTTTTGAAATTCGACACGAAGGTTATTCAATGCATTCACTTTAAGAATTTGGGAAGTTTAATTTGGAAATTAGCGTTTTAGAGAGTCTTTTTTTTTTTAAAATGTGAAAAGGCCTTTTTTTGCAGAAAATTTGAAAAACGAAACTTCCTTCGTGATTTTTAACAACTAAATATAAACGGATTCCTTTGAATTTCGGCACGAAAACCCGATTAGAAAAGATTTTTCAGAAATTTTAAAGTTTAAAAGGGACTAAGCCTTTTTACCCATTTCAGTCTATGAAAAACCAGGATTCTTTGTGATTTCCCCAAGAAATTCCGGTTCGAGGGCCGAACACTTTTTTTTTTATTAAATAACCCTCCGATTTCTTCGAAACTCTCTAATAATATTAATAAAGGAGTCTTCTTTGGGAATAAATGCAGTTTTCTTTTTGAAAAAGCGTTTTACTTTGTTTTTGTTTCCTATGGAAGGAAATTAACGATTTCTTAATTTAAAGTGAACATTTCACTTCCATCGTGATTTTCAAACACTAAATACCTTTGAATTTGTTTCGAATTCTGCAAACTCGTTTCTGAATTATCTTAGAGAAATTATAAAGTTTATTGTGGAGAAGGCCTTTTTACGAATTTTTAGTCCTTTTCCCAAGACATACCACTTTGCCTGTGTGTGTTTTTTAATAATAACCATTCCATTTCTTTGGAAATCATTATCAAGACCCACCAAAGGGCCTTCTGTATTTATTTATGAAGTTCAGTGAGGAGATACTTTTTTGGACTTTTTATTACTGAGAGAAAAAGAAAAAACCTCTTGATGGTCTTTTCATTGTTTATTTTCAACGATAAACTTAAGAAAAACAATTACAATTCTGCAGCTTATTTTCATTAAAATAAATTTCAACTACACAAGACAAATTCCGAAAATCTGCACGTGGGGCAGACCTAGAGCAGCTGATCGCTTAAAAAAAACCCAAAAAGGGCTTCTGAAAAGCTAGCGTCTATCAAGCCCATGGTCTATCTAGAATCTCCTGAAAGACAAAAGTAAAATTAACTTCTTTATATATCGGTATACCACGTGGGTGTCACATATGAGGAGCAGCTAGATCCACTCACGAAGGCCACGTGATTACCATCCACAAAAAGACCTCGCATTCTCAAAATTTTCTGTCAGTTTTCAAAGAAATCCATTTTCTAAAGTGAATCGAATATTCTAAAAAATGGGTCCTTTTAAGAGGGAAATCATCCAAAAACGGATCGCCGCATCCTAAACAGGGAGAGTTGCCTCCTATTCTGGAAACGGACCGAGTTGCCACGTCCACTTTGGAGCGGTGTGGAAGTCATGGCGTGCCGTGAAGAAAATATCTATAGAATCCCTCGAAACTGTCAGAAATTAATCTGCTCTAATTGCAGAAACGATCGTAATAGTAAAGAAGCAACATTGCAGTACGAATTCTATTAAAAAACCTAGTTTTTGTCCCTTTTCGGTTCAAAGTCGAGACTCAAATAAAAACTCAAAATACGTTCAGATTCCTTCTAAATTTTGTATGCAAATTCGTAAACGAATTAAATTTGAGGAACTCGTGACGTTTTAGTTGTTAAAAAGCATTTTAAGGAATGTTTTCTCAGAGGGAGGGAAATTTCACAGTTTTCAATGAAAATGTGTAAAGTTCACTTCCAGTGTGATTTTCGAACACTAAATATGTCAGATTTCTATGAAATTTGAAATGCCCACTCTGAAATTTATTAGGTTTAGGAATTCAGGCAGTTTTCTTGTATAATAAACTTTTTAGTAGGTTTATTTTCTTAGGAAATTCAAAAAGAAATTCCTGACGTTGATAAAAAGAAACTCTATTTTAACATACAAAATATATTTAGAGATTTTTGAAATTTAAGATATAGACTCGTCTGTGAGCCTTCTTTAGAAATATATGCAGTTTCAGTGAATGAAATGCGTCTTCCTCTAACGAGACGAGTGACGAGGACGACACCCGAGCCGGCACCTCCCTCCCGTCAGTCTGTCTGTCTATCAATCAATCAACAAAATGTTGCAAAAGATTCGAAGGACGTCCGTAATCGACACTTTTCACAATATTCTTCGATAAAGAAACCCGTGGCGCGGCGAGTGACGAGGACGAAACCTGTGCTGGCACCCCTCCCACCCTCTCCTGTCCATTTATCAATTTAAATCTTTCTCAACATCAAATGCTCCAAAAGATTTTGCAAAAGATTGAAAAGAAAATAGATAATTTTCACAATGCTTTTCGATAAAGTAACACGTGGCGCGGTCGAGGGACGAAGAAGACACCCGAGCAGGCACCCATCCACCTATATCTTTCTTAATATCGGATAATAGGGGAAACCTACGTGAAATTTCGTAAGAAAATAATCAAGAAGGACATTGACAATTAAATAAAATGTTCTTCGATACCGTGGAGCGGTGGATGACGAGGACGGCACACAAGTTGGCACCATATCCTGCCTATCAAATTATCTGTATTTTGTTTTGAACACCGAATAATCGCGGAAATCACCGTTAAATTTCATAAAAAAAAAAAACCAAGAATAATTAAATATTCTTCGATACCGTGGCTCGGTCCAGTGACAAGGACAGCACTCCTCTCCTACCTGCGCAACAATCTCTCTTAAAATCGAATGATCGGGGAAAATTTCACGAAAGAATAAGAAGAACACCGATAACTAAAAATCTTTGGACAATGTTCTCGGAAAACCGTGGCGAGGGAATGAGCAGGTGTTTTCCTGTGAAATTTATGAATAAAAGCATCGAAGTCTGACGCCAGGCTAGCTTGAAATATTCAAAAAATAATAACACTCGGGTGAATTCCTACTTAAGAATATTGAGAAATGCTACGTATTTTACGCCAAGACAAAATAAGATGTTTTCGGGTTTAAAATCGTTTGGAGTAAGGAAATGCAGAGGTTGTGAATACATTTTACGTTACATAAATGATATATTATGTGTGAGACTGAATGGAAATAATAGTTTCTAACCGAAGCTACTTGTTCATATTTTATCTTTAATAGAAGAGTCTTATTTTCAACATATTTTTGTTCACACATGTAATCTTCATAGAATTGAAAATGCGAAAATACTGATGCAATGAATGAAATGGATGCGTTTTGTATCAGCGGGGCTTTAAACTTTCAAAGATACCTCCGAATTAGAATCTGATGGCATTTAATAACTCTTTTATTGCTGTTTTCGCTTAATTTTAAGCTATAGCATTTAATTTTATCGGTGGTGTTGTATGGATAATATTATCCAGAAATAAATGGAGACGATATAGTAAAAGAAAAAAAAGGCAGAGATTTTTTTTAAGCTGCATCCTATTAACCTTTGAAAAACATGTTGACATTTTCTCAGCATGCTTTGGACTTGGTTATGTTTTATGTTTGCAGTTCCGTAGAACCTTCTAATTTGTGATCATACTTTTGATTTCTTAATTAAATTTTTAAAAATCAACTGCGAATTATTAATGTATTGAGAACAATTTTTGATACATACATTTTGTAGAATGATTGTTGTGAATTAGATTAAATAGTCATCAACTAATCAGTGCTATCTATTTTTTACTTGTGCGTTGCAGTGATAGCCTAGTGGTCACGAATTCTCGGCCGGCGTTGCTTCGGTCCCGATGCCACTAAAGACTTGCCGTTCAGCGGGACGGATGCACGTTCAATCGGATCGAGATCCTAACTCCGCCTGTTAGCTTGGCGGGGAAGATTGGGGAGGAAGGTGAGGTGTCATCTGCATCATTTCACCAAGGTTCAAAAGTACGTCACCCAGAGCTCGCTCATTGCTCTCAAGTGGGATATTAATAAGCAATCAATCAAAAAAATATAAACTGAAAAAAATTACGATCGTGTCGATGCCTTTTGTATACACACTTCATATATCTATTAAACTGTACACGGTGAAGAGTTTTGTTTAAGAAGAAACTATCTTTAGAGCTTTTTAAGCGAATTTTGGGCTACTTTTCTTGCAGTTCTTTTCTAATTATTGATTCAAGAGAGAACTGTCACACACACATTGTATAAATAACACAAATACATAGAATGCCGCGACGATAGAATCCACGTTTATTTCTGTTCCTTACACTTTACTTTCTTTACGGCCACATCACTTATTTTGGGGCATGACGTATTTTTGATTATTCGATTGAAATTATGAGGCCTATATCCATGGAAATGCACTGCGTTATTTCATTGCATAGTGGGGGACACGTTTTAATTTTTTCCTTTTTTTCACATATGCATATTTCATTTCTTTCATAATCTGTGGAAGAACGAGAAGCAGTAAAATTGCTTTATTTCAGAGAAAAGTTTTAGAAAAAGATTACATGATCTCTGTTGGTAAAAAGTACTGTGAAAATCGTTTGTGTGATTGTATACTTTCATCAACTGTTTTTTCTTTGACGCACCGTAGATCGATATTTTTCCTGTACTTGTATTAGTATACGATGGGATTTTCTTACGAAGGTAATAACCTGGACTAAGATTTAATGCGAACACGATTTCCGGTTGATAAAGACGCGTTTAATTTGAAATGAAATCATAACCGGATACACTTCAGTGTCTATCGAATAAAAAAGTAATGCTATTTATATTGTTCTATCGAATGATTGAAAGGTTATTAACAGCTCATTTAAAAGCAACTCGAAGCGGTAACATAGCTCGTAATTTTGAGCCTTGGTCCATTGACGAGGATCACACCTGAGCTCACCTCTCCAAACTTCTAAACTACTCCCATTGGAGAACTTGAAATCTCAACAGTCTCGTTTCTTTTTACTCAAGTTACGAAAAAAATTATGCGTTAGTGATCATTTAAGAAATTGTTGTAGAATTTTCTTCCATAGCAAGCATACTGTCAAACTTATTTATCATCAAATGCAAACATTCACTAATGTAATGGTATACATTTTAATCCCACAGTTTTCTGATTTTAAAAAAGTGCCAATTGCCTGTCGTAGAATGATTTTGCGCAGAATTTATAAATCTTCCAAAAAGCGAATTTTAAGATACCAAACAGAATTGTTCTTCAAATAAAGGATTCCTCTACAGGAAGTACTACTGTATAAAAAATTCAGTATTTTATTAATTTGATTTACCCAGAATGTTCTATATTAATTAAGAAAAAATGAGCTAGTTCGATTATAAATTGTAAATTCGCAAAATTAATTTTTCATTCCAGTTAGAATTATGCTGTTAATAAATCCTTTCTTTACGTTCCTACATTATTTAGAGACGCATGCTTCCGTATCTAGTTTCAATAATTCAAGTTTAAGATAAACAAAATCACATATTAGAAATCATTTTTCTTCTGTGTCATTATATTTAATATAAATGAATGCAATATTAAACAAGATGCGATGCCATGAAAAAATGTTTTTGTTCCGAAATAGAGAAAGAAATTCATCCTTTATGAATGTAAATGTAAAATCCATTTTATCTGCATAGCTATTACACACCCAGAGCAACGAACTAACAGTAAAGTGAGGGTTTTTTTATAATCAAACTCGACACTTTTTTAAAATCAAAACAATTTTTTTCCTTCCCTAATTTACTTTTCTGTAATATAAACTTTTGGGATTTGCAGCCGAGAGTAATATTAAGCAAGAATCATAGTTACATCTGGAGTGACAAATTAAAAAGATGATCAGCCATTTTGATACATTTGAAAATGATTTACACTTACATTGAACGAATGAATAAATAACAAAGAATACTCTCTTTATCATTTCTTTTTCTACAACAGATTCCTCAGAAAACTTCGTTCAGACGCTTAATTAAACGTGTTTTCTATAATGTCGAAAGAATAAATAACCATACTTAAACCTCTAAACATTCGTTCTTATTGCCTACAGACACACGAAACTTGTATCAATAAAGAAAATGCTTTGCAGAAGAAAAGTGTTTTTGATATGGTTGAAAGAAAAACAAAACCTACATTAATATTCGAATTGTGATACATACAAAAAATAGTAACAGTAAGTATTTATTTTCTTTGCATATATGGAAACTGAAGAAGATTGCATTCAACTCAAAATAATAAAATGAAGTGTAATTTTCAAATAGCTGAACTAAAATGTGTAATTTTTTTATTCTTTTCCTTTACATCACAGACTGTTCCGATTCCGAGATGTACTTTTAAATTCAAAATGGAGTCATGTTAATCAAATATCATGAAAATAGCTAACTAAAATTGAATTTGACAAAGTGAGGCTGGATCCTATAGGACTCAAAAACTTGATTATGTACATATTAAAATGAAAACATTGTGTTTAAAATTCTAAATATTTTTAATATGAATATAAAAACATTTGTCCTGTAGCTTGTAAATTTTTAACAGTAAAATTATCTCTTTTTGTCATTGGATCAATCAAATGTATACTCAACAGCTCGCCGATAAAGAAACATCCTAAACAAGCCATTGAAAAAAGAAATTTTTGTCTCAAAAGAATTCAGTGATTGGCATCAAACCGATACGAAATTGTGTAAAATTGACTTATGCATATATTTGTCAACAAATACGAAAATATAACAGAAAAAAATCGTTTGTTAGAGCCTCCATTGTGCCGTGGAAATAAAAAGCGAAGATGAAATGGTCTTTTTGGAAATTTGTAATCCTTGTGTGCATCTCTTTTTTGGAAAAATAAACTATTAAAATCTTTGAGCAATAGCAAAAGTAGCTGTTCTAACCAATAGTTTTACATTAACTTTAGCATATTATTATTATATTTAAATTCAGCTTTCTTAGATTAAGGCAAGGAAAACACTTTGTGCTTCTAAAGCTTAAAACGCATTGCGATATTTACTGTCTTCTTTTGTATTTAACTCATGATATTTTCAATGAAAGTTTTTACTATTTTTAATTAATTTTATAATTTGAGAGAATCATCATTCTTCAATAAGAATGATGATTCTTCACTTCCTCTGGTAATTTTGTAGAACTATAAGCTTATGTATTTTCGATAATAATTACAATCTTTCAATAAAAAAAAAAAAACATGGTTCTCATTTTAATGCGAGAATAGTAATCCTAATGAATCATAACGATTAATCATGCGAAAAAGCCGTTATTTAAAATGTGTGTTAAGAGTAGTTTAAATTCCTTTTTGTTCATGTGCTAGGAAAACCAAAAAATGTTCTTCATTTAGTTTTCTATCAATTTCTTTACCTATTTTCTTCCTTCTAATTCGTAACAAAAAGGTCGGGAAATGGAGCGCCAAAAAAGAAATGAATTCCATCAAGCGTCATCTTGCGTTGCCTGGGTAACTAAACGGTTGTGTCCAGAGAGCGAAAATAAAAAAGAATTAAAATATTTCAAAAACTATGTCTCACGTTGAAATGGAATTTACTTGAT
>BMAW01035111.1:0-10918 GCA_019974015.1 Nephila pilipes | reverse complement strand
TAGATGTTACAATCTACTACACTTTTCAGCTCTTGAATAGTTTAAGTGACTAATTTTCCCGAACCTCATTTGAAGAAACATAGATATTTTGAAAATAATTAGGATAATTTATATTTAATTGAAATAAAGGTATACGAATTTATACGAAATATAATTTTAAGAACATTTCATAAGCTACAACGCAATGCTGGAGCTAAAATCTTTGAGATGAAAAGGAACCGAGCAGTCATTCTAGAACAATACGCTTGTGGGTCAATAAATATTATTCCCAGCTGCTGCTGATTCTCATGATCCGTTCTCTTGTTGTTCCCTCCTTTTGTTTAGTAAAGCCCGTCCGCTCCTTTCAGAAAGTTTGCTGGTTAGGTTTCTATGTGTTTTGTTCACCAATCAAGGCAACACACTCACTTTTTAAAATGGCTCAATTTTGTAAAAATTTCTGAAGAAGAATATCAAAGAAAAATTTTGACAATAATTGAGTCAATGTACTGAGATATTCCCATAGTAATGGAATATGATAAAAAGGACTCTTGGTGGAATGTTCATTAGTACATTTAAGTACAGTAATAGTTTAATTTTTTGTTCAGATGACCCATCTCTACGCGCCACGGATTGGCCAGGAATCGTTTAGATTCCTAAAAAATTACTCTTGATATAAAGATTAATAAGAAAATAAACAATATATGTCAAACTTTTTTTTTCTTTTTTATTATCAATTTATAAGAAATTTCCCTTTTATTATTGCTTTATAATTTATTCCACAACTTACAGTCTAAGGCGAGATCAAAATTCTTCAACGAATAATCAAAGAGATGGGATGAAGTAAGCAATTCATCAAACTCAATCACCATCAATGTTAAAATACGGGGGAGACAGACCTAGAAATCATTACAAATGGTACAAGATGAAAAGACTCTCCGGTCTTTGTTAAAATTAAACTACTATAATGTATACTACCAATTGCAGTTTGAATGAATTTTATTTTTTCTGATCATAACCGTTGTCTGCAGTTTACCAGTTATACTGAGAGAGAGTAGATGATTCCATTCATAATTGGAGTGAAATAAAAGTTAGGAGAGGGGTGTGCTAGCTCTGGTGCCACCCTCGTCAATTGCCTGATGTTAAAAAATAAGAAGTATTTTGCGAACAGCTCTCATGTTACTTCTAGGCTAGCGTTAATAAAAAAACAGAACCTTTATATCTGTTTTATACATAAATACATAAGATGTTTGAAGAATGTCAGCGAGTCATCGCTTTTGCTCAAAATGTAGAAAAAAGTGGGGAATGAAAAGTCCAGCATTTGGCTCCCCTCGGCGAGATGAAGTAGTTGGATTTAACGAATAAAGAAAAATAGGTCAGAGGAGTACCCGTGATACCATTCAGTATCAACACAATGTAAGTTAGATATAACCAATATGAAACACAAAAGGAGATGCTATAATCCTTACGAGAAGTGAAGTTGCTGTTTCAATTTTTATATAAAGGTTTTAAAGCAGGTGACAATAATTTTTTTAATTGGTTGTTACAAATATTTGGAGACATAAGCTCATTTTTCTTCTAGTTTTATTGTAGAATCTAGTATTCGATTTTGATGACCCAATAGTATACTATATTAAAGTGAGGTTATAAGTCATACTTTTTTAACCTTTTTTTTCCTTAGTGCAGGTTCGCTATATTCATCTGTAAGAAATCGTGGCTTTAAATAATGTGTTTCCCTGCAGTTACCGATACATGCTTATATGTGCGCAGTCATTTAAGATAAACATTCATCTTAAAATCTATCAAAATTTATTTCCGTAAAAGAGAAAATATTTCGACTAGTGATATTAAACTACAATAATATAAACATTCTTAACCCTAATGAGCGGAAAACATGGGTCAAACTCTTCGAAAAATTATCATATTTTGCTTTTCAATTTGCGAAACTAAATTCAAGTTTCAAATCCTAAGCGTTGAAAATCGCATGTATTTCTTTCATCAACTTGTTTTAAAAACTACTTTTTTTTCTAAAATTTTCTAATTGGTTCTAATGTATGGAATGCTATTACATGGGAATTGGATCGGGAAAATATTTTTGTCAAAGTGAATTCATACCATACAAACACTCAGTGAAACACAAAGTCTAAATTTCTTTTCATAAGGAGTAGAATATTTTAATTAATTGTTGTAAATCCTCATTATTTTGGATTGTTTAACTTAAATCCCCCGATAAATAACATAATTTTTTTCCAGGTTTTTTTTTTTTTAATTTTTAATCTTTAAACTTGAAAAGCCATCTGTAAATTTCCCTTATAAAATTAGTCATTTTCATTTATATAACTTGAGATATTATACCCTTCACTTAGTTAAATCGGTTTGCAGCAATGAAATCATAAAGCAAGTGAAAGGAAAGAGAAGAATTTACAAATATCTTTTAGAAAGTTTACTTAACCTTTAATATAAACTCTTATCTCCAATGGTAAACGCCTAACACTTAATATATTATCTAAATTAAAAACGGAATAAAAACTTATGAGTCGTTTGAAAATTACCGTCCTTATCTTCTACAATTATTATCCGTATTAGGTGTATCCGTATTATTAGGTGTATTATTATCCGTATTAGGAGCAATATTTCCCATTAAGATGTTTTATTTATTTAACGTTCCCCGTTCTGTATTTATCATTGATTGCTTATATTTTTACTGCCTATAGCCACAGTTAAAGCATCCAGATGAGGTATACTTCACAGTGAATTGATTCACACCTTACTAATGCAGACACCTGAAGTTTGTGAAGCTAAAACATATTCTAAAACAATAGTCTAAGTAAAAATCTATTTTTGTTTCATTTCAAATAATTATATGATTTCGAATATTTATGTGCGAAATATCACGTCAGGTTTTGATAAATTCATAAAAAAAAGTCATTGCAAACAGTGAATATCTGTATTATTTCCTATCATACTTGATATTTTCTAAGAAAAGTTAGAATAAATTGAATAAAAAATCTAAAAATACCTTATTCTCCGGTACATCCGTAACTAAAAACTTAACGGAAGAAAATAATAAACACCTTTAATTACAGATGATTTTGTATGAATGTTGTCATTCGTTTTCATTTGTATAATAATACCTGGTTCCAACATAAAATTCTTGTTGCATTACACCAATTATGGAGATATGTTTTGTTTAGTTTTTATTTACTAGAAGCAATTCTATTGCTATTTGCTATTGAAGACAGACATCGTAATTTTGAACCTCGGTAAAGTGAGGAGGACGACACCTATGCTGGCACCCCCTCTCCTAACTTCCATTCCACGCCAACGTTAGGACATTAGGCCTCTAAATATTTAACTTGCACCAGCCCTGTCTACAAGGCGGGTCTTTAGCAGCCAAAGAACGAAAATCGCCAGTCACGAAGCCGAAACCATGACCAGTAGGCCACCCGCCACATACGGAAACCGAAACAAAATAAAGTTAACGCATAACAAAACACTTTCATCGTTTATATTTGGATCCTGCTGATGAAACGAGATCCTTCTAAGCCATACAAAATTCTTCATGAAATGAACACGTTTATTTATTTTAATACATTTCCTTATATACAAGTTAACATATTTAATAGAAGTAATTAAATTGTGAAAAAAAAATTTTAAATACTTGATGTTACTGGGAGTATCAAGTTAAGATGAATCTGTTTAAAAAGTTTGGTAAAATGTCTCATTTAAGAAATGTTAGTCTATTATATCGAAGAAAATTTTTTAATTTTTTTTTTCCGCCAGATTATCAATTTTTGATATAATTTAAAATTTATGTCGAAGTAAGACTTATAATTTATTCAGAAATGTTCCTTTCAACTGAGACTAATCGAGAAATCAAATTATTTTGTGTTACTAAGGAAATTATGATTTTGAATTATTCCGATATATGATAATCTTAGCTGAAATTAGCGTTCAATTTAATTTATCTGTTTTTTAAGATTGGTTGATTGTTCGTGTTTATAGTAATAAATCATCTTTTGATAAGTTGTAAAAGCACAAGGTTGAAATATTACATTTATGTCTTCAAGATAAGAAAATATATATAGAAAACAGATAAAATAGTCAAAAAAAATTACAAACAAGTAACATAAAAAAAACATTTTAAGTCAATTCCTATTTATTTTAACAAAGAAAATTTTTATTTTAGTTACTTTTTTTTAAATATTTTGAAGTAATATAAAAAAAAACAAATTCAGTCAATTTCTACTTAGGTCAACAAAGAAATTTTTTTTTTAATTACTGTTTATTAAATAATTACAATTAATATAAATATATATAAATGACAGAATCATTATATTAAGTTCTTCTCGGACTGATAAAGGTCGTAAGAGAACTGCTTATATTTTCTTGTATATATGGTGCTCTTTTTTTCGATAAATCACAACAAGAATGCTGTTTTCGTAGCTAGTATCGCACTTACTTTCCATATAAAATCATGCTTTATTTGCTACAACAGTTTTGCAATGTTGATTAATGTCAGACGTTATACTTAATGTATTTTCTTAATGAATCCTGTTTATGCCAATGAATCCTGTATAAGTCAATAAATTCAGATATATAACCATGTGTTTTTCAAAAGATTTTAAAAAGTACAAGTTCGCATAGGGTATCTTTATGAATCGGAATATGTGTAGAAAAAATATTTCCATTTATATTAATAGATTTATGCATGAAGACACCCACATTTTAGGTAGAATTTCAATTTTAATTAAAGTAGATATGACTTGCAAAGCGAAAGAAATATTTAATTAATTACAAGAAAACGCCATCCCTCAAACTTAACTCACATAAATTTTTGAACAGTAGTTATTATTAATATTTTTCTTTATAAAATTAAAAAGCAATATGCATACTTTAATTTGTTTACATGTTTAAACCAGACATATATTTTGAACAATTACTTTCTTTCTCAAATCGTGTACCAGTAATGAATGTTGGAAAAAATAATTTAAAGAGGAGAGTCAAATATTGTGTGTGCAAAATCAACTAAACCTTAGTTAGATATCTTATAATTAGTAGCAAACAGCATATGGAGTTACATTACTTCAACAGAAAGATTATAAAAACTACTTTAAGCGCATGGGTTTGACCACAAATTAGACTCATTTATCTACAATAAATAGGATTCATTGTCTGTGCACTCACCTCTTTCCCTAAAACCAAGTGATGCTGTACAAACAAGTTCTTCGCCCAATCATCACTTATACCGCCCCCGTTTGGGGGTCGACCGCAATCACCCATATGAAAAAAGTGCAAGTAATGCAAAATAAGATGCTTAGAATAATGACAAATTCCCCCTGGTACATCAGAAACTCACTTATTCATAACGACTTAAATATTGATTCCATTGAAGAATACATCACCAAGATGTCGTGCAATGTTTTCACCTCCATCTTAAATCACAATAATGAAATTATCAGAGCTCAAACAATTTTTAGCAATCCTCATTCAAAATTAAATTTCGCCTACAAAACAACCAAACGGTCTTATTCCTTAAAAACTCCACAGTGATTCTCATTATCCGTATAATAATACTTCACTTCTCATAAGGATTATAGCATCTCCATTTGTATTTCAAATTGGTTACATCTAACTCACATTGTGTTGATACTGAATGGTATCACGGATACTCCTCTGATCTATTTTTCTTCATTCATTAATTCCAACTACTTCATCTCGCCCAGCGGCGCCATCTGCTGAACTTTTCTTTCACCACTTTTTCCTACATTCTGACGAAAAGCGATAGCTCACTGACGCTCGTCAACCATCTTGTGTATGTATGTAATGTCCGTGCGTCCATTATAAGTTAACCTTGTGTTTGGCATCCAATATTCGGAAGGGAATCAGTGTCATTAATCCAACGAATCATTTTACGATATTTGCAAAGATTATATTTTATTTTATTTTTCCCATTATCTTGAGTGGTTGTGGTTGTCTAGTAATAGTAGCTGACTCGCGGCGGGCAGTTTTCGTCGAGTCGTAGGTTCGAGCCTTGATGCAACGAAAGACATTTTTGTACCCGAAACTGATGCAATCAAAATCTCTCGAGGTCCTAATTCCTCCAGCTGACATGGTGGGGAAATTAGGAGAGGAAATACCAAATAGGTATCATCCTCCTCTCAACACCAACGTTCAGAATTACGGGTTCCGTCATCAAAAGCATTCGTGTTGCTTCTAGACTGACATTAATAAACCAATCAATCTCAATATCCTCAAATGCTAGATGTGTTATACTTCAGATTGGGTCTCTTCCCAATGAATACATTTTAATAGGTACTTTGTACTGTGGGTTGTTCCATAGTTGACTTCTGCAGGTTTTTCATAAGTTTGCGAGTTATAAAAAATACAAAAACTGTTATAGAGTAAGAAATTGGTTTCATTTCATTTTATCCTAGTTAATTAGTATTCTTTAATAACAAACAGTTAATTATTGTGTAATATTTTGATATGTCAGGTCCTTTATAAATAAGCCATTGTTTAAAAGCCAAAAATTGTTCAAATCATAGAAGACAAGTTAGAATAAATTTAATAGAACTAAATGCCGGAATTATCGCTTCAAACTCTAGGTGTTATTCATTGTCATCTGCAAGGTCGTTCCAAAACAGAAAAATTAACTAGGTCATATTCCCAAGCAAAATAAAAAGAAATCAACAAAACCAAATGTAAATAGAAGTAACATTTTAAAACATAAATGGATCATATTGAATGATCTGTACCAGGCAACTCCAAATCAAACAAGCCGAACAATAACTTTTTAAATTTAAATTTATTTCTTAAAGTTTTTTCAAAATTTCTTTAAAAAATTCTTAGTGGTAAATAAATATTAATGAAAAATATTAAATTACATTTGTAAATAAATTCGAATTACTTTTATAATTTTAAGTTGACACTCACTTTATCAAGCTTTGTAAAATGTTTCGCGTACCAAACAAAATGTTGGTTTCTTTCTCTTCCTCATGTTGGGCAAAACAAATAAGAAATGGAATTCGTTCGCGTACAATAGCATTTATTGTTCATATTAACATTCATTTCATTAAATTAAATTTGATTTGAATTACTTTGCATCTTCATGGAATTGTCCGTACACCAGAGGCTGGTCCTGTCGGATATTTTAATCTTGATTCTCCATTAAACTTAATCTATCTGAACCGAAACTTGATTTTTTTAAAAATTAAGAAGCAATATACAAATTTTTGTTTAACGCATATTTGATTCACCCAAGTATTCCTAATATTTATGAAATAATGAATTATTTAAGAAAAACAAGTTGCGTAATATTACATTAATATATCTCAAGTAATTCTTTAAGGAATCTTTTTTAAAAGGAAGAGAGAAAATTTATTATGACCAGAAAAAGAATAACATTTTCGAAAGAACTTTAGGGGCAAACGGGTGCCTTTTAGAGACTGTTTGATATGACGTCTGTTCCGCGTTTATTAATAGAGTAGAAAACGTTCTTTTGTCTAATCATCAAAGGTTTAATTTATTTTAACATGATCGATTGTTTCTTCTAATTTCAATAAAAACTTATATTTTTTTGTAATGAAAATAAATAACATATTTATAAAAGAAATGAAACTTTGATATTTTAATTGCCTAGGATTCAATTGTTCATTAAGATTCTTAAGAGATGGCGGAAACTTTTGACGCCGATGGGTGATATCACATATGAATTCAAGCATTTTTCATCCAAAACAACATGGTTTAAAATGAAACGAAAACTTAATAACTCATTTAGAAAAGGATGTTTCATAATCGTTATAACTCCTTTTTAGTTATGATTTATCAGGAGAAAAAGAACACCATGTATGCAAGTGTAACCCGGGAGAGATGAAGAAATCTTCAATAATTTACTTCTCATTAAATGAAAGTCACCGAAACCGTTTTTGTGAAGTTCTCCGACATAAAACTAATATAATTATATTACGTAATTATGTAACAATTAAGTAGCATACAAGATAATGATGCACTTTAGAGATCTGGGTGGGGGGAAAGGCACATATTTCATTTAAGGAGCTAACGCGTAAGTAGCGTTGAATTAGCTCGAATGTCAATTTTGTGATATTACCACTGGTGGTAGACCCAATTTTAAAAACATTTACGCAGTTGGCTCGACTGCTATTTGAAATTGATTATTTCATCTTGGTTTGAAACAGGACGTGCAATACATGCTAATGTTTTCTTGTTTCTCAGATTACATTTGTATGTATGTTTTCTTTTTCTATTGATAACTTACAACTAGAATTCTGTTATTCGTTTGTGTTTCATGTAATCAATCACGATTCTTTTGCTACAAGAGTTTTGCGTTGTGGAGTATTGTCACCAGTTTCCCCCTCCTCCCCCCAATATTTTCTTCCTGTCAATGAAAGCAAACCACAAAGCACGATTTTTTCTCAAAAAAATATTGTATTATTTTTCATAAAACTCGTAATATGTGTAAAATAATGTTTTCAGTCATATTAACAGATTCATTTTTGAATACATGCATATATTCGAAATAATTTCAACTTGAAATAAATTATAATTGCATTGCAACGCCAAGGAAGAGTTTTAATTAATTATTCCAGAACGTCATCATTTGGAAATCCAACCTCCTTTTAAAATACTTACATTTTTGAAGAGCAGTTATTATTTTATGTGTATTTATTTATTTTTTGGATTAATAAATTAAGAATCAATATGCATATTTCAATTTTAATAACTGTATAACTCACACAGGTATTTTGAATGATTTCTTTCTTTCTGAAATCATCTGACTGTTATGAATGTTTGTAAGAATAATTTGATTAGGAGGAACAAATTTCGTGTGAGCAAAATCAACAAAACCTTAATTACATCCCTTGATATCAGTGGCAAACAGCATACAGAGTTACATTATCTGAACAGAAAGTGCAACAAATCAATTTTAAGCGAACCAGTTTGAATACAAATTATACTTTTTTATATATTATAAATATCATTCATTGCCGGTGCGTTCATTATAAATAAACTTTATATTTGGCACAATATATTCGTTGACGATTTGATACATTAATCTAACCAATCATTGTAAGATTTCTGCTATAATTTTTTTTTAATTAATTCTTCCGCTCATGAATGCGGCCGTCGGTATATTCATAATCATGGTTGTAGTCTCGTGGTTGGCTGTTTTAGTAGAGTCGTCGGCTCGTGCCTTGATACATCTTAGGCTCAACTGAGTAGTGAAGTCCTCCCTTTGACGTACTTGGGAACTATGGAGAGGGGATACAAGCACAGGTGTTATAATCTTCACTGGGCCGAGGTTCGAAATTACATGTTCTGTTACCTATAGCTTCTTTTAGCTTCTAGTGCGGTGTTAATAAAACTAATCAATCCTGTTATTCACAAATCTTAAGAATGTTATACTTTATAGATTGGATCTCTTCCCATTTAATCTACTTTAAGAGGTTAAGTGTGCATTGAGAATTGTTCCATACTTCACTTCTGCAGGTGTTCATAAGTTTGCGAGCTATAGAAAATACTAAAATCATTAGAAGTGTTAGAAATGGCTTTTATTTCCTTTTAGTCAAATTAATAAATATTCTCTAATTACTACCAGTTAATTATTGGGTCACGATTTAACATGTCCAGTCAAACTTGTCTCCTTTATGAATAAGCAATTGCATAAAAGCTAATTACATTTCAAATCATCGAAGACAAGTTAGAACATATTTAATAGAACTGAATATCTGAATTTCATTTACTTCAGAGAAGTGAAGTGAATAAAAAAAGACATACTGTTCATAGAATGTCGTTTTTAAATGGAAGAGCTCTTTAGACCATACCCGCAGTACATTAAAAAGAAATCAACGAAACCAAATGTAAATAGAAGTAACTGTTTCAAACATAATTGGATCACATTGAATGATCCGTACCAGAGCATATCAATAAGATGTATTTCGTTTGTAAGCATTGGCTTTATTTCTTAAAGCCATTTATATATTTCTTAAAATAATCCTTAGTGGTAATTAATTATTAATGAAAAATATTAATCTACATTTGTAAATAAATTGGAAGTACTTTTATAACTTTAATTTGACACTCTCTTTATCACGCTTAGTAAAATGTTTCGTGTACCAAACAAAACATTGTTAACTTTCTTCTCCACATGTTGGGTAAAAAAATTACGAAATGTGATTCCTTTGCGTAATTATGATGTTTGTGATCTTTTGCACTTATTAACATTCATTCCGTCAACTTAAATTAGGTTTTAATTTATTTTACATCTAGGTAAAAATGTTACAATTCTTTACACTAGAGCTTCGTCCTATCGAATATCTTAATATTAATTGTGCATTAAACTTAAATCAATCTCATCCGACACATGAATTTCTGAAAATTAAGACGCAATATGCAAAGTTCCATTCTAACGGATATTTGAATCACCCAAGTATTCATAACATTTTTGAATAACTGAATTATTTTAATTGTCAGTTGTTTAGTATTACAATAATATACCTCAAGTAATTCTTTAAGGAATCTTTTTTAAAAGGAAGAGATCAAAATATATTATCACCAGAAAACGAATGACATTTTTAAAAGCACTTTACGGGGAAATCGGTGCATTTAAGTGACTGTTTGAAATGAGGACTGTTTTGCGCTTATTTAGAGAGCAGAAAACTTTCTTTCGCCTAACTGTCTTACGTTTAATTTCTCTTAATATGATCGATTGTTTCTCTTTTCAGTAAAAACTTCCATTTTTTTTTGTAATGAATATAAATAACATGTTTATAAAAGAAACGAAACTTTGATATTTTAATTGCCTAGGAATCAATTGTTCATTAAGATTCTTAAGAGATAGCGGAAACTATTGATAGCGATGGGTGACAACACATATCAATTCAAATATTTTTCATCCAAAACTACAAAATCTAAAATGAAA
>BMAW01035106.1:0-10257 GCA_019974015.1 Nephila pilipes | reverse complement strand
TTCCCGAGAAAACAATTGTTATTTAGAAAAGCGAAATGAGAAGTAAATGGGTTAACAAGTTTAAAGAGTGTGTTACTTTGTAAATAAAAAAATAAAAATATATACATTTCTTATTGCATAAGTTAATTCACTTAGCTCATTTTATTTTGGACGAATAACTGAAAATTTTTATGAAGTTATTTCTCTTTTTAATTTCTCAGTACACATGAACAATTTTTTGATAAAAATTAGATTTGGGAAATATGTGTGCTTCTAGACTGACCAACCTTTCAGACCCCAGGCCAAATTTCAGAAATAATATTTCCACTGGGTCGCACACCCATTTTTTTTTTGTGAATTTAAAGTAAACAAGCTAGCGTGCTTCAGCTTTGACCACATTGTTGCTTCCCAGAAGGTGAGATCGTAGTTAAATGCTTGCCTGATCTAATGTGAATGAAAACAATAAATAGGTATAAATATTTTTGTTAGAAAATCAAGCAAAACTGAGAATCAAAATATTTATCAGACTAATTAAAAATATTTTAGTTCAGTGAAACGTCTGACTTTGTTATGAAGAACTAAATACATACTAAATACGTGTTCTCACTTGTGATTTGATGTGCTTCATGCAACTAAAAGCGTGCTGTAGAAAATTATTTATAATAAAAATATGTATTTAAAATGACGAAAAGTTTATTGTTATATTTTAAATTAATAATAAAACTGAAAGAGCATGAAGAAGTCTGTACAGATAGGATAAGCACTACATCTTATTGGGAAGAATTAATGAACAAGCATATTGACATTTGAATCTTTTTGGTGTTTTTATTCTCTATTTCAATACAACTGAATTTATCAAAATTCTTGTTGAAAAAAGAAAAAAAAGTTTGAAAAAAAAAAATTAAAAACTCACCGGCTAATGAGAAGGGAAAAATATGTAATAATGTCTTGATAAACTCTAATTCTTGTGAATAAAAGAAAGAGTTAAAATATTAATATCGTTTTTCTTTACAAGGCTTTAGCTGCTCGATTATACTTATTCATCAATTAGAGTAATTCTGAATGAACCAATGTGAAATTCAATCTACATTTCATAATCATTTCTACGCTGAATTCTAGACCCAAGAATAGGAAAATATACTGGTTTATGAGAATTTAGAATTAAGAAAAGAATTTTTCATTCATTAGGGAAATTCAGAAAAAAATTATTAAGAGTATAGAAGATATAGATATCTTTCGATAGTAGAAAAGAAGTTTTCACGAAACGAAAGTTTAGTTTTGGAAAAATAACATAAAACTAAATGTTTGTTCTCTAGATGGTAGCCCAGTAGCTTTGTAAAGAATTCTATCTTTTTCGAGTCAATTTCTAGTGTATGATTTTTTAAAAAAAAATTCGCTTCAGAGTTGCTAAAATGGGAGTTAGAATATAACAAACAATAATGTTATTTTTACTTTTAGACTTAAATGTTTAATTTTTTTACAATAATTCCCCTAACTTATTCTTGTGTTTGAGAAAGGGTGGTTTGATTTCTTAAAATTTGTTGTTTTCACATCCTTTTCAGAAACTATTTCGTTTTGAATTATTCAAAGATACTAAAAAACAGTCATTTATCTCTGAAATAAGCAACAACAACAATTGAATTCGAATTTAAATTACTTTTAATGACCTTATAAAAGCAAATATTATCGTAGTTTGCCATTTAATTCTTAATAGTTGTTTTAATCATCAATTCTTAACGTACTTTTATGTGTAGTTGATTTTAAGCGAAATATTTAGATTATAGTTGATATGTATTATATTTTCCGAGCAAAAAAAATTTAAAACGTTCTATGCCAAGTTTAGGGAAAAAAAAAAAAAAAAAAAAAAAAAAAAAAAATTAGCCACCCAAGGTGTGTTTTTTACAACGTTTTTATGTATTTTACTTGGTGTCTCTCTCTCTCTGTGTGTATCAGTGTGTCATCAAATTTTCTATCGTTAATTTAACCACCTTCCCATCAAGCTAGAGTTCTGAAACTTTAGAAATCATTCTAAATCGCGTAAAAACGCAATATTTAGACATTTACGACTAATTTTAACTAATATTTCATTAATATTTTTGGCTATAACAGCACTAGGATCGATAAATCCTTCGGGATCAAGGCTAGCA
This sequence comes from Nephila pilipes, assembly GCA_019974015.1. Classification (NCBI taxonomy): domain Eukaryota; kingdom Metazoa; phylum Arthropoda; class Arachnida; order Araneae; family Nephilidae; genus Nephila; species Nephila pilipes. The sequence continues at coordinate 8,131 of BMAW01035106.1, read as the reverse complement.
TAGCGAATAAATGCCAACCTTTGTTGTTGTCTTGCTCACTTCGACCTGAAAAAAATATGAAATAAATTATAATTAAAATAATGTTTAAATTTTCTTACCTCCTCTACGATTTTTTTTCTTACTCTCTCCGTACTGTTGCCAGCCTTCTTCTGGGAAACTTTTGGCCCATTACCAGGGACAGGATTCTTAGATTTCTCTGAAAAATAAATTTGAGGTTTAATGAAAATTCAAAATATCTCTAAACTTACCAAATATGGCACGGATTGCGTGGCCAATAATTTTATAACAATATAGGTTGAGGATATTAACAAAAATGATAATGAGATTTTATAATTACTTGCCGAGTACGAAAATGATATAAAAATGCAATGAGTACGAAAATTATAATAAATTTCCGAGTACGTAAATGCCTTCATATAAAAACCTTGTTTTTAAAAACGCTGGTATTTATCTCGAATTATTTTTATAATTATAATTAAATTACTCAATTAAATATAAGAATTAAAGTAAACGATAAAGTATCTAGAAATGGACAATAGTAAACTTTTCCGATATTAAAATTAAAGCAAACGATAAATTAGTAATTTGAGTATTATATCAGCTACATGTAATTAAAATTAAAGCAAACGAAACATTATAAATTGAATATATTTAAGCTAAATGTAATTAAATTTGAAGCAAACGATAAAAAAACTGAAAAGTGATCTGGTACACTAAAAGTGATCTATGTAAAATAATAGTCCATTAGGTGGCTAATAATAGTAAAGAAACACACGTAGCTAACGATGCAGTTTATCATCAGTATTGTGATCGAATTTTTTGATGAAAACTTTAAAAATTTATCATGATTCAAATTTACCTTTCAAGAACGTAGTTAAAACAGGGGATATGAAAATTGAAAACAAATTACGTCTTTTTTATTAATGATTATCTTTCTAAGAAAAAAAAAATTCAAAAGAAAAATTTTATTCATTGAAATATACGAGTACTTTCTGAATCACTAAAAATTAAGTGCATTTTCAAAAGTACTGTCTTTTTCTTTATAAGATTTAATACATTTTATTAATCAGATTTTGATCAAATTAGGCATTTTATATATAACTATTATTTTAACCACTCTCCATTTAACTAAAATGGCATCCTCATATTATTAATTCATTTAGAACATGCAATTGGGTAAATATGGTAATTTGTAGCAGTGGCATCAGAATGGAACCGAATGTGAATAAAAAATTTGATTTTTACCTTCTTTCTTACAAGCTTTATTTAAATGATAATTATGAATCGTAATTTAGAAAATTGTTAAGTATTCTATAAATGCTTCATAAAAGTAACAGTAATAACAGTTTCCTACATTAATTCTTTATACGAAGTAAACTATAGGATGGCTAAAATAAAACTGGTGAGGAGAAGAGTTTTTGGAATTTCGTGAAAACGCAATTGAATCAGCAAAGAAATGATTAGAAATTGGCAAAGACTCAATTAGAAAAGAGAAGCATGCACAGAGACGTCTGGTGTCCATTTCTAGTGTTTTTTGTTAAAGACATACAAGAAAATCTACAAGAAGGGTTAGTATATGGTATCTACAGTGTATTGTTACGAATCGCCAATGATACTTTCTTGAAATGTTACTGTTATAAATGAAAAGATAATTTTACAAATAGTGGCCGAACATGAAGGAAGGCTTAAACAATGGCACCCAATATGGCGACGAGTTTAGCGACAATTTTAGTGAATGTGGCATTAAAACGAGGGTTTTCGAAACGACGTGAATTTTCTCGATATCTCGCTTAGGAGAAAAGCTAAAGATTTTTCCTGAATTTTCGCTGTGACGTCATCCCTAGCCGGAACAGCTAAAAATACATACACACACGAAGTTTGAGTATGTATTTTATGACACTATCGGGAGCAACGTGATAACCCGAGTCAGGACTGCCGGAAGCCGTCGGAGTCTACCTTTGAATGTGCAGATAATTACTTTAGAGATTTGTCCACGGTAAGCTAGAACTAATAAGCTAATGGGCTAAAAGTTATTGAAAATTATATTACTATTATAAAATTTGTTTTGTTCCTGTTGTATTACTAATTTGTACAAATGCGGTTTTTGTTCCTATTTTATCGCCAATGTGTACAAATTCTACTATTTGGGCTTAGACATTTCCTGAGTTTTTGTGAATAAAGCGTCATTTTCTATTTTCCTTCTTGTTAAACTGCTTTCACCGTAACTCCACAGGACGAAAATTTTTGAAACAAATATAGTTTTCAACTATGTTAGGGAAATACGTATGGAGCAAACGATGGAATTTGAATGAACTTTGAAACATAGGTTATTTATAACGTTTTAAAATGATTCTGAAATAAAGAACTATATGCAATGAGAGAATGAGTGGAAGAGAGCATTTTTAAGCTAATTTATAAATTAGTATTGAAATTGAAATTATTTTCAGCAATAAATAACGATATAAGTTTTGTCAACTTGCAATACAATTGTGTCTCATTTTTTTCGAATATTACATATTTCTTGAAGGTTACTCTTTTTCTAACTTATTTTATTCATTAACGCATTTTAATTTCCTTTTACTCACTTTTCTCATTCCTAACTAAAGCGTCTCAGAATTTTATTTTTGAAATTGAAATTGTTTATCGTAAGGTATTTGTGTTTCAAAGAATTTGGATCCCACCAATAAAATGTCCTAGTTCTCTAATTTAATCAAATATATTTAAATTAAAATAGTTAATTTTACTAATGTAACTAGATGTACTACTTCCTGATTAAGAATTCTTATGAACATTTTTCTTCGCAAATTTTATATTCATATATTAACAGTAAATTCCTAAAAATAGTAAACTTATCTTTTTTTCCTTTAAAAAATAAAAACGCAATTTATAAGGTATTTCAAATTATCTTTGATAAATAGTTTAACAAAATAGGATTAAAAGGATTACAGTTTAGAAATTGCAAATTTTGTTTAGATTTTAACATGGAGAAAAGAACAACGAGATACAAATTTTTGTTTATTGTAACAGAAAAGAAATTTCCAAAACACTAATTAGATTTGTATTTTTTGAATTAATACTATGTCAAAGTTATACAACAAGCTATTGGAGAACAACTTCGAAATACTGAATCAAGTAACGAGGATTACATTACAACACACATTTCACTTTGCAAAATCTCACTCCACTTCGATTGACGACCGCATGATATTAACTATATATATATATATATATATATATACTTATTTTGGTTTACATATTCAACTGAATTGTAACAGTAATACAATAGAACATGTGTTCACATTAAAAATTATGTAAAATTTTTTCATATTTTAAAAAGAAAGTTACAGAAATAATTTTTTTATTCATTTACTTTATTTTTGTTTCATGGACGTTTGTTTGTAGAAAAGGTATTTAATATTTTAGGCTTTAAAGTTAAAATAATTGCAAACTTTAAATCATATTTTGCTTAATACATGTCATAAAAACATCTTGAAATTATTACAAATTCCTGAATGAGTCGAGAGAAACATTCCTGAAAGAAAGCAAATGTAATTTACAATCAAACTAATTTTTCTTGTTTAATTATAAACCCCGAAATTTAACTTTGAATCAATAAGAATCTTAGCATATGTAAATTTCTACTATTTGGAGTTGAATATGTCTAATAAATTCAATTTCGCATTGCAAAAGATATTTAAGTTGAATATAGTACAGCTGGGTTCTTATTTTCAACTTACAAGATTTCCTGAATGTTTACAAGAAGCTGAAATATACTTTCCTTAAAGTGCATTGAATTTTCTTCAAAATAAATTCAACTGTGGTTTAATATTAGATATCAATCGCATAACAAAGTTCGAGCCTAGGTAATTATTAATTGTCATTAAAAAGAAATTTGACTTAAATATAACATCTTTTACGCTTACATAATATTATTAAGAACTTTTCCTAAAATGTCCTAATTGTTCCTAAAAGTATTTGTACGCATTTATACATTTTAATTGCATGAATCTTTTCTTATCCTTGAACCTTGATATTAATTATAGAAGGAAATATTTAAATTGAATTCAATTTATTTAATTAGTAGTTATTTGTGAAATGTTATAAACATTAAATTTTTTAGTCATCTAAGAACTGAAAAACCTGTTTTAAAAAGAAATGAATTCAACCGTCTCTTGAAGAAATCGAATTTAAAAGGGAACTAAGCCACCTTGATATGAAAAGTCAATCACTTTATAACAAGAAGTAATCAATCTCGAAGAAAAAATGTTATCACAACGAGAATGAATGAAAACATTTGCAAATAACGTTCAGTTCTCATGCATATTTGTACCAGACTTTTCTACTTCAATTTGTTATTTATAAAAGCTGACATGAATAATAGAAAACTTTCGTAGAATATTTTATTCTTTCATATCCAATTACAGTTATTTCATGGTTCATATACTCAGTTTCGGAATCTGGCATCGTATACTTGACAAGTTTGATGGAATGTGTGTCCTGATTGATAAATAATGATGAAGATGAATTGAAGGTATGTTATATATATATTTCTCTCAGTTGTTGATATGCATACGAGTATTCATCTGGATTTGCCATTGTCATTCTTCTTTTATGAGTTTAAGATTACATGGAGCATTTTCAAGCGCTGAATATCACACAATAAAAATTTAGCCCTTCGAATCTTTATTACTTCAATTTGTTAAAGGAAAAATATTTATTTTCTGAATTTATGTTACTTCATGGTGATTCTCTTGTTAGAAATACAGAAAAAAAATGATTTTGAGATTATTATTTGGAACTTTTATTTACATTTCAAATTTAACATAAGAAAATTATTTCATATGTTCAGTAAAAACATACGAAACATTTCTCATTCTTAACGTTGGTTTCAGATTATTTATTTTTTTACCACTGACGTGTAAGAATTATTAAAAGTACTAATTATTTTTTTAAAACAACTCGATTTAAGAATAGATAAACACAAACATTTTAGAGTGTTATAGTTATGGAGTTTTTTCGAGTATTTAGATCTACAATATATATCAAAATATGTACGTAGATATCCTGTTCTTAATGGATGTGTTTATAACTTTGAGGAATTCGGTTTCAAAATCCGTTGTATGTATTATATTCTATTTTTTAGATTGATTCTTTATCAAAACAAAAGGTTTCTGACCTTAACAGAAAATTTTAAAGCGATAGAAATATTCGAACTCAAATAGAGTTAAATATATTTCAGCATCATACCTAATACTTCAAACTGAATTTCGGGATAGTGTTGGCAATAAATATATATAAAAAGCAAAAAAGAAAGGGAAAAATAATTTTAAAAATATGAGAGAGAATTAACACATGAAAATTATTCTAGAAATTCATTAGATGTGATTTTTTTTTAAATTCATAATTTTTAAAAAATTATTTCAAGACGATTGTGAGTGAGAGGTTTGTATTTTTGATTCAGATAATGTTCAGAAGTAAAGCTTTATTTTGAATAACTTATACAGTTCTTAAGAGAATTCCAAATAAATTTATCTTCTCTTAAGACAAATAATGACATAAAAATTATTGTTTTCAATTAAATACTTATGCAATTCTAGAATTTGATATAAAATACATAAGTAATTCTCAGGATGAGGTAAGTGTCAAATAAAACAACAGAAAAAAAGGTGATTCATGAAAGCTCCAATTATATAAAATGTCAAGATATAAATGATCTTAAATTTAATTCAACATACTTGAAGTTACCCCCTCCCCCCGAATAATGGCTATAATGTATATTAGGGGATTGGTATCTTTTTTAAGAAGTATTGAAAAATTAAACATCAATTTCTCTACTCGAAAAAGTCTCAGATCTAGAGACATAAATCTTTTTTTTTTCTCTATAAACAAACTTTGGGAGACAAACAAGAGTTCTCTGGAAGAAGAATCGATTTATCAGAATAAAATCATATAGAATGAAGTTATTAAGAAATAGAGTGAGAACCGTACATATTTAACAAATTTTACATAGTAAAGATTCCATTTTAGTACTTTCAGCATAGTTACAATGAGCATGATAAAAACATTTCAATAACCCATTTATAAATCAATTTCTGTTACAGATAAAAATAGTTCACGAATTCAGAAAGATATTTTTTTTGTCTAATAAATTTTAAATCCTTTACGATGCAGAATCTGTTCCAATGATTAGGCTTAAGGTGTTTAGTTCTTTCTCTAAATATTCAAAAAGAGAGCTCTCTAACGATTCTATTTCTTAAGTGACAAATTCTCTTACTATCTTTATTCATTTTAACATTGAGTTGTTTCAAATGCAGAAAGATTTACTTCATTATTTGCTAACAATGCTCCTCCTTTGGGAAAAGAGTATATAATTTTCTTTCTTTCTGTGAAACGAAAAATACTCTTTTATTTAAATATGTAAAAGCTAGAAAGAACTTGGAAATTTAGTAAATACAAGGCAATAGCTGACTCGTTACATTGCGGCTCTGGAGGATCGTAGAGATTTAACTTTGTAAATGGCATCATCCAGTTCAACAAAGAATAAATATCTTTAAGCAGACTTTTCAAACAATGTATGGCAATCTTTCTTGTGTAAATACCGTTAAGTAGTCACCGTTAGCTAAGAAGGAAAAACGATTTTTGATTTCTTTAAGACAGGATTTTATTTTGAAAAGAGCTTTAAGGTTTGACTGATTAATCGGTTTTATTAATGTCGCACTAGAAGCAGCACGAGGGCTATTGGCGAAATACCTCGTAATTATGAACCTTGGTCAAAAGACGAGGATGACATCCGCGTTGGCACCTCCCTCTCCTAACTTCCACACCACTCTCTCTACAGATTTAATGTGTATCAGCCCCGGCTACATGGTGGGTCTTTTATGACATTAAGGTTCAAACCTCACAACTCGACGAAACCATCAGCCGTGAGTAGGGTTTCTGATTTCCCGGGTTTTTCCATTCTCGGGAATGTCCGGGAAATCCCGGAAATGTAATTGTCGTTCTCGGGATTCCCGGGAATACATCAAAATTTCAAAAAATTTATAAACAAGTTATTTTTTTTAAAAAAATCAATAATAATTATTTAAAATAAGGATACATATAAATTCCAAAATTAATGCTTATTTATATAATGAGCTAAAAAATACAAAAAAATATGAAATAAATTGATTATTCATTCTTAAAATAGGATTTCAGAAAGCATAAGAAATTTATACTTTTATCACTCAGTCTTGTTCTAAGCTTTGTGACGAACAATCTGACTGCAGAAAATGCTCTCTAGGCTTCAACTGACATTGGAGGAATTGTTTTTAAAGCCTCACATAGTTTTATAATATTTGGTGATGGATTTTCAGTTGAGTCGAACAACTGCATCTCTTGTTTCGTGATTTTGTTGAGACTAGTACTTTTTTTGGGTGAACAATATAAAACTTTTGTTTTAGAGTAAATTTCTTTCTCTAATTTTTCGTCCAACGTCATAGGTTTTCTTTCAAAATCTCCATGCTCTCTTCTTCTGAGTGCGATGAGTTGGATATTGAGTTTCTTCTTCGCAGAAAAGCCTTGTCCCTATCATTTGGGCTTGTCTAACCAAACAATTTTTACGAGGCAATCGCGAAATGTCGACAGTAACTCCAGTTGCTTCGTATTTTCTCCCAAAATTCGGGTATTGCATTAATCCTATTAAATTAACGTTGCGTCTCTCAATAATTCTTTGGATTAGAGAATATTTCATATTTTTTGCAAATTCTGAATTTTTTTCGTTCAATTCTCCAATAACGAAAGAAAATACACCTTCTGCAGTTAGCAAAGTTGCATTTAGACTGCATAATTTTTCTAAGCCAATTTTTACTGGCTTTAAGCCAGCTACAATTGTAGTCACAGTTTCAAACTCTATATTGGTCATCAATTGTTCTTCTTTAATGTCAATTAATGCCTTCAAAATTGCTGACTTTATTTCTAAAAATCTTTCAAGCATTGCCAACAAACTATTCCTACGTGTTTTGGTATCCAAACAAACCATCTTTTCACAGCCAAAATCTTCTTTAACATCTTTACATCAACTTCTTCTTCGTTCCCGGGATTTCCCGGGAACGAAGTATAATTCCCGGGAATAGAAAAAGTACAGAAATCTTAT
>BMAW01035093.1:0-15290 GCA_019974015.1 Nephila pilipes | reverse complement strand
CTATTTTGCATTTTTGAAGAATTTGTGAATGGAAAGGAAAACTTTTCGAACCTTTAGCTGTGCCTAAGTAGACGCTGGTATAGCTTTACACTGCAAAACGCCTGGAGGTTAAAAGGGGCGCGTAGAAATTGATATTGACCATCATAGAGTTACAAATGATGTATAATGATATTTGCCGCTATTTCTAAATGAAAAATCAATGATTTAATCTATTACACTGAATATATTTTACCCAAAATTGTCATGGATCATAATTAGATGTTAGATAGTCACATTTACTACGATTTTAACTGGTATATAATCTTATAAACTTTAGAGTTCTGTATTATTATCTAATTTACAACTGTTTGCTTAGAAAATTCGAAAGAGCAGGGCTCAACAATAATTTATGGTCTATGGGAATGGTTACATTTTTAAAATTCTACCATTACCTCCTACTTATATATCTTTTTCAATTTTCAATTGTTTGTAAAATATTTTTATTCATCCACTCAAGTTCAAATACATTTTTAAACTTGTAGATGACAATTTGATGTTAATAAAGTCTTTCAAATACTACACATTTAATTAAATTTAATTATGAAATGCAGTTTAGCCCAACCAATTTTATGATTTCAAATATAAACTTGGAGAATTTTTCGAAGCAAACCAGTGTGTAACCCACCTTTGGCAAAATACCTACAAAGAAGCAAACCAATGCTACTACTATACATATTTGTATACAATGGCAGTTGGTAGAGCGCCGGCGCAGAATCTTCATGCCTTTGACGAATATCGTCCAAGCATAATTTTCTATTTCATTTTCAAATAATTAATTTTAGTTTTATATGAGGGAAAATTATTTTATATAAGATATTTATCAGATAAAATTAGGAATGTCATTATCCATAGACTAAAGGCTCATCGCTGGAAATTTTTCTTTGCCACTGAATATTGTGATTCTATCATATGAATAATTATATTTATAGTAATTGTCATTATTTAAAAGAAGTAATTAAAATAACTTTTTGTTGACCCATGGAAATTGACTTCAACAAATTCTATTACGTGTCTTTATAAAAATCATTAGACACCTCGGATATCAATGGTGTTGGTTTTTAATTATTTACAGCTTGGTACCAATTTGTGAAATATATTTGCTGAGTTTTAGTAAAGTTCGATCTATTCGAGTTCAAATTTTATCATTTATTGAATGTTAGAAATCGAAACGCATCGTCATTGTTTTGTTATTTGAAATTTATGTTGACACCATCTGTGTTGTTTGTAATATTGGCTCAGATTAAATACCAGTGCCATACATTACAAAGAATCTGACATCATATGTCGTTTATCTATTAACAAATACAATTGTTACACAATTTCATCGCATAAGTTCAAGACATATAGAGTTATGATTGTAATACCACAATGTCGTTGTTGTACGTAACCCGTTAAAATTAAGTTGCTAAAGGTAGTGGAACCAAATTTGTTACGTATTTTTAGAATTGCTCTGACTGCCGATATCGACCAACGCAGTAAATTAATTATCAATAATAGTAACCGTTTCATAAATCTGAAGAGGAAAGATTTATGCTCACATAATATTATCCGTTCAATTAGAATATAATACACATGGCAGAAATTCTAGTCAAAATATTACAAATATTAAACTTTAAACTTCGATGTTTGTCGGGGAAAATGAGAAATGTAACCTGCCATGTTACAATATAGAAATGTCTTGGCTATTATCCTTCAGACACACCTAGTAAAGTAATAGTTTTTATTCATGTCATTTCGATTAAAATCAGGAGGATATGTAAGTATGGAAAAGGTTTATATAATTCACTATTTTTATAAATACAAGTTTTCTTTAAATTTGAAATAGAAGGAGTTAATTATTTAAAATAGTTTTAGTTAATGAGTAAAACTTATATTAACACAACATTCAAATAATTAAAATTGTAATTAGCTTCATATTTTATGTGAGTTCTAACTACAATAAATATTAGTAAAGGATTAATTTGATGTAATTTATGTCTAATTAATTGTGTATGAATTTCAGCTGCATTTGATAGATGACAGTTTATAAAGGTTAGTAAAGAAACTCAAGGTGATACAGTTACCTTATGTAAAAATACTTTTCCTGATTCGATTAAAACTCGCTCAAATATTATCTTGTCTTGCCGCATTAAAGCAACTAGAAAATGCAAATGATTTTCGCAATCTTGTACGAAATAATGCAATGGCAAATGAGTCATTACCTCTAAACATTTGCTCTGAAATTTAGATATCTTTAAAGCTGAAGAAGAAAAAGGATTATTTAATCAAATACATGCTAGATGCATCTTAAGCTATTACAGTAGGAAGAATGTAGAAGTCGAACTTTGTTTATCATCAAAATCTGTTTTCACTTTCATCAATGGCGTTTAATGACTCTAAAGTCGAATTGCAAAGACTGAAACGTCACTTAGAGTTCTTATTATTGCTTTTCATCCATTCCCACCATATTTAGAAAGTAATCTAATCCATCTGAGAAAAGATAAGATATGAATTTCTGATATTCGGTATTTAAATCTTATGGAGAAATAATGCCGTTTTTCCTTGCATTAAAATCGAATGCGTCAATGAATAAAATAACTCTGTAAACTGTTTAACCCTCGAGGTGGCTGATATTTACCAGCCAGAATGAAACGCACACAGATCATAACTGCACACCGGTTTGACAGAGCTTATTTTCATTCATTCACCACAGCCATGCATATGTATCAGAGAAATATTTTAAGAACTAAAAATAAATAAATAAAATCTAAAAACATGAAATGAAATAAATAAAATCTAAAAATATATGAAAATAAATAATAAATAAAATCTAAAATATAATAAAATAATAAATAAAATCTAAAATATAGAAAATAATAAATAAAATCTAAAATATTGAAAATAAATAACAAATAAAATCTAAAATAAGAAAATAATCAATAAAATACACATGTACACATTTGAACTTCATTGAAATGATACATAAATGACTAATTTGCTCGAAATTTGATTAAATAATTATAATGATGAAGCAATCAGGAATTATTGGTGGTAATTTAAACAAGCTTGTGGTGTTCGTTGATTGTTCGTGAAAGAGTTTTTATTTTGATTCAGATTTAGATGTCTGATTCTGCAGTACAGTGTATTAAGAGCAAGACCTTGTGTGTAAGTAAGTTTTTACTTTGACCTGTCATGTGACGCATACATATATCGAATGGGAGAGAATAAACGTTTTGTGTGTCAACTTTGAGATGATTAGTAAATTTTCAAAACAAAAATTAGATAAATACCAAAGGTGATGTGTGTGATTCAATTAAAAGCTTTCTCTTAAATTGCTATTAAATAAAAATTATTTAATTCAATAGAACAAAAACTTAAGCATATGAAATAGTATAAAAAGTATTAAAATATAAATATTAAAAGCAAAATAATATCCATGGCTATATACATACTCATCATCATCTCATTTTGTCGGGAACATAACCTCCCGGGCTTTGTAGAACTCTGTGAATTGGCTATTATTTGAGGTGAGACTGAATTTTGGTTTACACTCACCCAGAAGTTAAGATTTGATATTAAGATAATAAAATAAAATTACAGTACAATAGCTTTTTGAAAATATGAAATAATTTGAAAATATGCTGAATATATATTATTAATATTCTGAATATCACTAGTTGAATACTGCTGTTAAAATTAATCCAAAAGAGAAGATGGTTGAAATTCATGAGTTTAGGCTTAGATATTACAGTAATTTCCATTGGATTCCGCTTACTTGAAACTGGCCTCCAGTAAGTGGAGAGCGCTCCAGCCATCGATGGTGGTGTGTTAATTCTGTATATATAGGTGGGCATAGTGATTTGTGAGGAGTGTGCTTGTGTTACCAGTGTGTTTTTATAATATAAGGAAATTAAAACTAAAATTTCTCGTGGTCTGTGTAGTTGTGGGTTGCTCTCTGAGGTGTACTTTTCTATTTTGAATGGTTTTATTGCCCGTAGCATCAATTTTGGTAGAAATTTGATAATTTTTGTAATGCTTTAAGTGTTGGTTTAATTGAGCATCTGATGTCTGTGTTTCATGCGTTCATGTGCCTTTACCATCATTCTAATGGTGGAATTTTGGGATTTTTAATAATCCTGCGTTGTGTCGGCAATGCGACCAGACCGTTGGCATAGGTCAGATAGGTCTTAGTATCAGGTAGATAAGCAATTTATTACGTCTACTTAATGCAGATTTACGAACAAGGGAAAATATTGCAGAATTATACCGTTTTTAATCTGCAGAACGTTGTTTAAAAGTATTTTTATCCAACGTTACACCAAGATATTTGCGTCTAGAGACCAGGTGGTTTTTGTTTCCAAAATGTCTGGTTCATTTTCTGTAGTTTTGGATAAAGAAGACGGCCTGTCTGAAACGTCTTGTGGCCATTTTCCAAGAGTACCATGCTTCAGTTTCTGTGGTGTTCGTTTAGTGCTACTTTATTTTTGGTGAAAGTAGCGTCTTGCTATATCGCGGCGTTATCTGCATACATGCATATTTTGTATTTTGTGTTTAGGATGTCGTTCACGTAGTAATTGAACAAGGTGGTGAGGATCTTTGCGGACCCAGTCAACTTTTCTTAGGATTTGATATTGTTCATTAACGGTGACTTGAAAGCTTCTATTGGTGATATGGAGTTTTATTATTTTACGAGATATGCAGGGGTGTTGTAGCGATCATTTTGAAATTAAACCTGTATGCCAGACTCGGTCAAGTTGCCTTCTGATATCCAGGAAGACCACACCAGTATTTTGACTTTGTAAAATCCACAGTCTTGATGAATACTCTGAGCAGTTGGTGGATGTGGATAATTTCGACGAATCCATGTTGTTCGTGGATGATGATATCGTGGTTCTAGAAATTTGATAGTCTATTGTGGATTATTTTCGGCTAGTTTGCTGAGGAGAATAAGGAAATTGGTCTGTGTTTTGGCCGGGCAGATCCTTACCCGGTTTCAGGATAGGGATGACAACAGCGGTTTTCCAGGACCTGGAAGCAACCGAGATCCAGCATATTGTGAATGATTTTAGTTGAAAGATGAGGTGTGGCAGGTTTTATCATTTTTATTGCGATGTCTCTCCTGGTGCTTTTACCTTTTATTTTCTTTATGTAATCTGCAATTTCTGAGGTGGAGGGGATTTCGAACAATTCTTCATTTTAGATAGTTACAACGACATCCTTGCATTAATGTCGAATAGGTGTTTATGTCATTTAATCTGAATTGGTTCAGTTTTGAATCAAAATTGATTTTTCTAGTGTTGTTTGGCAAGGATAATGAAGTTGGCCTTTAAGGGCGGAGATAGGAACCTGCTTTTTCTGAATGCTTTGGCCATACCCCAGTAGCGTTACCAAGCCAGCACCTGGTTTTCAAGCGTGTCTTCCCATTCTTTATTTTGTAAGGCACTTTACGCCTAATTTGCCTTGAATTTGTTTAAAATTTTTATCGGCAGGAGTGGGTGAATTGCCAGGTTTTCTGCCTTTGTTTCTTTCTGAATAAACCTGGTTCTGTCCTGATGAAAGTCTGTTTGCTAGCATTTGGTTTTATAAGGATTTTATGTGCACTAAAATGTTTTGTGAGTTCTGATGTTTTCAATATCCTTCCACTGTTTGCTTTGGGGAGGAATGTGTTGATTGTGTTTTCTAGCAATGTGTTTTGAAAAGATCCCAATTTGTACGAACTTTGTCTTCAGGAGTTCTGTGTGTCGAAGTGACCAGTTAATAGGTTGTAGATCGCTACTTAACCCGGTAGCGAGTGAATTTGAGCGGGCCAATGAAAGTTCTTGTAATTACACGTCGATGAAGGAGTTATAGCGTGTTGAGTGGCACATTTCTGCCAGTTTTTGATTGGCAAAATTTTAATGTGTTACCTCGAGATGAATTATAAGGCGCAGCCCCAGCTAGTGTACAAGTTTAGCATTAAGATCTCACAAATTAATGAAATGGGTCTTAAATTTTGAATAGTCTGAATATCCTTTGGTACTAATGAGGCTCTAACAGATGGTATACATTGAGGTAACGAGTAATGGTTTCCATCTGTTGGGGTGAGGCAAATAATGGTTGCTTCTGCACCGTTTAGTGAGGGTGTTGGGATTTGGTAGTGGGAAAGGTTTTTAAAATTGTGCTGCAGGGTTTATTAATGTTGCAGGTTCTAGTTTCTGTGTATGGTGTAGTTAGCATAGAGAATTACACCCGGTCCCAGATGTGTTTCTGTAAAAGAATTAAATCTGGGGAGGCGACAAAGTGTCGCAATCCATCACGACACTTACCCCTCATGTCCAGAACCACCTGAGGCCGAGTAGGGTGAATTTAGTTGTTTGTGGGTGGTGAAGGACCACCCTGCTATAAAGACATTGTTTGATCGTTATTGATTTGGACATTATTCAGTGTTTCAAAAGTTTAGAACTTATTGAATAGGTTTTGAAGTTCACACTGATTGCAGTGATGAAGTTGAAATTTCCGGGCAATTATTAGTATTATTAATACTTGGGTATTGGGGTGTTTGTCGGCTCAAACTGATTTGAAGCTTCGGTTGTTTTGTGCTATGGGTGGCGCCACTTCTGGTATTTGTTATACAACCTCGCAAAGTGAAATCCGCAGTAACTGGTCTTGATTCTATTATGGCGTTTCTTTCTGACTATTTTGGGTTACTTCCTTTGGTTTCTTTAGGGAATAGCAAGTATTCAATAGATGCCATATGGTTTGCAGTTAATGCAGGTTGATTCTCAAGTCTTTCTTTATTTCGCACCTCCAGCCAGATGGTTTGTCTGCATTTTGCGCGGGTGTTCATCCGGCAGTTCACATCAACGAATGGTGAAAAATAGTTGCAGTTGTAACACTGCGTTGTTGTTTGTTTTTCTTGAATGGCACTCATTTTCACCATTATGTACGCATTGCACTGATCTATAGATGTCGAGGGCGTCCTCGGTTCTCACCTCCTACCAGTGAAGATGGGAGGGGAGTTTAGTTTGAGCCGGTGCAGCTGAGCCGACTCCTTCTTCGGACTTTAATGCCCTGGTTTTCCAGATCTTCCTGATATCTTCATAGCGTGAGATGGAAGGCCTTTGATATGCATGACTTCCTTCTACAGCAGCGCCATTACTGCCTTACTC
Organism: Nephila pilipes; assembly: GCA_019974015.1. NCBI lineage: Eukaryota > Metazoa > Arthropoda > Arachnida > Araneae > Nephilidae > Nephila > Nephila pilipes. The sequence goes on along the minus strand of BMAW01035093.1, from coordinate 8,124 downwards.
AACCAGCCGAGAGATATCTTTCGCCCGATTGGTGTCTGTCGCCTGACCCCTTGGTCCAGAGTTCGAATCTGCGCTGCTCGCCACAAGTTGCCATGGTGTGACCCCGGACAAGAACACTAGATGGCACGGCTGCCTGTACCCACTGTTTGCATATGCCCGATCGATCGCCGCTGCGGGTGACTCAGGCTTATAATTAGGTGGCAGCACTATTCTACCGTTTGCATATGTCTGATGCAAAAACTTGTCTCTGTAACACGTTGCCTCTAGTGATATTCGATTCTGAAAACGCACGTTTCGGCGCCTTCTGAACAAAATGGCGCACGTTTATCTTCCATTCCGTATCACGCTGCGATGATACTGGAGTGTGTATGACTTCCTTCTACAGTGCAGCGCCACTGGTTAAAGGCCTTTACCAACCAGCCCGGAGATATCTTTCGGCCTGATTGCAGGCCTGTCGCCTTCGACCCTTCCAGAGTTCGAATCTGCGCTGCTGTTTCTGCGACCGCCACAGATGACCTTCGCCTTCAGATAAGTGGGGCTGGATGGTGCAGTGGCTCTTCATGTTGGTTAGTTGGGTGGTGATTCTTCATGGTCGTCTTCTGATCTGGGGTTGATCTTTGGTTATATTGTCCTGAGAGTTTCCAGGTTGATTCTTGGAAAATTTCTATTGATGGCCTGGATTATTAAATAGTAGTTAGGAGAAGCCTGGCATTATTGGTTGAATTTTGGTGGTGGTGGAGGTCGGTGTCAGTTTGTCGGGATCGCAATCCGATAAAGTGTCAAAGCCACATTTATCTGATTGAACATTTATTCTTTTATTATTTTTAATGGTTTGGTTAGGTTTTGAAAACTTTCACATCGATGGGGCGCTGAGCTTTAGAGCTCTGCTCGTACTTGGCTGGGCCTCGTTAGGGCTTAGTTGTTTGGCTGATATTACATGAGTCAGCCATTCTTTCTCAAATTTTAATGCTACGGTTATTATTATTAAGGTTTAAATTATGCAGTTTATGCCTTTAACTGGGCAAAGTATTCAGCTCACCTGTTAGTCTGTTGATCCATATCTATAGTTCTTTTTCAGTTAGAAGGTCCGTGGCCGTTCTTGAGTCTTTTTCATCGATTTGCTTTTCAACCCAAATATTCATTGATGTAGTCTCGGCTGCAATACGTTAGATTTGACAGATCAATAACTGGATCTCACAAATTTGTGAATTTGGCGCTGAATATTGCACTGCCAGAGAGTTGCTATTTCATCGATGCACCGCAACGGCGGCCATGTTAGGCTTCGTTCCATAGAATCCAGACGTTGAATCCTCAGTTCACGAATTTTATTAATAAAAGATCAAACAAAACAGCAATATGATCTTGTTGTTACCTCTTCCGCAACATTTCATGATAATTAATAATATCCAAAGATCGAAGAAAAACGTAATGAAATAGACAATTCGACAACAACACGTGTGACAAGTTGATCGTGACATGCTTTTGTATACATACATACGACTACATGTCATTAAGTATATACAAGGGATGTCCAGCTTTAATGTGACCGATAATTCCTCGAACCGTTCGCTAGATATGCACTTCCAATTTGAAATTATTTTAAAAAGGTAAAGACTGTTTATACGCGCTTTTCGAACCAAAAACCCATTTAGCAAAAATACAAAATTAAATTTTATACGGTACCCAAGTCCTATCACTTATATTTAGAAACGATACAAAGCCAATAAAAGTAAAGTAAACACAGAAGGTTTACCTCATTACGATAACAACTGGCCGAGTTATGAATCTTTGAAAATTATACATTTCATCCATTTTCAAGAAGCTAGTAAGGGACCGTCACCAAAGTGAAATTAATTGAACCTGCCAAGAAACTTTCGTTTTAATGTCACTCTAATGGGCCAGTTTTAAAAGTACATACATTATGTTAATACAATAACTAAGACTTAAGAAATAAAATTTATTCTGTGTAATGTAAAACATAGACAAATAAAATATTTTGACGAAGAAAACATTTCTAAAAGCGGTTCCGAAAAATAGACTTATTTGTTATGGTACTGATCACGTTAATCGTTAAAAATATTGCGTAGTCGCTTGTAATTGCATACAGTTGTAGTCTAATATTGAATTTAGTATGGGAGAACGAGATGAATACAAATGAAGAATACTGCGAAATAGTACTGTTGTAGGGGAAGTGTATTCGAAATAAGAGAGAGGCGGCAAGACTATGCCATTAAATTTCTGCAGTCGAAGACATCCATTCATTATTTTACTCATTTCATTCAAAGTACAGTTGTTACAAGTCATTAAATAGATGAAATATTCAAATATTTTGAATAAGAGTGCATTTTTGAAAACCGTTACTTAGAAACATGGAAAATAATTATAAATTCATAAGAAAAGCTGACTTGCTTCCAACAACATATTTAAATATTATTGGTAGCATTCTCCTTACAATATAAGAAATCAAATAAATGTGTATTTATATGGTAATTTTATTTAGCATTTGCATCAATTTTATAACAATTTGCTGTAATCTATTTATAGCAATTATGACATACATTTTAAATTTATTAATAAAATATATTCACATTTTGGAAAAAGCAATATGTAGATTTAAGATCATTTATATATATGACACTTTATTTCTAATAGTTGATCTGACACAAAAACACAATATAAAATGCTAACACTTCTAACCAACAAACTGTCAAAGTTGTTTAATAAATTGCTTCAAATCGCTTTTAAGAAAGGACTTAAAAATTGCTGGAGAGAATTGATATATGGGGTGTTTCTAGCTTCAAAGAAAATAGATGGTATCCTGAATAAAATACTGTTACTCAAAATAAATCTTTAGTACTGAGAAAATGATTTTCACTTCAAACTTATTTCTACTCATTTTATGACTGGCAAACAAACGAAAATACCAGATGTTTATCCATAAAAACTTTGTTATCTCTGATTATGAAATTTAGACTTAGTTGTTGAAAATTATCAAATTTGATTTACTTTTGAGAATTGTTTCATTCTAGCTTCAAGAACTTTAGATGTTTAGTTGTAGGTGTTAGTGTGAATGTTTGAAGATAGAAATGCCACCTGAGGTATCGTCTTCATCGAGGTACAAAATTACAAAATTTCAGCACGACGTTATGGGACTTAGTAATCTTTACGAACAAAGTAGAACATTTTGACAACTTTTCGATTCTTTCCATAAACAACTTTGCTCATTTCAATATGAAACTTTGTCAGTTTGTGTAATAAAGTGCATAGTTTAAAATATCGGGTCAAGCTTTATTAATTTACTATATTTTCTATACACATCAAATATGAGTACAAAATTTGAAAATAAATTATTTATCTTTACGTTACCCACAAGATAACTTTTGAAAGATGTACAGTAGAACCATAATTTTATACCAAATTAAAATAAATAATGACCTCATTCTGTAGCCAAATTTTAAATTTGTCTTACATTAAAAATTGAAAATAAAACCTTTCAAGCTTGTATTTAGTAACTTTTTCAGTATATATCATGTTATAAAATAAAATCTATCCTATTAACAAAATTGAGGTTCACAGAATAAAGATTTACAGTACAACACTCATGTAAAATTTTAAAGGTATGCAAAACATTTTTAATCCTGTGGAAAGTGTGAAAATAAAACCGAGAAAAAGAAGTTTGTTTACATTATTGCTATTGTAATCAAGCCAATTTGAGACATTTACATTTTTTGTTGCACAGGGCGTAATAATTGTCGGATTTTGACACGGTTTGTTTTAAAATGCTCCTAACATTCAGTACTATTTTTTAAAATCAAATTTGAAAAATCGAATTTTTGAAGATTCAAAAGTACTAAGTCCCCTTAATATTCAATTCCATCATAAATTAGATTAATTATTTAAATGTGCTATATCTTAGAAATATATTTCAAAAAGATAAATTTCCTAAAACAAATGAGAGAATTTTGTAAATTCGTGATTATCCGAATCTCATGAACTCTATTAATACCTCAGCAGAACAAAACAATGAAAAATTTTAAATACACTAAAAAGGCTTTTTATGACTTTAACGTAATAAATTTATCATTGTAACAAAAAGAGGTTTACTATTTAGTATGTAAAAGTATATAAAATATTTATAGTCTTGCATTAAATATTACATAAAAGTAGTTTCAATATTACTGTACACAATATAAACTTTTAGCAATATTGAGTAATGAATATTAACCATTTGAAGACGGCGGGTTTTGTGAGGAAAAGGCTCTTAAGGACGGCACTTTCAGAGATGTTTACTTCCCCCTTTTTGGTCGCGGATTGATGGTACCATACATCAGCGGACAAAGAGAAGCAGGATAATTGTTGGTTTCCTGCTGAACAATGGGGATACTCGCGGCTTAGAAAGTCCCTAAATACAAAGAGTCTCCCTTTTTTAGGGAAAGCATATTTTCTTGGAGAATCCAATATAGTAATTACTTATGATTTCAGTTCAAGAAAATTTGCGAAATTTATTTATTTTATTTGTAAAAAAAGAAATTTCCTAACAATTTAAGCTGCATTTCACCTAAATTTCCTCTTTTATATTATTAAGAGCATTAAGAGAAATACCACGAAACAGTGATGATAATATAAAGCATTGCATAAAAAAAATGAAACATTTATTTCATTGTAAACAAAGGTACAATAAACAAAACCAAATTTAATTGATTTTATTCAAGTAAAATTTATTTATGTTTTGATTTTCTGTAAATTCATTAAAATATGTCTAAAATGTTTTAAATTTATTTTTAATACTTTTAAATGCAGGAATTTGGTACACACCTGGTGTTAAAACTTAAAATAATGAAATTAGAAATAAGAAGTAAATTATATGATTCTTCATAAATTGCACGTAATTATAATCAATAATATAAAATAAAATAAAAGCAAAATTGTTGATCATGTCTCTTTATGTTATAATGTAAAATTCAGATTTTCTGAAATCGATACTGAAGTAAGTTTAAATATCTTATAAGTATTCACAGCATTTGTATGACAATAGATATATCGTCATAAATCAACCATGCATTTTTGGAAACTTCATTGTTAATCAATTTATAATTGTTTTTCTCTTTTAGAACTTGCCAGAAAATTCTTAAGAATTTACCTCTTAAGAATTTTCTTATATATCTTCCATAAAGGAATGATAGATTTGATATATAATTGTCCTTTTTTTTATTGTTCCATAATCCATTATATTAGGATACATTAGAATTCATAATACTCGTTGAATCCTAAGATTAAGTATAAATTTTATTAAAAGCATTTTTCAAAAATTAAAATTTTATTTTCCTGTGATGTAATTCTTCCTATATATGCAGAAAATTATGATAAAACATTTACTGTGGCAAATAAATAAGATCAATTGCAGGTAAATGTTTCGCATTATGCTATAAAATGTGAATATCCTAAGGTTATAAATGTTGTCACTTGTTAAATAGTGCCATATTGTAGTCTCCACATGTTTTTATTGAAAAAATGATCGCGATTAGGGATTCCCTAGTGTAGCAGAACTGATACACTTTAAATCAAAATCCTTACGTGCCGTGGTGTGGAAATTAGAAGTAGGCACTCTAGTTTGGCTATCGTTCTAGTTACTTGATCGTCATTTAAATTATGAGCTACGTCTTATTACTTTGTCCCTTATGTTACTTGTAAATGAAATATTAATAATTTATCAATTTACCGACGTATTCCTAAAAATAAATTCTTTAAATAGTTACACATAAGAAATTTAAAATTATATTTTTTCTAACAGTAATAAAATGTTTTTATGAGTAAAATAGAGAAATGCTTTGAATTTTTAAAATACTTGATAGTAAAACGCAAACAATAAGCTGATATCAAAGACAAAATATTATGACTACAAACATTTTTAAGTTGCCGAGGAGCTTCATGTATCTGGGTAAACTGGTTTATATAAAAAGGAGTATATTATTCTTATTTGTACTTAATTGTTTCTTCTGAGAGCAATGACAATATACCTGAGCTTCTTACTTTTTTATCACCTTTCGAACAAAAAAAATATATATTCTTAGCCTTTGGATAATCCTTACTTTTTATTTAAAATTTCAAAATAATTGCATAACATTGCTTAAATTCTAAGAATACTGCTCTGATTTTTGTGCGATAATGAACTGATTTTTATGTGTGATTCTGTGCATGAGATAGATCCAATACGTTAGTACGAAGTCAACTCTTTCGATCAACATTCAGAAAAATTACAAAAACCTTTCCTTCTCAACGCTCAGACTCCTCAGTCGATTTACAGATAACTGATAACATTTTTTCTTTACTTTCTGTGACTTTCTTTAAAACAAAGGAAAACTTCTGCTACAAATATCGCCTTTTTACCCCCCATCCGCCTCGTTTGGATAGTCCCCTAAGAAACTGGGTCCTTTTTACCTTATCTCTCAAAATCTAACACAATATCAATTCTTCGAAAGGTTATTTTCATTCTCCTGATAACGTTCGCAAAGTAGAAGACATTCTTTTAAGTTATTCGGCATAGTTTCTATCTATCCCATGTCCGACAATTTAATAGAAAAAAATGCACTTTCTAAAGCTTTATTACTGCAATAGGAGGCAGAACCACGAAAAAATAGTTTTCCGGCTACTTGAAAGCAAACTTGAAGATTTACAAAAAGGCAGATGAGCATTTCTAGATTTTATTACTGGAAAAAGACATATAATAATTAATAATGACGAAACCCTGAAATAATTAACAATAATCAAGAGGGAGAAGCATTCTGTGTTGATATAAAATCTTTTACAACTTGCTTTTCATACTCATTTACAAGAACCATCTGATTCTCTATTCAGAGTTTCAAACGTTCAATATCCTTAGAGCACACACGAAGACTCCTTTCTTTGTACTATCGTAAATAAAAAGTGTAGCTCATGAATAAATAGACGGAAAAAAAAGAGAAAGAATACTTTTTGCAACGTTTTTCTGTATTTCACTTGAAGTGTGTGTCATCAAATTTTCAAGTGTTAATTTAACCAACTTTCCATTAAGATAGAGCTCTGAAACTTTGGGAATCGTTCTTACTCGCCTAACAATGCAGTATTTAGACATTGGCGACAAGTTTTGACTAATATTTCAATTTTTTTTAAATAACTTTTTTTGTGCTGTAACCTGGCGCCATCTATGGAAGATACATTGAATTACGCAGAGAGAGTGATCTTAAAGACGAGAGAGAGGTTTTTTACAAAGTTTTAACTAATATTTCAATACATTTTTTTAATAAACTTTGCCACCATTTAAAATCTTTGGTGTTTTATCTTGAATTTTTTATTTAAATATAACTATCTGTTAGACTACGTTCTGATTATATTTATTTTTCAGATAGATTTTAGAGCATTTTGAAAAATTTTTCGCAACTAATATTATAAAAGAAACTTACAATAGTTTTTTTAAAAAAACTTCTTTTATGTTTCGAAAAATCAGGAAATCCAACACTGCAGAACTCTTATTATTATAATATATAATAAAAGCAAAAATTTTTATTATATTATAATATATAATAAAAAAAATTTAATATATAATATATAATAAAAGCAGAAAAAAAATTTCATTCTTGCTTCTAAGGTTTTTATATAAATAAATGGAGCATTTTTCTTAAGCTGAAGAACTCATATATTAATATCGTAATTAATAGTTTTTGTTTTTTTTTTGCTACGAAGACTCAACTCTTATACATCAATTGTCATAATAAAAATTGACGAAGTTAGTTGCTTGCATTTTATAAATTCGAAGGACTAAAATGGATAGTTTTAAAAATCTGTAAAAGCTATTTCTGTATTTTTTTTTTTTTGCTGCAAATATCTTTTCTTTTTTCTTTTTTCTTGTTGTTTATACACGATTAAAAAGTTTTTTTTAATGTTTCGATATAATACTTTAAAAAATATTTTTCACTAAGCATAACGTAAGATGACAGTAAAAATACGTTTCTGTACAGGAATACATTGTGTAATTATGCACAAATTTTCATCAAAAACTAAACTCAAAAATTGCTTCGAATTCTCCACAAATATATTTTTAAGTAGTTTTACAGGTATAAAAATTAATAAAAATGTAGAACTGAGGTA
>BMAW01035069.1:0-15201 GCA_019974015.1 Nephila pilipes | reverse complement strand
ATTGAGAACGGGGTGAGGGTGATGAAGGTTGATTTGAATTAATTTGATCTAGAGCTACCCAAAAAGGTTATTGGTAACTGAGCTCGTAATTTTGGACTACTATCAAATGTTTGTGTGTGACGACGATGACATCTGAATGGGTATAACTCTCTCCTAATTTTCACAACACGTACTTTGAGAACCATTTTAACGCTCAGCATTATTCCGCGTGGCATATATTCATTGGAATGGGAATTCAACTTTGCTGAAATCATACGAACATACATTACATTCAAAAGTAGAGTGAAACTGAGTAAATGGAGATTTCAAGCTCCCTTTCTTTCACTCTCAATCTTCTGTTTGATACAAAAGGGAGCATACAAAATTCCTTTTTTTTCTTCTTTTGCTACCTCTTTTGTAATTTTTTCGTGATTCTTGAAGTTACTAAAGCATATACTGTTCATACGTAGCAATCGGAGTCCATTGTGTATGTGTGCTACTAAACTTTGGGTTAAGTATTAATATAAATTCAAAGTAATATAAGTTCCAATATAGACATAAATTTTGTGTTAAATTACAGAGAGCATTTGTATTAAATTATAGAGTAACTGGGCGATACGAGAAAACAAATTAGGATCATGTATGAAATTATTGCAATATGTCAGTCAATTGCCTCTTACTTAAATCTCATAAAAGAACACTTAAAATATTTTTAAAAAATTAAGTTTATTGTCTAATTAACTAATCCATAATTCATAATCATTTTTTCTTAATCCTTATCATTATCAACGTTATCAATAAGTTAATATTTATCCTCACTTTTTCACCATCCATGTTGTATACGTTTATTATGTTCTCAAGCAATTTCTTCTTGTCTTTCCCCTTTTCAATTTGTTTGATAACATTCCTACCCCCCTGCGATCTTTGCTTACGTGTTTGCCCTCTTTCTACATTATTTTAATCAATACTAGAATCTCTTATACTAGGATTTTTTTTATAACTCTTAAAAATTGACCAATACAAAATGGTTGAATGTGCAACTAATCTCACAAAAAAAATCCATACTAGAACATTTCGTTTTCCAAGAAATGGTGATTCATACGTATATAAAATAAAAAAAAGGTATTCATCTTTCCCTTAACAGGAAAACTTAATGTCAACAAAAAACAAACAAACAAAAAAATCGGAATCTCATAAAAAAAAAAGAAAGAAGAATTATGATGTCCTTTTGTCAAGGAGTGATATCACAAGCGATTAGTTATTGAAAGAGCCACAGTAAAACTGCGTTGAAAAGCAAAATTACATGTTACTGAACCACGTGTTTTTGACTGGATAATCATATATAATATCTTATGAGATAAGCGATAACTTCCTGTGTTTCTTGTACTGCTTTTTGAAAACATTTCATTCTTAAATATGCGCTTAAAAGCAAAAATTCTGTGCTTGATTACGAATTTCTCAAATGTCTTTCAATGCATGTTTCATAAGACATTCATTTTACTCGCTCAGATGATATCTCAGTATTATATGTGAGATATACATAGTATTGACCCGTGATATTTATTTTATTGTTAAAACATTGATTACTGTAATTGTGCCTATCAGAGTGTTAAAAGTCATCCGTGTGTTGTTGATATAATCCATGCTAAGATCCCTTAATTGATATTTAGAAGTGAAAATGTTTCACTTATGGGATAACTAACTATATTATTTCTTCCAAATTCCATTAAAACTTTTAAAAAAAATTTATTCAATATTTCTTTTGTTGTTGTGGACATTATCTATTTATACCACATGAAAACTATTTATTTTATATACAATCTTTTGTTCCTACAAATTTCAGATAAGGCAGATAAGGCTATATACGTATAAATATATCAGGTATATTTTATAATATTCATATGAACATTCTCGTTATAAAATATATCAGGTATATTTTATAACATTCATATGAATATAGTTAAATTGTGCTTTTAAATTTTTGAAACATAATGTTTCACTCAGAATTAGAGAAAGACAATTTTTTTTCATTGATTATATTTCCTGTAAAATTTATTTAAGGAAATGTTTATTGGTGTTTGATATTTTTTATCAAATATGAATATTATATTTTTATATTATCATATTTAATATTTTTGTTTAAAATAACATTTTTTTAGTTTCTTTTTTCTTTTCATTTACAACGATTCACTGAAATTTTACCTTAATCAACAAACATCTTTAAAAATTATGTTGAATTTTTTCAGACATCAAAACGTGAAAAATTAACGTTATATAAAGTCATGGTATTCCAAATCTCTTAATTTTGCATTAAGCACTCAAAATTCAGAAAATTAATTATATCTCTACATATGTAAATGTGATATGTACATTTAATTGTAATAAATTTAATACCATATGTACAGCATCAAATGCTTAAAGATATCGAGGGAATTGAGCATAATAATGCAATCCCTTATTGTGGTCAAATCTCGTTGGTAATAATACTTGATTATTCGGATTATTTAGCTTTGATTCATTCAGCCAATCCAATAACATTGATGATTTCGAGATTTGAGACGGAAAGTCAAATATGGGATTATTCGGTTTCTACTCAAGTATAAGGCAAGTGAAAATGTTAAAAGTACGCTCACGTATTTATTTAAAGTAAGTTTAAATTTCTCTCTTTATATCACTGCTTGCACAATATTCTCGTTTTTTTTTAAGACAGATTATAGACATTATTTATTTATATAGAATCTTTTTCCCGTGAGGGCATGTCAAACGAGAATGATTCTGTGAAATAATGTGTTAAATATTGGCATTTTACTTTGTTCATATGTGGCCGCGGTAGTTTTTCTTTATTTATATGTGGTCACAAACTCGCTGCCGGACTTGTTTTTGTACGAGTCGTGAGCTCCAGCCAAGACACTACTATTGAGTCACCGTTTTATGAGGGTAATACACGTTAAATAAGCTCGAGGTCCCCAAGCACTTCCGTTCGCGTGGTGTGAAAGTTTGGAGAGGGATGTCCCAGCTCAGGTGTCATCCTCGTCATTTGACAGAGGTTCAAAATTCTGAGGTTCGCGTATTAGTTTACATATAAGGTGTCCGTTTGAATTGAATTCATGCGAATCTATATTTTTGTTCAGATCTTGATGAGATTTTGCTCGCTTGATCTGTTTACATAAGATTTCGAAGGGGTCAAGAAATCTCATTTGTATTGGACGTGTAAAAGAGACGCAGAGTATATGTTTGATATTTATGTATATCTAAAAATTTATAAATCGTAATCTTAAACCCCCAATAACAATTTTTAAAAGGCAAGTGATCGAAAATATTTCTTTTCTCAAATCATGAGATAACTAATTTTAATATATTGTAATACGAATTCTATATATAATAAAATACAATTTGATTAATGACGGTTTTGCTCCGAACGGACAAACGAAAAACATTATGTGCCCTCAATCACCGTGATAAAAAAATTTTACTATCCCAAATAAAATCTCTGGTTTTATTCGAGCATCGTTAAATTATGCACAGAGCGCGTTGAGCCAAAATAAGAGGGAGTTTACAGTCTACGAGACATTTATGAAACTACCCCTTCTTCGTAAATGAAGCCTCATCACTGCAGAAAGCCCTAACAACGCCGGGTACTGCAGCTCGTTGACTATATTATTTTTTCAAAATATCGCTTTATTTGATTTAGACCGCGGGATGGTGAAACCGATCGCAAAGTTATTCTATATTTTCCAAGCTCCATCATTCTAAAACAAATTTTCCTTTGAAGTCTCCGTTAAACTCATGCTATCGAGCAGGAGTGACAAACTCAGTTACAGTCATGGGCTGTTTTCTAACATGCTAAAATGATCGGGGGACGGTATTAGTATGTAGTTATACCGGTAATTTCTGTTCTCATTGTTTGCTTTCCAAATATGAATACTGTTCCTTATGATCTGTATCATGGTTTACCTTTTAATATTGCATTTTTAATATTATTTAACACTCATTCACTTATTGTTGTATTGATTAAGATACAAACACATTTATGATATTTTAAGTAGAAATATACAGATTTCCATCTTTCTTGAAACATTTTTTCTCATTTTTATCAATCCTTTTTTTTTTTTTTTATCTTGTTGAATTTAAGGGCGTAACATTAGGGATTAAAATAATATTGAACATTACTTTGTATAAATAACTCTTTTTATTCTAGAAATTTAAGACTGAAAACAATTACGTGAGCTACATGTGTGTGCAAAATTTCGACTCAAATGTACATTGTTCAATGAAAGGCCCGGGCCCCTAGGACCTCATAAATCCACCAAAGATGTAACAGTGGTGCGAGTAAAGGAGAAGTAGAGCAGTGGTATAGGGTCGAAGGTGTGGAAAGTTAAGGAGCACCTTCCCTAATTAAAGAGAATACCTCCTCCTCGTTAATATTGTTACAAAAATTTCCTGGGTGTGGGGAAGTGAAATCAGTCCAATACGGAGGATAACAACAAATGACGCTTTGTTCGTAAGTCTTCGGAACACCACACAGGTAGAAGAGCTTGGACAATAGCAATACAAACAAATACGCAGCACATACACAGTTTAGTAACATAGATACAGGAACAAAAATGTACGTCTGCAGATCAGCAACACAAACACATACAAAACACACAACACTAATAATAACGTTCATTTCACCAGCTTGCTGGTTCACACTACGAACACCTCCGCAGTAATACTCTGAATTTCTAGAGCAGGCTTCGACATTTACCGGTAGATACACGCTGCTTCTCCACAAACTCACCCGACAGCTTCCAGTCGATTTCCTGATCGATCTCTGTTACAGAGACTTCAAAAACAGACTGATTCTGACTAACAGACTCTCGGGGGTTTTCTCCCCTTCCAGCTGGGCGTGACGTCACATTGAAAATTCAGGAAAAGTCCGAAACTTTCTTTCCAGTCGATTTTTCGCCTTGCTTTCTGCACATTCGGAATCTTTCCATTTGTCACCAAAGTCGCCAAGTTTCTCACCAAGTCGCCAAGATGATCACCAAATCCGTTACCAAGGTTAAGGAGTTTTTGCTTAACCTTCCTGGGGTTAACTGAGTATATGTCCGAAAATGTTTCTTTTCCTTCATAAGAGAACCGCTGCAGGGAAGCGCTGTCTCATGTTCATAACAATATTGAATTTTAAAACCATAAAAATAGAATTCCATAATTAATAAAAAAAAAGAGAAGAATTTAGTATACATATGAGACAACTAGGGGGGAGGGGGGGAGTGATATTTGCTACCCTGAAGAACGTAGGAGCCTGCCAGCGTACAAAGTAATCGTCTACAGTGGTGGGAGGGAGACGTGGTATTTATGCAAACAGGTAAAATTTGGTAGTAGGTTTAGGTGAAATGGAGATAATACGGAAATATTTCATCTCTCTGAAAAAACATAGATGAGGACGGGGTATCTCCTTGTATGCTTTGTCAGCAATCATTAAAATCGAGTAATGCTTAAATTAAATTCCTGATATATGAATTCTCTAATGTTATAACAAATGACATGGAGATAGGTTTTAAATGAATATTACTAGAAATACATTTTTCCCATAAAAAGGTTCAAATCATTTATATTTATTTTTAAAAAGATCCCAAATATAATGGGACAAATTATGTTACTCGCATGGTCTTAATGGATCGTAAAGCCACACCATCAGTCCCGAGTCAAGAAATGTGATCGTTTACATCAAATGTCTGCACGATCAGTTCGAGGGGTTGGTCAGCTCGACAACCATGATTTTGGCTACCCTTGACGCTACATCGAAGAAAGGAGCACCTTTTATAGTGTGATCAACAAGGAACCTGGTCGCAGCAATGGCGTGACGTCTTCTTTTAGAACGAATCTAGATTCTATTTACAACATCATGATGGTCGCATACACGTTTGACGTCTTCGTGGAGAATGCACATTGCCAGCGTAATTTCGTCATCGTCATACTGGCTCATCACTAGGAATGATAGAATTGGGTGCCACTGGATACATGTCTCGGTCACCTATTGTTCATATTCATGGCCCTTTAAACTGTTGCCATTATATTTCTGGTGTGTTAAGGCCTGTGGCTTGATCTTTTCTTCGAGTCCTACGAAACTCTACGTTTCAGCACGACCGCATGTTGCAAGTAGTTACTGAATGGACCTTCCTTGATACAGAAAATGTTCAGATGTTGTCCTGCCGGCACGTTCTCCAGATCTTTCACCCATAAAAAACTTCTGATGAAAGATCATATGCCAGTCACTATAATCGATGAAGTGTGGCATTGCATTGAAGGTGCTTGGGCAGCTGTACCTGTATATGTCATCCAATCTCTGACTCAATATCCAGGTGTAAAGAACTGTTATCGCTGCCAGAGATGGTTTTTCTTGGTACTGATTTCTCAGGATCTATGCTTCCAAATTTCTTGAAAATTTAATCACTTGTTTTTCTGTATTTTTATTTGCTCCATTAAATATTTTATTATTTGCATATCTTCCTGGTGAAGCAATTTTAATGGCCAGTAGAATATATATTAATTATACTAAGGCAAATTTTGCAATTTGAATATTTAAGAAATTTTATTATTTTTTTTTCGTTTGCGAATATATTATTTATAAAGTTAATCTATTACCAAATATATACTATCAAAATACGCATATTTTAAATCAGTGTATTAATTGTTGTTATAAATTAAAATTGAACATCATCTACATATAAAATAATTTTTCACTTACTTCTTTTCTGTGTCGGATTACATTCATTTTCTACCCTTAATGTCGTCAAATACAATACAACTGTTTTTGTGATACAAACGTGATTAGGATTTGTATGAAAAAACCATGTAAAATCCATTCATCTGTTCATGTGCACTATTTCATGCACCACTGCAATCGGAGACGCCATAAAAAGAACATGAGTGCACAGACCATGACCGCGAGCAGCATTCTGCCATACATTAGTTTCATACGGGCCGCGTTACCATGTACAACTTTAAATATTGCAGCATTTTTGTCCCTTCGTTTCAAATTAATTTTCTTTCAAAACTTTTTTTCAGTCAGAGAACTTTTCTAATGATACATGAAGAGAGGTTCTGTATTGATAAATGAAGCTTTTACCTAAGATTGTAATGAATTAATGTCACGCAAGAGCATTACGATAATTACGGGTAACAGATCCAGTAGTTTTGAGCCGTGGGCGAGTATATGGGTAGTTCAAAAAATACCCGTGTTAGAAAAATTCCAATGGAAAATGCTGTATTAGAAATGGGGAATGGGATAACTCTTTATAATATTGCCCAGTGATCATTTTTATTCTTTTTCAAAGAATTTTGAGTATAACTACTTTCACATCTCAAAAATTTGTCACCAAAACGTTTCCTGTCGGTGAGACCATTCTCGCCTTCTTTGGAACAGATGTTTTTGTATGTTGCTTGGTTTCCAGTGTGTAACGATTAAACCCGGTCTCGGCGACTGTAACAATTCGACGCGATGACAATCCAATATTTATTCGAAAGCAAATAGTTGCCAAATCAAAACTAATCAATGAAATAGTTTTAAATTTGTCGTAGCGCTGTTTAACAGACGAAAATACCCAATGGTAAACACCGACTTGCCTTAGCAAAGCGACCAATCTTCGAAAATATGTACTTTTTGAGGCCCCCATGACAAAGGCGATACTTGAGTTGGAGTCTCCCTCTCTTATTCCTATGACCTGTGTGGTGACCGGGAATGACTGAATAGTCCCACTGTATCTCATGCATGTGGTAAGAGGCGACTGAAATGGGTACCCAGCGTCTGGGGGTATAGCCGGGCACCCTGTCCCTAGGGATTATATCAGGGGACCTCAGGGACTTGCCTTCTTCAGGAAAGTATGGGCATCATGACCCCGAGGCACCCTAGTGATCTTTTCCTTTCCCATTGGGTTTACTGTCTTTGGTAAACACGGGTGACGCACTCCCGGAATACCCTAGAAATCCTTCTCTATTTTCGACCCTCCTTCTTGTCAACCACTTTTTGTCTTTTTTTTTCAGCTTCACGTCTAGACCACAGTTTAATCTTGTTTGGCGCAGCATAGCCATATCTGGCTCTTGCGCCAATAAACTTTACATTCACTCACTCTTATTCCTATGTTAGCGATAGCCTGATTGGTAGAGTAACGGACTTCTAAGTTGGATCCGGTCTCGGTTTTTCCAAGGTCACCGCATAAGGTGGCTGATGCACGTTTAATACGTCGGACTTCCCGAGGTGTGGTGCTGAAATTACGAGTGCGGAGAATATTTTTATGTCATCTGACCGTGGCTTAAAACTGCGAGTTTTATTGCCAAAAGATCTCGTATTTCTTACCTTTAGTGTGTCGTTAGCAAACATTCGATTTATCAATTCACTGTATTAGAGAAATTTTTACATTTAACGTACATCTATTTGTACTCTGGGTCTTTAATGAAATCGGAACTCGAATTTGAGATTAGACTTGAACTATGAAGTTTGTATGCCATAGTAACTCGTCTACCGCGGGCCACAATGCAAGCTTCAATAATGCATATGTACTGAAATTTCGTGAGAGCAAATTCCTTTTCAGCATCAAGATCATTTTTTCTTACTTGGGGGAAATAAAACTTTTGTTACAATCACCGACAACATTTTAAAGCCACAATATTTTTATATCTTTTCCAGGTTTCGGAAATTTGGGACAGCATTCCCAGGGAGAAATATAGCCATTGTTTTTGCAATTTATGGAAGTAAGGTTTTCAGTTCTATCTTTTACTGTACAATCTCTGGTTAGGTGTTCCTTGCCAATTTTTAGGCCTCTTTAGAAATTTTGCAGTTATTGGAGGAATGATTAAATTAATTGCAATTGTAACGCCTCTTTTGTTTCTGTATTTAACTATTTCAACATTTGTCAGGAGACATTTTTTTATATAGTATATTTCTTCATAGATACCTGTGTCCTAGTAATTTCTAGTAAGAAAAGTAGAAGAGGTCTTTTCGTTTTATATCCTTTTCCATCGAAAATCCCAGGCTTGCTAATTCAGCGCGGATGTCATTATTATCGGCCGAGGCCAGCAAAACCTTTTTAAAATTGATTTCAGAGATCTTTGCGAAGGTATTTCGATTATGTAATAGTCCCATTTTTCTTCTTTAAGGAAAGTTGGGATTTGTCTACGGTTATCACTGGTCAATTGGGAAAATTTTGATATAACCTTCCGCTAAAGTTGATTCAGTAAGTGGGATAATCCTGTTTATTTCTTGGAGAATTAAATTGTAATTTTGCGTCAAACGCATCATTACAGAAGGAATTTTGTTCATTTAAATTTGTAGATGGCAAGGCTCAAGATCTTTGTTTTGATCAGGGGGTTGAGATAGAACCGAGAAATGATTGAAGAGGTTAAATTGTACATCTTTTTTCGGTTATTTAGTCGTTTTGGTAGGAGATTTAAATCTTTAGTTATCAGTGGTTTTTAACTTTTTTCAGGAAGTAGTGGGGGTCATGGAGGTGGATTAGTTGGCTCTTTAGGCACGTAGGAAGTCTGAAAATCTTACCCATCAGGGTTTCACTATCTCATTTTTTGTATTTTTTTGTTTTTTAAAAACTGTTTTTTTTATCTATATTAAGAAATCGTATTTTCTGCACCTTGACTAATGTTAACCATAGTCCGTTCAATTTGCGTTCTCGTTAGATATTTTCATTCTGGCAGTCGTGAATCCTCGCTCAAGCATCATTAATTCATGACGTCTTTCTTTTGAATCCGGAGCATTTTCTTCTTCCTTTTGAGCTTCCATAATTATTGACTCACCATCTGTTAAGCTTTCGCCAGACGGTGTGGTGGGTTCCGTTTGGTTTGGTTTTTATTAACGTCGCACTAGAACCAACACGAGGGCTATTGTCGACGGACCTCGTAATTTTGAACCTAGGTCAAGTGACGAGTAGTGGGTTCCACGCCTAGAACCTTTACTGTATTTCTTAACAGTGTACTTTGTTCGAGCCGTTGCGACCGATTTATGTGTACGTCGGGAAGAAAAATTGATTTTGCGTAATGCTCGGTGCGAAAAAAATGTCTGCAGGACAATTTTCGCTTGAGCTTCCTCTGAGATGTCACACGCGGACAGTTCAACGTTGGCTTAAAACAACTGAAAACGTAGGTTTTAAAGGATTGAGAAAGGCATGTCTGTTAACTGATTTTACAAAATCAATTATTTGACGTATTCATGAATCATGGTGGTTCATCGAAGTATTTTGTGAGGTCACTTTTCCTCATTTCTTAATTTGTATTTGTTTTGAATAAACGAAACATTTTCATGGTCAGACTAATTTGCATGCAGTAAACTTTCAATCTTGCACATATATACCATTTTTATTTCATTTAAGTCATTTTTATTTCTTTACTGCTATATTACCAACAAAAAAAAAAAAAAAAAAAATCAATACAACCCATATTAAATCAATACTAATAATTTTTCGCCAAACTATAAATTCATTATTTATCTCGTATTATTTTTCTTTGTAAAGATATTTCAATAAATATTAATATATAATGTAGAATGAGGATAATTTTTATCTTTTATTTTTGGGCTGTTCTCATCTAACAGTTATTGAAAATTTACTTGGTTCTTCCATAGGTTACCAAGCATACCTCGCAGTCCTTCATGATTACGGCCGCGGTAGCCTAGTGGTCATGGTTTCGGATTCGTGGCCGGTAGTTTTCGTTCAGTCGCTGGTTCGATCTTTGGTCGCCAAAGACCCGCCGTGTAGCCGAGGCTGATGCACTTTAAATCTGTCAGGCCCAAAGTCCTCCCGTTGGCGTGGTATGGAAGTTAGGAGAGTGTGGTGCCAGCTGAGGTATCGTCCTCATCACTTGAACGGGGTTCAAAATTACGAAGTCCGTCGCCAATAGTCCTCACATAAACAAAATTAGTCGCGGTGGCTTGGCTATCAATCTGGTGAATGAGAACGATGTACAGCTGCTAGAATCTGAACTTAGAAAAATCGATTCTTTAAGAAATTACGATATAAGGAGACCTAAGGCTAGATACCCGCAATTCATTTTAATTGGAGTGGATGCATCTTATAATGCCGAATCATTAAAAGAAACTTTAATTCAGAAAAATGAAGTTTTTAATAATGAAAATTTAAAAATTAATTTTCCAATTAAAACAAAAAGAGGTAATAATTGGGTTATTACAGTTGATCCGAAATCATACCCCAATATGAAAAATTTCTCGCATCTTTACCTTCATTTCGAACGAATAAGAATTGAACTATTTATAAATGTGATGTAGTGTATGAAATGTGGGGCGTTTGGACATACCAAGAACCATTGTGTAAAAGATCAGATTTGCTTCCGATGCGGATCTACAGACTCGCATGACAGAACTGAGTGTACAGCTAAATGCATTAACTGTTGTGGCAATAATCTGCGTTTTGGATCTAGCTACGAGGTTAATCACGGGTGTAGGGACAAGAATTGTCCCATACTCAAAAAACCAAAAAACTTTTATTTTTAGTCATACCGATTTCGGCTTGTAATATATTTTCATGTGTTCTCATACTGACCTCGGTCATTAGTTATTTTGCTTTTTGCATCCCTGGCTGATCGAATCAATATTTTGCAACTAAACGCTAATCACTCGCGTGCTGCGCATCTCCAGGCTTTTGTGGTCGCTTCGGAACTCAGATCCGATCTTCTGCTAATCCAAGACCCTTATCTTAATTTTAAAACCCCTTTAAACTCCCCTCCTGGATCAATTCAATATTTCTCATGGGCCGCGGTAGCCTGGTGGTCAAGGTCGTGGACTAGCGGCCGGTGGATTTCGTTCAGTCGCGGGTTCGATCCTTGGCCGCCAAAGACCCGCCGTGTAGCCGGGGCTGATGCACGTTAAATCTGTCGGGGCCCAAAGTCCTCCCGTTGGCGTGGTGTGGATGTTAGGAGAGGGGGGTTCCAGCTCAGGTGTCGTCCTCGTCACTTGACCGTGGTTCAAAATTACGAGGTCCGTCGCCAATAGCCCTCGTGTTGCTTCTAGTGCGACGTTAATAAAAACTAAACTAAAACTCAATATTTCTCATTCAAAAATAAATGTCTCACTGTTTGTTTTAATAAATTAATTTACCCCGAATTTTTTAACAAAACCGATCATACAATAGGTGTCTTACTTAAATTTAAAAAACTTTCTATTTTAGTTATAAATTTATATTTCCCTCCTCACGATGATTTCGATACCATGTTAAAAGAACTTTCTATTTATAAAGTTTCAAATCATAGTTGTCTCCTGACCGGGGACTTCAATACGAGGTCCCCCATCTGGGGATATGATTTTACTGATACCCGAGGGGACTCTCTGATTGATTTCGCGTTACAACATAATTTAAATTTCTTAAATATTCCAGAATTGGGTCCTACTTTCGTGGCTCACTCAGGTAAAGGTAACCCAGATATATCCTTGATATCCAACAGCATTATTTATTTGGTGGATAGGTGGGAGGTTTCGGACCTGGAGTCTCTGAGCGATCACCGGTTTGTGAGTGTTCAACTGCGATGTGATTTAAATAAATCCGAATTTTATTTAAAAACTAAATACGGTATCAATAAATTTTTCAAAAAATTTAAGAATTCATATCCCAAACTTATTCAAACTGTTGAATCAATTCGGAATTCAGATCAGCTAGAGGAGTTCACTAATTTATTGATTTCAACCGTCCGGTCATCCGCTTTCATATCTTTTCGTAAACGACGGGTTCTTGCTACTCCTGTTTTCTCCTGGTGGAACAGCAATTTAAAAAATTTTAGAAATAAATTAAACGCTCTTAAAAGGAAATTAATATATTTAGTTAAAAATAATTTTCCACCTGTAGAAATTGAAAATTTACAATTAAAATATAAAAAAGAAAGATCTTTATATAAAGGCAAAATTCTTAATGCTAAAAATGAGGCCTGGGAGCACTTCTGCACCACCAATAGTGAAAACTTTGGCCTGAAGTTCAGGGTGGCCTTTGGCAAGTCCTTGAACTCTCGGCCCCTTGAGGTCATGGTTCTTAGCTCCTCTGATAATTCCCAAAAGCAAAAATATGAATTCCTTATTCATTCTCTTTTCCCGGGCTCCGGGGAGACTTTTGATTTGAGTTTTGAGGAGTCTGCCCCCCCTCCGAAGGTTTCCACTGAAGAGATATCTTTGGTTTTTAAAAATCTTAGTGGTGGGAAGGCTCCCGGCCTTGATTTCTTGGACTATGGAATTTGGAAGCATATTTTTTCTAAATTCCCTAATCTTTTAACAAAATTTATAAATTTATGTGTGCAATTTTCCTATTTTCCAAATATTTTAAAAGACGCTAAACTGAAACTCCTCCTTAAATCTGGTAAGGACCCGTCATCCGTTAAATCGTACAGACCGATCTGTTTGTTACCAACCTTGGGGAAAATTGTTGAGCGGGTTTTTGTCAATAGATTAAATTTCTGGATTCATCGAAACAATATTCTTCATCCACTCCAATTTGGTTTTAAAGAAAATTCTGGCTGTGATGACGCCATTTTCCACTTGATTTCGTATATCAAATGCAAAAGATCTACCGAACACGTTGCTGTTACTTTTATTGATATTCAGGGTGCGTTTGACAACATAGATTGGTCTGTTCTTTTTAAAACCTTAAGGAATCTTCATTTCCCAATCTGTTTTCAAAAGTTTATATACTCTTATTTAATAAATAGACATATTATTTTTTCTAATAATAATTTTACAATAAAGCATTTAATTACCAAAGGCTGTCCTCAGGGTTCGGTACTTGCACCCGCTCTGTGGAACTTATATTTTAATTCTATTTTGAATATAAATTGCGAAAACTTTTTAGTTCAAGCTTTCGCGGATGACCTGGCGGTTATTTCCACAGGAAATTCGAGAAGAGACCTAGAGTATAATTCTAATATTTTAATCGATCTTATTGCTGAACACCTGGAACGGCTAAGGCTGGAAATCTCCATTGAGAAAACCGCCTCGGTTGTGTTTAGAAGCCCGTCAATCCACAACAGGGGAGTTCGTGGTGGCAGCGTCTTTAGTCGAGACCCAATTTTTAAACTGAAGAATTCCTTCATAAAAATTTGCAAATTTTATAAATATTTAGGAATTCTAATTGACTGCCGGCTTTCCTGGAGTCCCCACATTAATTATCTTAAAGAAAAAATTTATAATCTCTCACTAAATTTTAATAGAGTATCCTTCAATGATTTTAATTTCAAAAATTATAAACTGTGGTACTTATGCGTTATAGAACCTATTATTGTCTATGGTGCGGGGGTTTGGGGTGGTGACCTAAACTCCTCGCAAATTACTAAGCTAAACTCTATTCAGAGAATTTACCTTTTAAAAATTACCAAGGCCTATAGGACCTCTTCCACTTCTGCTTTGCAGGTGATTGCTGGCGTTCCCCCTATTCATCTGACCATAAAATTTCATTTTCTTAAGTATCAAATTTGGAGGCGGCATAATCCAAACTTTTTTCACCTAATTAATAATATTCCATTTGATTCAAATACCTCATTGAGAACTGTTCGTCCTGAAAAACGAATTCTTTTTCTTAACAAATTTTCGGGACCCTCCGAGTGGGAGATTTACACCGACGGATCAAGGATCGGGTCCGAAACTGGGTTCGCCGTGTGTGTCTTCCACCGGGGTGTTCTAAACAGAGTCTACATGTTCAAACTGAATTTTTATAATTCAGTTTTTCAGGCCGAGCTTTCAGCAATCGGATTTAATCAGCAATCTCTCATAACTTTAAAGTTTCTGTTTACTCCGACAGTTTATCCTCTATATTGCTACTGCAGAGTACTAGAAATAAATCGGCTTTTATCAATACCATTAGAGAAAAATTAACAACTTATTCTGATTTTTACAACTTACACTGGGTTCGGGCCCACGTCGGAGATTATTGTAACGAAATTGCCGATTTCTTTGCAAAGCTCGCTATCACTTATGGTGAGAAAATGATTGTCCCTGCCCCTCAGTCTCATATAGTTATGACCTTGAAAAATAAGCTTCTTTCTGACTGGGAGGTCTGGTGGTCAACTTGTAATACTGGTATTCGGGTTCAGTCATATATTCCTAGACCAAATTTGAGTTTTTATACAAATTCTAGTTTTATTATCCGTTTCTTAACCGGTCATGGTCCCTTCATTTCTTATTTAAATCGTTTTAATTTAAAAAGTACAAATTTATGTCTCTGTGGCTCTGTTGGAGATGCT
>BMAW01035068.1:3933-106530 GCA_019974015.1 Nephila pilipes | reverse complement strand
AAAAAAAAATTAATTTCAGGACCAAAAGAATATTCCTGCTATATATATGTATTATCTCTATTGAGACTTAAATATTTTTTAAACCAGAATTAAAAACTAATTGTAACAAATGCGGACCTACACCATTGTTTGGCGATTGCTTAAGGGTATCTGGATTTACATGGATTTATGGAATGCCATACCTGAGACTATTTGTTTTTGCGATATATATCTTTTCATATTATTAATAATATAACTTAGATTTTTTTTGTGCCTAATAATAAATTTTAATCATTCTATGAAATTTTAAATTTAAATTAAATTTTTTTGTCAAAAAGGGATTTCCTCCTTTTAGCTGATCTTGGACAGGAACTGCAAGATATATTAGCATTTTAAAGAAAACTGTTACACAATATATTTTCAAATTCTTTTATCTTCTATAAATGATGCTTACACGTATAGATAACCAAAAATAATTTTTCTATGTGATATCTAAATTATATAAAAAAAAAAAAAACTAAATTTCTCTTATTTTATGAAAAAAAATGTACAATAATATTGTTCAAAAAGTTGGTTCACTTCTTTTTGTATATAAGAAGTAAAATATTTTGTAATGTGTGGAATATTATTTTTAAAAACAGTACCTAAATTCAAATATATCTAAAAATTATATACGTGTACTAATAGAGAGAAAAAAAAATATTAAAATTATTTTATATTTCAACAAAATGATTAAAATTTAGTTATTATACATGTAAAAAAAGCCTAAGTTCTACAAATAATTTTTAAACATGAATGTTACAAAAACTAGAGTCTTACATTCGGTATTTTATTTTCCTTAGCATGTTCTGGTACCCTTTATTCGGTAGAAAATATGCAAATGTCTTCTTTGTGCATCATGTTTATACCATACATTCTTTGCATTCAGTTAATCATGTTCCATTTTAGAGTTTTTGTGGAATACAGGTTTTGTGAAAATAGAATTTTCTTATCCTCCAGTAGTTTCATTTTTGAGGGATAAAAATAAAAGCACAGCCGTAGTTAGAAATTAAGAAGTACATAACAATGCTTAAGCAGTAGCAAAAAGTAAGAACAATGATATTTAAGATTGGTTCTACGACGTACTTCGTTTAAAATAAAAAAAACTGTATCATAATTAAAACTGTATATACAATTTAAAAAAATATTTAATGTAGAAAGTTATTAAAAGCAAATAGGAAAAAAATTATCTATAAAAATAAATAAATAAAATTTTACTAAGTTTGGCTTAGAGATGGACTAAAATTTGCAAACCCTTTTTTAATGTTAATTAATATACAATTTCTATGAGGTAGAGATGATGATAACTTTTAATCTCATATATAAATTATGATCTATGGTTTAGCTTTAGTTGAAGTACTGAACTAAAATATCTGTTATGTAATTTCCTTTTCCATAAAATCCAAGTAAAATAAAATGCAAAAAGACCATATGTCAATATTATATATATATATATATATATATATATATATGTGTGTGTGTGTACAAATTATTGTTTTGAAATTCACCATGTTTTCTTAACTATTCATTCAAATATCTCAATCTCTTTCTCTCTCAAATCTAAAATTCCAAGATTTGTCTGTCACAAACATTCGAAATCCTCTTGCATATGTCTGCAACAGCTACTAGATTGTAAAACGAAAAAGATAACTTTTGAAAAATTACTCATACGTAAATCTAGACACCTATTTTCTGAGAAAAGTGTTCTAATCTTTCTTGTCAAGTTAACTTGCACCATTTCTTTCTTTCTTTCCTTCCTTATTTCTTGTCGATCTGTAAACAAGTCACGACCTTATCAATGACACTAACTATTTTCTAGTTTAGATGACCGTGTTATCGTATTTTCTACATACTTTTATGCAATGTTCTAAATCGATCTACCCTGCATCTAATCAAATGTTGTTCGAGTTATTTACTGACAAATTATCATGATAAAATACTATTACTTTTAAAAGTTAATAGGAATAAATTATTGAAATACTTATTTGCATTTTGTTCTTTAAACATTGCATACATTTATTTATGATAGTACTGAATGATATTATTTGTAAGAACAATTTACTTATCAAACGCCTCTAAGAATTTTATTTGAGTATATTTATAGATAAAACATCTGAAGTAATATAGAAAACAAAAATAAATTTGCATTTTGTACTGTGGTAGATAACAGTAATTTATATTTAAATATTCTAAAAATAGATTGCACTATAAATTATTGAATAAATTTTATTTTATTATAAAGAATAAAAATTTTACAGCTTTTTTCCATAAAAATATATTTTAAATAATAATATTAATGTGTAATATTATTAATGTATTTTGAAAGAAATCAGTAAATATTAAATTGTATTATATTAGCAAAATTTGTAGGGATAAAAGATATATTTAATTCCGAATTTATTTCATGAAATAGTTTAACAAGAATTATTAAGCATAAACGATTCTTTTTAAATTGATAACACTTTCGTTATGTAATTGTAAAAAAAGCATTCAGCTGAATATTCTATTAAAACGTGAAATAATATTTTTAACTTTCAATATTTACAAGAATTATTATTTTTTAAATTGAAAGTAGAAAATAACTTAAACATGGTATGAAAAAGCATACTTATTACGAAAAAAATATTTTAAGTCATAATTGATTGCAATAGAATAATAGTTTATTAATTTCGTTTTATTTCCCCACAAAATGTTTATCATTCAAATTAATTTATATAGAATATTTTATTTTTATTACCATTTGTTTTGCATGAAATTGTAAGCAATGTAAAATTGCCACACTCACTTTCTATATCTTTTTTATTTCGTGAAAATATTCAAAAAATTATTTCAATGCTTATCCTATCGAGATGTTATTTTAAAATTTAAAAATTAAGTTTGTTTCAATTTCAATGGATATGTGGGAAAATAGGCAAAAATACTTTCTTTTAATTAAATTATAAAACTCGCTTGAAAATTGTTATGACAATGATATATCCTGAAAAAATATTTTGTTTATGAATTGTATTCCGAATGAATGAATAGTATATTTTCTTTTTTAAAAATAATACGCTTTCTTGAAAAAGTATCGCAACATTAAAATGTAATTTGTTTTTCTTTTAGAAATATTGCGCATTTTTGAAAATATTATAATATGGAAATGCAATTCATTTTCTTTTAAAAAAATATGCTTATGCTCATTTAAAAAAGAAAGAAAAGAAACTGCAGTTCTGATTTAATACATCGCATTGTGGTTACATTATCGCATTGTGGTTACATTATCGCATTGTGGTTACATTATCGCATTTCATATTTTCTTTGAGTACCGGAAAGAAACTTGTTTGTTTTAAATAAAGGATTAGAATCAAATTATTTAAATTCAAATACACAGAAAAATAATTCGAATAATATATCTCAATTTAAATTCCCTTCAAATAAAAACTTTTATAATAATATTAGCAATTCAATGAATTCGATTTTCGGATCATATGTCTGAAATGATTTTAAGTTATATTAAAATAATAATTTCTCATCAATATTTCTTAAGAAAACAAATTATAATTGATTTCGTAATATATTTTAGATACAAATCACCGTAGTACAAATTTAATGTAGAAATATTTTACTTGCTTTATATTTTAGAGAATGCATCTACTGTAAATAATACATTTCATTTATGATATCAATATCAGGCAATTGTTTGAAAGTTGTCAGAGTATTCTATGTTACAGAATAGAACGATTAAAAATATTTCAGAAGTAGTGAAAAAGTCTTAATGCAGAGGGAAAACATTTCAGAAATATTGTCAATGTCAGGAAAAACGTTTACAACAGTATAGTATTTTCAATAAAGAAAACATCGATGTGTAATCATCAATGGGATAGAAATTAAGTTTGGAGATAAATACATAAGTAGAGCTTTAAATATTTCAAATTAAAGTATGATGTTCTATTCGAGCAGTTATTCTTTGCAATATTTATGTTACATTAATCTAAGAACATTAAAGATACCAGTCTGCTTCAATAGTTTCTAATACAAGAATTTCGCAGTTTAATCGCTTCCAAGATTAAATAACCTGAATAATGAAAAATTAAAATGTTAGAATTTTAATTTGATTAATTTTACGCAAAGTTTTGCTTTGCGATTTGTGTTTGCGATTGAAAAAAAATAAAAATTATTCGTTGTTAATTTTCAACACATTCTTCTTTATAACGTCTTTCTTAGAGATTTTAAGGTATAAATTATTATTATACATTCAACACAACTGATTTTTAAACTAATGTAACATTTTTCATCTGTGTTTAGTCTAGAAAAATATGTTTTATGTGACACTTGTCAAGCAAATTTATGTGTGTAACTTGTAGCACTAAATATACCGTTTTAGACAATGAACGTATAATAAAAAAAACTGCAATTACATGAGAAAGCTATAATTGTATATAATCAGTGTGTATGGATATTTAATAGTTAATTTATATAATATACAAAGGAAAATAACTTTATTCCTAAAATAAGAGGGGAAATGAAAAAGTGTTATTGTAACGATGGAATGAAATTTGAATGCTCTAGAATGAATGACATTAAATTTTTAGTTCAATAAATGCCATGAAATATAAAGTATAATTATTCATGCTGCTATGATTATTTTTCGCTAATCTTATATTGTGTTACGTATTTGGTATACCAACACAATATTTATTTTCGGTATACTAACATTTAAGACAATGTTTCAATTTTGTCTAAGATTTCAATTCAAATTTAAGCAATTATAAATCAGTTTGTTCTGTCTTGATATTTCTCTTTATGTAACCCAATTCATTTATCAATTTCCTTAATCCTGCCATTAGACTCCTAATTATCATATTTTCTGAACATGAAAAATACTTTACATATCATATTACCTTGTATTTTATATTTATATAAAGAAAACCCTTCACTCGATTTATTTGCCGCATAAAATGTGACTTGGATAAATCTTTTTAAAAGACAGATGACCAAAGTTCCTCATTCGTAAAATCCAAAGAAGAATATTTTTAAAAAAAAGATGGAAGCAGAAAATGATACATCTTCAGTAGAATCTTCTGCAGGCAACCCCGTGGCAACAGTACTCTATCAATCTCTATCAAGCTCCTCTGCTCCTAGGTCAAAGAAGTGCCTAAAACCACTCGGTTGCAGTGGAAGAAAAATAGCCCTATACATCTATTACGAAACACTTTGTGTTGAAAGATGCGTTTGTTTCACTCGAGAGTGGGGAAACCTTTATGGTGGAAAGTTACTTTACGCTATTTGAGGATAAATAAATCCACAATATTTTTTCTAAGGTCAACAAACAAAAAAAATTGCAGGTATACATACCAAGATGCACCAAAGATTTTATAACATTCAACGAATAATTTCGAATTTCAAAAAAGTTAAACTTACAATTCAGTCGTATACATCTGTAATAACAGCTGAAATTCCAGCCACACCAATGTTAAGACTTTTGTACCCCACTAAATTTAAAGAGCATCGACCAGTCTAGGTAAATAAAGGCATGAAAGTAACACATTTGACTCTACTAAAGACATTCTATACGACACATAATTAGTGACTTTAAAAATCTAGCCTTTGAATCGAAAGAAATACACAAGGTTGCTAGGTAATAGCCATGTCTAATGATCACCGTATCCACCGCATTTTCCTATTAAACATTTAACTCTAACATAACAAATATAGACCTAAGAGCAACAACATTTTGCATTTACTGGTAAAAACTATACACACACACACACACACACACACACACACACATATATATATATATATATATATATATATATATATATATACATAAGCATATAAATCACTAAGAACATTCAAATTTAAAACAAAACATTTAAGAGAAAGAAACTAAATATTTAAGAAAATCAAATATAATCAGACTAATATTTATGCAAATCAAATAAAAATTTTCTTAAATAGTTAAAGAATCTAAAATTTAAAAGCCAAAAATTAAAACAAACTATTAAAGAACCAAGCAATTTAAAATAAAGCTAAGTGATTAAAAAAAAAATTTAGATAACTGGAAATAATATATTTTATATTGCCATAATTTGAATAGGAATAATGTGCCATTATACTGGTAATTAGTGATTACACCATCGCACTTCAATGAATCACATTATGAAAGGATAATAACAAACCAAAAATCAGCAAATTCAGAAAATCAACCTAATAAAAAAGAAGGTCAATATAGTAAATTTGCTCATTTTCTCTTCAAAATACCAATATATTTTTAATGAAACATCTAAAATATTGTTCCACCATTTAAAAGTCTTATATGAGAAAAATAAAATTAATTAAATCAAAAAGTAATCACGAAGATAAGCAAGTTAAATCATTATTTAATATAAAATGTTTACCAATTACACATTATCATAAATGATTTGTTGAAATTTTTTAAAGACGACAAAATCAATAGCAGAAAGAAATTAATTACCTCATTCAAAAAAACCAAGACCAACCTCCAAATTGAGAAAAAAAATAAACATTACTATTAAAAAAATACTTTTACAAACGTAGAATATACTCCACTATTTCATTCTCTACTTAATGAAAGAATTCACGGATGAAGTAAAAACAGATTGATTGATTTAAATGAAATCTCTCATGTAGATTGATTGATTTAAAGAAACTAATTTTTTTTATTTAATTAAAATTAATAACAAAAAGTGTGAAAAATGCATGGAATTAACAACGTTTAGCAAATGTAAAAGGACAAAAATTAACTAATGAATAACTTTTTAAAAAAAATGAGAAATACATCGAAAACAAAATTTAAAATGTGTCTTCATCTAGAAGGAAAACATTTATTTATTGAAAAATATATTAAAAATAAAAAAAAACAATATATTTTTACTCATTGCCATAACATTTTGCGCACCAAAAAGTATGAGTCATATTGTTACGAGACTTGACATGAAGATATGTGTCCGACAGGCATGTAAATGATTATAAATGTAGCATGATTGCGAATTAAGAAATGTCACCAGAGGACGTTGTAGTTCGTTCTCCTTGGATTATAAAACAGGAAAGCAGAGTTTGTTTGCGTGTATTTAATATGTTGTAGGGGGATATTTTTTAGCTAGAGATGCCTTTACTCCATAATCAGAGACAATATGAGCAGTTTCCAGAGTTCGAGAAGGGAAGAATCAGAGAGAGGCTGGAAACGGGGTGGTCAGCTAGGCGAGTAGCTCGCCCTCTTGCACATTCTGTCTTTATTGTGAGGACATGTTGGGATCAGTGAACAAGATAGAGGGCTTTTGCACGGCGACCATGCTCGGGACGCCCTCATCAGACCAATAGTCGAGATGGCCATCATATCATACGAAACGCACGCATAGCGCCAATTGTCTTATTATCCACCATCTATACACAAAGAGCACCTTCACTATGGGCCTCTATGTCCGTCCGTACCATCGCAAGAAGCTTAGATGAAGGACATTTAATTTCGCGGCACCCATTACGTGTACTACCATTGACATTCATCACCATCGCTTCCGTTTGGAGTGGTGTCTTGCTTGAGTGGTGAAGGGATTGGACTACAACCGAATGAAATCATGTCGTCTTTAGCGACGAATCCATATTCAATATAGGCAGTGATGATAATCGTGTTCGTGTGTGGAGACCCCATGGTGAACTTTTCAATCCTGCATTCGCTGTTCCGTGGCGCACAGTTCCCATGACTGGTGAGTAGGAATGGGGTGTTATTGCATACGACACACAGTCACCCCTAATATTGGTCCACGGCCTCATTAAGCCCAGAGGTACGTTTGAGACATTCTTCTGCTACATTTGATGTCACTCACTACAGGGAGTCCAGGAGCTTTTTCGCAAACGAACAATGTTAGCCCACACACAGCAAGGGTTTCACAGGTCTGCCTCTGCTAGATTTCCTCTATTCCCTATTAGCTCGCTCGATTCCCAGATTTTTCATCGTTCAAGCATATCTGGGATCATTTAGCAATTGCGTGAATAACTTTTTATAAAATAACTTCTGAATAACTTATTTTACGATTTGATTCTGCACAAATTCTCAGACTATTTGCATAATGTGAAACATTTAAACAAATGTAATTCAATAAATCTGTTGAAGAGAACACAAGAAGATATAGGAAAGGTTTAATTACTACTAAGAAATAATACAGATATATCCAGATACAATTCAATTTGCATATTAATCGATTCATATGTACATATTGTTATCGAATATGCAGCTATTAATGTTGATTTTTTTGGTTTCAAAAGATGTAGATTGAAATAACCCGCAATATCATAAAATTTTAGTTATTGTTCCGGGGTATCATAAAGTTATATTTTTTGCTAAAAAGTAATCGAGATGGGAGCTAAATTTTTATTCATTATTCTTAAGACTTTCCTACATAGTCAACCTCCATAAGGAAAGTTTCACTTAAGCGTTTCTCGACCTTTCGAAGGCTAATATTATAAACTCATTAAATTCAAATTTTATTTATCCATATTGCACACGTTTCTTCAACCTAAAGCTTTCTCAAACCAAGAAAATCAGAAATACTAATTGTAATCTATATTATTATATAAGGATTCATTAATATGCAAAATAATATTTTTCCAAATATTTTGGTTATTTCTTGGGAAGAGTTAAACTTTTACAACACTCCTTCATAACATTTGCCCATATGAGAATACTACTGAATATTTATACTAAATCATGCGTCATCTAGCGGCTGCCGGAGGAATGAAGACTACTGGAGCGCTAATACCCAGCTATCCATGCGGGGGAGCTAACAAGTAAACATGGTATTCCGACCCGAGACTTATGTAAATCTGTATTATCATGTTTCCTTTATTATTTTGTCCTCAAAGTGCTGTGTCCTTCGTGTAATGTCTAACTAAACGGTAACTAAATCTAGGAAAGTATTCGTTATTTGGATAGTTTTCACTTTATTGAATCTCTATTAACCCTAACATAATGCACAACATGGCGCTTATGATGATAATTTTAATTATTTTATATACTTATTAAGCACAATTATTGTCCAATTTTTTCTAGGAAAATATTAGAAACGTATTAAAATAAATTAATGTTTTATAAAAAATTATTTTTCTTACACTTTCAAAT
Source organism: Nephila pilipes (assembly GCA_019974015.1). NCBI lineage: Eukaryota > Metazoa > Arthropoda > Arachnida > Araneae > Nephilidae > Nephila > Nephila pilipes. The sequence goes on along the minus strand of BMAW01035068.1, from coordinate 97,394 downwards.
TTTATTTTAATTTGTTATTATTCTTTATTATTAATTAGAACATAAAACATTTATTGCCCTTAAAAATAAAATTACTTTAATACATTTTTCTTATTAATTATAGATCACTACTAAATCCTCAATACTGCGGTACTTGATTCTATGGCTTCGCGAAACAAAACAAATAATCATTATTAGCAGTAATTAACTATAGTACGTAAAAAAGAATAACTTAATGTGCAGAGTAAATTTTATCCGGAATTATAGATTTTTTCTATTGTAATTAAACCTGAACGATATTTCCACATAATAGTTTGTTTCTATAAACAATAAGGTAAACTGCCACATACGTTTTCTCTTTTGTATCACTTTGGTTAAACAATATATATTGTTTAAAATTGTGTTGTAGCGATCAAAAGCCAATTGCATAAAGTAATTATTAAAATACTATTACTGATAATGCATGAATAACTCAAAATAAATTTAAATCATTGTATGAATAATAAATGGAAATTCAAGTTATTTCTTTGTATGCAGTACATTTATAGTTGTTTATGAAATAATCATTTTCATGTGTATTATGTGTGTAAATAATGATATTTCGAGAGACCATTGACTAATAAAACCTTTATGCATTCGTAACAGTTCAAATCTAAAATTGTTTGCATTTGCGGGTAATTATCGTTTAGTAAATAATTTGCATTTCTTGTACAATTTACATTGTTAAAGTTTGAAATACTCTTTAAAATATAAAATTTGATACAGAATATGACTGATTAAATTTCTAATGCCTTATTGCATTAAAATAAATATTTGAATATATTAAGCATTAATAAATATTTTGATTGAAACCAATTTTAGTTCCTACATTTGTATGTAAAAAACGTTTGGTAGCGTAGACACCTTTCGAAATTTTATATCCAGAAAATGAGATAAACAATATGCCTCTCATAAAATTAGCAAACTTTTTCTTTTAATGTAGCATAATTTAATATATCAATTTATTGCACTCATGCTTGTATGTTTGATCTTTGTGTAAATATGCACCAGTATAGGTATAACCCAAATATTTGAAGATGAATTAACAATGTGCAGTAGGGAAATATGATGATATAATGATGTGTGGTCGAGGACCTGAATTCTACAATGTCGGTCTTCAAAAGTGTCAAAAAATGTTGCAAGAAATGTATAAATCTGGATAGTAATTATGTAAAGTAGTCTTCATAATAATAAATAAAAATTAAGTTTCTGTCTATACTAATATTAGAAAATTTAAATTTTACGATAGTCCGTGATAACAATTAAAATACTATAGAACTGTGAGTTACTTCACTCTACTGCTTTCTGAACCCAACAAATCACCAATTATAGCTATAATTTACAATACTGTCTTCATTAAAATCCCTTATAAAAGTAATAAATATTATCCAAATATCTCGCTTATCTCTAATTTTCAATTAAAACTTTGTTACACACCCTCGTATACTGATGTTAATTTGTTTGTGTATATACCCAACTGCTGGCATGAACTTCCACACCAGACTCAACATATAGATTTTGTGTGAAAAGATCACACCCAAGGACACCGTTAAGTTAACATTTGTTCCTATTTTGAGTTTAATAACCTTTATAAACTCCGCGCTATAAACTCTGGATAATGATGGATATTTCTCTCAATTTACTAAGTCTCTTAAATGAACCTAATGTAGCCAATCTTTTGCATACATTATTAACTGATAGTGAATTGTGAGTTTGAATTTTTCAATCTTTTCCCCACGAATATTATTTAAAAGAATATTCAATTCAGAATTATGTATATCGATGTGAAGTATTAAATACGAGTGATTATTTTATTATATAATGTTTCAAAGATATTTTCAATTATAATAATTTTAGAACCAAGATAAGCACATGACAAAAAGATGCACCTCAAAGTTTTGGGGGGAATAATTTTTTTTTATTATGTCTTTTAAATTTATTATTTAATTTATTAGAGACCATAGTGTATAGTAGTATTTAAAGGATTATATTAATAATGCCCACTGATAATGCTCAATTGCTATTATCTTCCATTGTCAGTAATAAATGCAATAATAAAAATGAATTATAATAGTCCAACGAAAGGAAATTCATTCACAGATTAAACAAATTAATTTTATTTTATTTCAATTATGAATACATACTGTCTGATGACTCTCTACTTTCCATATGTCTACTTTTCTTAAATGTCTCTGAAATATTGAATCAAATTGTCTCTTAGTTATTCATTCAATTTTGAGTGAGTAGAAATAAATGGAAGATAGGGCTCTTTAGCGAATTACAATTCTTGTACGCTATCCACCTAAAATTTGAGCCGGCAGTTGTAGGTAAATGAACTGGACAAAGATGAAAAATCAAATGCTAAAAAGTGAAATCATCCTTATAGAACAATTATATAAAGGGTACCTGCAATCTCCACCCCATCATCAGTTTCTGCCACTAGTGAATACTACTTTCAGTTAGCTGTCAAGTCATCAGGTGACGTTTTTGAGTTTAAACGTGATTTATTTTAAGTGTTTTTAACGTTAATAAATTGCTGTGGTTTCTTGAAATCTCTAGATGCTGATCTTCTTGCCTTTAGCCATATCTTTAGTCAAAATTATGACATATCTTCATTATATATTAGAATACGAAATATTAATGCAAACTGTATTTCTGCTGGCAAACAATTTAGTGGGCTGTAAATAAGTGATCAAACGATTTTTAATAAACAGCTAACTTTATTTCAGAAACCGCGCTATGATGTTTTGATTCTTCTACTTCACTAACGACATACGCACATTTCCTAGAATATTAAAATATCAGTACATTTGAAAGGGAGTTCACAGCATCTATTCACAACTCATTTAGCAAGGGAGTTAACTACAATTTGACAAGCTAACGCAGCACCGTTTCACATGTTATTTATCAAGGGATGTATAACATGATTTATTTGACATATCTCTCTATGACTAAAAGTGCTTGAATTATTATTTGGAATGTTAAACTAAGTTATCATTTACTATTTCACTCGGGGTCGAGTGAGTAAAATATCTGGAACAGAAAGTTTGATTCTTAAACTATTTTCCTATCTATTTAAAGATCCCTCTGATTGATTCTTAGACATGACGTTTTACTTTAATTCGCTATAACCAAACAACTTCTAAAGTCAATGTTAAATTTTTTACCTTACATATGTACCTTATCAAATAAATTCATTGCACTCAATAATTTCAATCTAATATACACGAGTCATGTTTAATTTTATTAAGTAATCTTCATTTTGAACAGTTAAAAAAAAAGTCCAAAATATATTAGTTGAAGAGAAAAGTAAAAACGCGAAAGAGGACATTTTTGCACCTTCACCGGCTAAAGCTACGGTTTCCAAAAAATAAGAAAAGAAAAAAAATTGTACCGCTATTTAGCGGCCGTAATATTACGTTGTATTACGTTACCAAACGTTGTCTATGCAAAATGATGACGTGGTTCCCCGTTTTTGAGGCTCTTTGGAAACAATGCCATTTGATTTTTTTTCTCGTTTTGGTGATGTCATCCACCGCAGTATTGCTTCCGCCAGATAACGGCTCCTCTTTCCTAGGAAATCCCAGCTTTACTGTGCTCATTTTATGATCATTATGCGTTTGTGATTAGAATCCTTTGGAAACTTTAAAAAAGAAAATATATTCTAATCATAAGACTCCTTCCAATTTAAAGTTGAATTTTTTATGTTAAAAGATGCCTCTTATGATCTGATAAACTATATAAATATTTACTCTAATATTTATAGTAGTTTAAAATATATTCTTATGCTCCTAAAAATAATTTTGGTCAACACTGAATATTCATCTATGTCAAAAATACTTTTATACTTCCATTTTGCTGCATTTAATAGCAATGTTGAGTAAGCCTTTCAACATAAAATATCCACTTAAATTGATTTTACATAAATGCATTTCTAAGAAACCCATTAGGCAAGAAATGAAAAAAAAATATCTGAAAAAATATGCTACATTTTTAATATAAAGGATTTTAAAAAGAAATATTTTCTTTGGTAGTCCAGAATGCATAATTTTCTGTAAAGTACATTTTCTATTTTTTTCAAGGAAAATAAAATAGATAATATTGATACAGAGTAATCAGATTGACTCAAAAATTTTAGCTATATTTTATACTTTAATAAAAGTTTGTATTGAATCATTTATAAACCAAGTTTCCCGATTTTCATCCTTTTAAAATATCCATTTAAGAAGAAAAGAAAAGCATATTTTATTACCATAAAAATCACTTGAAGGCTTATATTCATTATTTGGAAAAAGTGTTTCTATGTGAAAAGCAGTATAGAGATAAATTGATACATTTAATAAACTTTTGGATCTTTTTTATACCTTCGAAAAACTTCCAAATATCTTAAAGCACATACATTCATTTATAAAAGTGATATTTGAAGGATGAATTATTTGAAGTTATTTGAAGGATGAAAATTTTATGATATCATTATATTTGTTAAACAAAAAGTTGCTGCTACTTTCATCGAATATTTAAAAAGGGAATCAAAAGTATTTTACTTTAATTCAATTAACTAAGATCTAGTTTTTTTCTAATTTTTTATTTTGTAAGAAGACATATTTTATAAGTATACAGAACTGATATAAATTTTTGATTGATATTTTTATACTTTTAATTGTTCGTAAAAAGCGTGATGTAGTAAAGAATTTAAAAAACTTAAGCAAAATTTTGTCTTTAATATTGTGTAGTAAAAGAAGTAAATTTAAAGCATTGAATAGAGTTTTGAAATAGTTTCTAGCAATATGTTTACTTTAAGTTATAAGCAGTTTCCAAACTTCTGGTAAATTAAATCTTTCAAAAAATCATGTTGATGCAATCACCTTTTTTTAAAAATTTAATTAAAAATAATAATATATTTTCTACATAAAATAAGAATACGAGTAAAAATTAACAAACATATCAGATATCAATACAGAATAAATACATTAGTTGAATGAAAGTAATTGTTTTAGGGAAAAAAAAACTAACCGTATATAGAATAATTTTCAGTGAATTTTATTTTTAATAGAAGTATTATAGAATTTTAAAATACTATACACGATTTATATAATAATGAGCAATACTGATTTTTATCGGCCAATTTAAAAGGAGCTTTATGGGTGAGATGACGGCTTAGGAGGTGTGAAGTTATGTAGCAGATCCGTGTAACATGATTCCGAGACATTGAAATGCGTAGAACTTGTGTGTTTAGCGTTAGAGTCGAGAACAACAAAACATCAAATAGCATGGGGCCATATAATTTTGTGTTAATTTGAAACAACCCGCTATAGATATATGATAATTGAGGTTTATAAAGACCAAACCATTTTAGAAAGTGGTTTTTTGTGTTGCATAAGAAAATTGAAAGATAGGAAGGAATGCGTGGAAGACTAGCAATGCATAGAATGTATTTTACTTAAGCTAATAAAAGCATGACAAAAATACGAGATCTTTAACTTTGATTGCCAGTTATTTCTTCTTATAATAAGCTGTGTAACGCCTTCGAATTATTTCTTTCTGTGATTTTTATTAATCTTTTATAAATACATTAATCAGTTTATTAAATATATATTAGTTAATTATTAATTTTGCTTATTAATCTTCTTCAAGCTATCAATCTTCATGAAGTATTAATTTCTCTTCTCAAAAGATATCCTTGTCGCACCTGAAACGTAATTTAGAATGATAATGAAAGTAACTCTCTCCAACTCGAGTTCGAGTGAGAAATATCAAAAGGGTTGAGAGTTTGAGCTGTAAATCTAAGTCCCTCTCCAACGTGGACTTACTACACAAAGAATATGTATTCAAAATCAGTCTGCCACCGATATTCATAGTCATCCACAGTCTACCATCTATTAACTATTTGTTCAATTTTACTTCACTTATACGTACATTTCCTAACATACATTCATTACAATTTTTAATTTCAACCTAATCTGAGTACGCCACTTTTTGTTTTATTGGGATGTGGTTTCATTTAACCAGTTTCAAATGTTAGTTAAGAGAAAATGCGAATTACCTAAATTTACAAGAGGAACTAAATTTAATGAAATCATCGGCTTATTCATTTGTGACCTATTAGTTACTATTGTGGATGTTCCATCATAACATTGCACCTAGTCACACGTCTAGGGCGATTCTAACCAAATACAACAATGCAACACTGCTTCAACCACTTTACAGTCTACATCTGGCTTTCTCTAACAGCTTTTTGTTTCCTCGTATTTAAAAAAAAATCCTGGAAGGGCATAGCTTCGAAACAAGTAATGCCTAAATAGCCTTGAAGTTGTCGACTTTCTTGGAATTCAGACAGGAAAATGTGCGTTGAAAGTGGAGTATTGTTGCTGGACAGTCATATTTTGAAAATAATATTCACCGTACATATAGTTTCAATAGCTTTCGTTTTAAGAATTTTGTTCAATACTTATTGGACAAACCTCTACATCACCAAAATATTATTATTTTCCATTTTTTTGATAAGAGAAAGCCAATAATGTTTTCCATTTCTATTGAGGCAATGGTAGAGAAAGGACTAGAAATAATTATCAAAGTTATGTTAATGTAGTGTGTATTTATTCCAAATTAAATTTCATAAACGAGCAAAAATAAAATGAATATTTTTTTTTAAAGTTCGTAATAGTGAAGTTAGTATTCAATTATATACAAAATTAACTTCAAATGCTTATTTGCTAGTTATCAAATAAGAAAATTTTAGAAAATCAAAAAAGAAAATTTTAGGTTTCGATGAGATTTGATTCGAAGGCATGAAGATTCTACTCCGACGATCTACTAAATTTGCCATTGGGAGACAAATGACATAGTAGAAGCTTTGGCTTGTTTCTTAATTCATCTGGTAAATTAAATGGTTGGAATGCAGTTTAGACCAACCACTCTTGCCAACATGAATTATTTGACAGTATTTCGCCAAATGTGGTAACCCTGGACAGCTTCGCAGACTTAAATTTCAGCCAAAAAATTGAAATCACGCCAAATGGTGGAACTAAACTGCATTTTCCCCAATTAAATTTCATTAAATGAATTGATATATGATAGAAATAATTACAGATTTAGCTTAAAATGTATTCAATTAAGGTGTCTCAGAACTCTTAATGCCTGTGGTTGTATCGAAAAAAATATTTTTCAAAACAACATAATTTACCAACGAAGCAAAGCAGACATTTGAAACTTTTACCATATATGTCACATATATGGTATATAATATGAATATAATATGGTATATAATATTCATATTTATTCACATTTTTTCTCATATTTTCATATAATTTAAAGTAATTTTTAAAAAGTTATAATGAAAAAAATAAATTGCGCAATGTTTTGAAAATTCGGAAAATCCATAATTTGCTGCTCGCAGGATTCTGAAGTATATTATTGATTAAAATTTACAAAAGTAATGTTACCTTGTGAAAAAAAATTCAATTTTAAAATTATACACACTTTTTGAGATATTTAGAGACAAAAAGTTTTTAATACAATTACAAAAAGAATTTGAAATTTTAAGAAATAGTTTAATTAAAATTTATATATAAAATATTTTTTATCAATAATTTGTATAAAAAATTATCTATAAGTCATAAAAACACATTTTCTGAACATGTATATAAGATTTCACACTGATATGATAAATAGTTCTGGAGAAATCCTGCGCGGAAGGTAAAAATTTTTATTCTAAGAAAAAGGAATTTAAACTTAAAACATAACAAAAATTGAATTCAGATAAAATAATATACATTAAAAAGCTCCAGGATCATAAGTACTATTCTCAGTAAGCTTATAATATTCTATTTCTAGAGCTATTTTAATTTTTTTGACCTTACGAGCTTCAAAGGAAGCTTCGACGCACTTTGTCAACACTTACACATTTATTAATATTTTTCCAGTTCATTTTCATGCCTAAAGCAAGCACCAAATAAGCTTGACTTTTTGACTTGACTTTTTCTTTTCATTATATTCACATACAGATATGAATGTAGCTATTTTAGTGACCATTAAGCTCGATCCAATTACTTTTGGGTTGTATATCAAATTCAATGAGATAATCCAATGACTCATTAGCGTTTTGGTTTTTACCACATAAAAATCTTCGCAACAACTTCAAATGTGATAAATCCTTAAAAACAAGTTTAATTGCTTCAGATACTTCCTTTGGCAAGGTGTTCTTTTTTTTTTTTTTTTAAGTTCCTCAGCTTTGTTGTTAAACACAGACACATTGTATGCACACCAACTGTCATTGCCTTTAGGGCAGAAAAAAGTTTGGGCTCATCATCTGTACAAGCTGTTTGAGCCCCTACAGCCCAGATAGCTTGTCTCATCTCACTGATATTTTGGGCATTGGTACGGATAGCATTATCATAATAGTTTGTCAATTTATATATGACAGTATCCGTTAGGAGATCCTTTCTACCAATTGTTTTCCCATCAGACAGCTTCTTTTTCCCCAACGAGTCTTTCAACTTCCTCCAGTGGCTGCCCATTCGCTTTTGGACATATCCAACGCACACGATTTCATCAATTGTCATACTTTCACCATAAGGCCTTTTTTCAACAGTAGACGAAAATGATTTTCGAATCGCCATCGCCTTTGTATTGTTGATACATCATTGTACCCTTTGTAAAGCGAAGACATGATTTCAACACCAAGGACTTTCTCACACTTAGCTCCAATTAGTAGACACACCCCGACAAGAGATGTCCGTCCTTGTGCTTTTCATGTCCCATCACCACTAACTGCAGTAGAATTTGCAGTACCGTCAACAATTTTTTCTTCAGTTTCAGCGTTTTTCATTCATGCATTTACAATAGCCTCACTCACATCTGCTATATTTGTATTTATTACATCATATGCCTTCTGAGACACTGGATTTGGCAAACACATAATGGAACAAAATGTCTCGAGTGAGCATAATCCTTGATCTATGTTTCTCATAGCTAATACAGACCGTCTAATAATTTCAGCTACATTTTTTTTGTCGCAAATCAATTCACAGGAATTGAATTTCTTTTGAACTCCTCATTTTTTACATCTTGTTCGGAATGTTGATGACAATCTATAGTGGATTTTCCACTCATTTTTACATCCCCCTGGAACACAGTGCAATGCATATATTTTTCTAATTCAGAGAATATTAAGTTAATATCAATTAATCTATAGCCCAAACGTCTTTTAAAACGTTTTTCTGAATTTCACTTGGTGTGTGTGTGTGTGTGTGTCATCAAATTTTCGATCGTTAATTTAACCAACTTCCCATCAAGCTAGAAATCTGAAACCTTGGGAATCGTTCTCACTAGCCTAACAATACGATATTTGGACATTTGCGACAAGTTTTAGCTAGTATTTTCTTCAATAATGCAGTTTATCCCAACCACTTGGCGCGATTTCAAAAATTGGCATCAAACTTGGCGATTTTTTTGTTTGGCTGAACGTTAAGTCCGTAAAACAGACCAGGGTAGCCACATTTGGCAAAATACTGCCAAATAATTCTTGTCGCCAAGAGTTATTGGGTTAAACTGCATTCCAACCATTTAATTTACAGAATTAATTAATTAATTTTAGTTACTTTTAACGTTTTTATGTATTTCACTTGGTTCGTGTTTCTGTGTGTGTGTGTGTGTGTGTCATCAAATTTTCTATCGTTAAATTAACCAACTTCCCATCAAGCTAGAGTTCTGAAATTTCGGGAACCGTTCTTACTTGCCTAACAATGCAATATTTAGATATTTGCGACCAGTTTTAACTAATATTTCAATAATCTTTCTTAATAAATTTTGCCACTATATAAAAACGTTGGTTTTTATCTCGAATTATTTCTAATGACTACGATTCAGCATGTACATTAGGTAACTTTTTAGCATATGTACTTTTATTTGGCGCAGTATTTTCAAACACATTTCTGCCAAATTCAGACTTAGATTTCTTCACATATTTATTGCCTTGAAATCGTTTCTTTTTTATTTATCTCTGTCCGGACACTTGTTTTTTCAAAAGATTATCCATATCAAAACACTTACTGAGAAAGATCTAATCAGGAAGAAATTTGACATCGAAACTAAATAAACAAACTAAGAAAAAGCAAAGTTAAAAGATTAGTTGCTACGATGCTACTTATTCATAAGATATTTTGATATTAAATGTCGCTCTTCTACTAAAACTATTCAGCAAGAGGGAATAATGCTTAGAAAACCTCTCTAACAACTGTCAAAAGTGGGTGAGACAGCAGCATGTTTTTGTTCATTTTTCACCAGTGCGGCAATTCTATATATATATATATATATATATATATATAGTTTTCTCTCGATAACTCTGGAAGTTTTCGTGGTATTGTTATTATTTTGGTACTAAAGTTTCCAGAACACATATATGGCTCTAACATATATTTTTTTCAAAAATCAAAAATTTTAATGTTTGAGGACCCTGAGACCCCTTAAAAATTATCGTTTGCTTTAATTTTAATATTTAAAATTAAAGTAGCTATCCATTTTAATATTTTACCGTTTGCTTTAATTCAAATATTTAATTGAATAAATGAATAAACAAAATAAGTTAGCGCTTTCGAAATCGAAACAGGTTCTTCTCAATGCATTGGGTAGAAAAAAAACGCGTTGTTTTGTATTTGTTTCTATTAATATTTTTTATACAATGAAATATCTGTTCCGTTGCGCAATACTTAGTTTACTAAGAGTTTCTAATTTTACCAGTATTTCACGAAACAAAACTGTTATATAGGGTAAAAGGATATAACCCAAATTTGTTTTCTCTTTTCATTCATAGTATATTTTTAATTATATTTATTTGAATGAAATCATTTCCTTTTTTAATAATAAATTTTTCGTATCTATAATGGGTTGAAAATTAAAATTCCACATTTAGATTTTTAGTTTTTCTTTGTACTGTTATTATTAATCGAGCTTCTTACAGCAGTCGATCTAGCTCTAGCTGCAATATGATTTAGTTATTTCATCAAATATACCTCTTCATTCATAAAATATTTGGAGACGGTATTGATTTAGCGCAATTCTTGCTAAAATGGAAATATTAGATGAATAGCTCTACACAAATGATATGTTTTAATACATGCAACCCTATTTGGAACTTCCCTGTTACAAATTACGGTTAGACTTCTCCACAATGAATCAACCAAACGACTAAGATGTATTGCCAAGTAAGTTATAAGTTTCAAAGTTGGCAGTCATACAGAAACTGTACGTGATCATATTACTGACATATTACTTGTTCTTTCATATTTTTGATTTTGCATTGCTGTTTTAAAATCACTTTTTTTTAAAAATATTTCGTTAATAATCTATAATTTATCAAACAACAAAATGGATGCCACATAAACTTTTCCAGAGCAAACTCTTTTACCGAACAAATAATTATGTAAAAATGGCCACATGATGCAGCTGCAAAACGGTAGCTGCAAAACAGCAAAACCATTTGGAGGTGAAATATTAAAATGTGATCAGATAAAAAGGACAAATTGGAAATTGTTTCAGTGCTATACCAATACCTGCAATATATATAGGTAACTTCAATTAGATCAATGCAATGTCTTGTAGTGGATCTGGCGTCCCCTAAATTGTGTGAAATACAACCAAATATATCTAGAAGTGAGACAATTAGTTACATCAATTACATTAGAGAAGTTTGTTCTCTTCTCCTAATGAAACATTTTTATAGGCGAAGAGGTGCAATCTATAAAATTCCTGAGATTGAGGAAAATTTATTTTTTAGACATCAGAACAACAGCGGTAGAATTTTCACAAAACAGTGGATTGCCGAGGGAAATTAGAGAGTTCTTTCTCGTTCATATGTCGAATAAAAATGCTAATACATTCCTAGGAAAAGCTACGAAGTTGTACACAAATGAGCAACAATGCGTTCAGATTGTTAGAAGAGGGTGAAAAATTGAAGATCTTGAAGAAGCAGGTTTGAGGTATTTTAGTATGATCCAAAAATGGAAGCTCAGTCGCAAAATGTCGAAAGAGTGTAGTTCTGCAAGGTGGCGTAGTAAGAAACAACAACCCTCGCCTCTTCTCATACTGAATTATATCTTGCAGAATTTATATGGGCAAAAGATTTAAGAGAAACCTTTTGATGAAATATTGAAAATAATTTCAGAAACAAGAAATTTAATATAGCGAGTGATGTTATAAAAATTATTTACAAATATTTTTATGAAACAAATAAGTTGAAAGTTATTAACTGATATGGGATTTGTATACATACATTAAATTTCGAGCATTACTTGCTCAACGAGGTCGACGGAATCCTAATTTCAAAAACGCTACTATAACAGAAAAATAGCCAAAATTTATACCAATAGTAATAATCTACCGGAACATATACGAGTGTTGAATTTAAATAAACTATGCATTATGTATTGCAATTAATTTGAATCACTTTAAAACATTCGCATCAAATATACATTTAAAATTCTTATTTTTCTTTTATTTTTGTATTTTATTCTTTGAATAATACAATGGTTTATGAAAAAGCTAAGATAGCGCATGCGTAAACAAGACGATGGTTACGATTTCCATGGTCAACTCGAAAAATATTCTTATTTCTTTCATATACTAAATCAAAGGAGAAAGTTTAATCGACTGCATATAAAAGAATGTCAATGATAGTTTCAGATTTCGTGACTTTTCATTCAAATATATTTTTATGCCTCCATAATTTAAATTTTTCCTTGCTAAAACATTTCCAATACTGATAAGAGTATAAATAAAACCTCAAAATGTTATTTTTTGTATGGATTATTCCTCTTTTTCATTCTTTCAAGATATGCAACCATTTCCACTAGAGATAAATATTCAAAAAACTATCCATCTGAGAGAAAATCGGAACCATCAAAATTTAAATATCACATAATTCTTTTCGATACATTTCCGATACCGTTTCTTTCAGTGGCAAACATTCCTTTTAAAATAAAAGAAACGATAGTAGAAAAAACTGTAAAAACCACTGCCGTAAAAAAAAAAAATCAACGGATAAAAGAAAAGAGTGTTTCTTACAAACTTTAGAAAAGAAGGTATTTCCTAAAGAATCGCTGTGACTTCAAGTCATTCTTTACATCCAAAAGAACGCATTACTGTGAGACGGTAAAAGATTTACAAGACAGTATATTTTACTACGAAATTACACTTACTGTTTTCTCAAGTTCTTTATGCTTTCTTTCGCATTCTTAGTGCGTTTTCATGTAGGCCATTTGTTACTAACTATCCCGGGTTTTGTTTATGGATTATATGGCTTCATAATTTGGTCTTAAAATTCGTTATGCTTGTAAAAGTAAAGTGTAAAGTATGGTAGCATATTTCTTCCTCGAGTACTTTAAAGTGATTGAATAAGATAGGAGCCCCTATTTAGGGGATCCTTTATTCACATACATCGGCCTACAAAAGAAAGATATATATAAAATGCTATGGCATAATAATAAATCTTCAACAGGTTTTGATACTATTTCTTAGTTGTGTTTCAGTACCTTGTTTTTGATGTAAAAGTTATTATACAGATATGTCCTTTGTGTTTTCAGAACACTCAAACTAGAAACGAATCACAAAACTATCTAATAGAATTTATTTAAATCAACAGAGATTTTTAGAAAATATTTGCCTTATTCTTATTGTATTTCATATCAAAGAGCAAAAGCAAATGTGGCTTTTTTAAATGTTTGTATTAAATACTGGCTCTTTGTGAAAACTACATTGATAATTAAAGAGGAAAAGAAAATCTCCTTTTGTATTCATTGATTGGGACAAAAAAATGCAATATGCGATCAGAACTACTATGTGATTAAACTTACAAAAGTTATCTGTATGAATCTATATTGTTTAAGTACGTAATATCGTAAGAGCATTGATTATAAATTAAACTCTTCCATAACAAGCAAAATAATTATAAGTCTATAAATTAAAATCCCCACACAAAATGCGATTGCCAGTCCATTATTAACTCATTTTTCATTAAAAACAATTTTGTTTAAAATGTTTGAGTCTACATAACACATTAGATATGTCATAATATTTTATCAAGCATTTAAAAGGTTTCTCAAGTCTATTTTCCATGAAAATATTAATCAGAAAAATTATTAAATTACAATATCTATTGAGCCCTTTTAAATTTTAAGATAAAATTGATGCATAATAATTTTTAAAAAATTGGGACTTTTCATTAATTACGTTTTTTCATCAGCAAAACAAGTTAGAAAAATATAAAAACAACAATATTCTCACTTTTGTGATGCAAATGATAATTTTTATAAAGTAAAATGTATCTCGGTGATTAGTATACTTTTTAAATAGGCTTGTAAATCCGAGAACATTATTTCCCTTGATTTCCAATTATTAAATCCTATTTTAAAAAAAATTATGTATTGCTGATTCTCTTTATATTCTCATTAAAAAAATGTTACAAATTAAGGCCAATATAATTATCAAAGCATTATGAAACACAAAGAGATGTATTTTTTAAAATGTAACATTAAAAAGTCAAACATTCCTCTTTTTTATTTTCTTCAAAGAATATAAAACTAAATCTTGATTTCTCTTTTTTTTTAAACTGAAATGAAAATGCCTGTAAAAATAAAGAGCAATGACAACAATATTTGTGGGATTAAAGTTTCAATATTAACAAAATTTTTCATTTCCAAATATTTCAGGGAACAGTTTAATTACATGTTCCCAGTTGGATCTGTTCCATAAAATTAAAAATGTGTGTATCTTTAATAACTATAAAGCTCTCTAAATACCTTTATTGTTTCCAAATATTGCACTAGAAATGTGTTTGCATAGTATAATAAAGAGAAGCATTCTTTTAAGTATACAGTGTTCCAAAATCTTTATTCCCAACATCCAGACTGTGCTCAAATAACAAATAGAATGGACAGTTTATTCACCAAAGTAAAGAGAGATTGCTTTATAGATAGCTGTTTACTCATGGCTATTAACGGAAATTCCCAGAAGATTGTATGCAAATATTTACACCGTCAGAACACACAGAAGGCGAAACATGTTTCATACAGTACATTCTCCCATCACCTAGTTAAACATTTACAGTCTAACTACTTCTACATTTTCAAAAACAACTAAAAGTCATTATACGCAACTGTTATTATTAGTTGTTACACTGTATTGCAAGAATTAGATAGCAATTGGTGAATTGTACAGAAAATGTTTGATTATATTTCTAAATGTGTTTTACAATTTATTTAATGAATTTACAGAGATATTTGGAAGTCTTTTAATGATTGACCTTTAAATAGTGGGTTTTAAGATATATTTTTCAGAAGAAATTAAGATCTAATTACTTTTCTTATTGTTTATAGCGTAATTAATTTTCACCTTATCTGAAGAATGACAGTATTTTATATAAAGCAAGCCTCTTTACTCAATTAACAGGAAAGTTACTTGTGGAGATAATTGATCTACTAAGATTTTAATAGTAGACAAACAGAAGGTATTCTCTCTCTTTCTCATACGAATTTGTAACTTTTTGTTCAAAATTAAGTAATGTTCTCAGAGTTTTAAGTATGACTTGTTTTGACGGGATAGAGGAAATCTGAAAAAAAAAAAATATCCATATTCTTTTACTACACATGTATCATATCAGCGGCATTGCCTTTACTTTAACAAATCAGCTGCCACAGCAGCGCCTTTTGTGTTGCATTTATCAAAATTAACTTCTATTATTGCTGCGCGATATTATCCAGGGATTTGATATGATTTCAACCTCCATTTGTGTGTAATCGTTCTACAAATTGTGTTTGACTTCGAATCATGGCAATTTTTCTGGTAACATATATTTATTTTCATTTTACTTATAAATAATATTTAAACATAACTCTTTTCGCACTATGCCAAAAACAAATTTAGCAATCAATTCGAAATTCGACAACTCAGTCTGCACCTTGTGGGGGAAATACAGAATTTGGCAACAGTTTTCTCTTGTGGAACAATATTGCAATTCTGCTTGAGCAATGTATCTAAGGAAATGCGTCATTAGGAGCACAAGGCATTTTGAAAAGTCCTGAAGGACATTAACTTTGCTCTAGACAAAATCAATAATATCCACAAATTTATAACCATATATGCTCTTATATATATTGGAGATAAAATGAAATGATGAGAATGCGTTATAAATTAGAATTATTGCAAGGACTTAGATACGATTACAATATATGTTCCTCTACTTTATATGTATGCAACAGAGAAATAGCTGACGATTTTCAATAGATTATATTTTGATGCCAAAACAGCCTTTCACTTCAGAGTTTAAGTCATAACACATTACAAGTTTATATAAGGAACCTAAATACTTTGGGACTTATGTAGCATGTGATGGTTGATAACCAGGCGCTGTGACAGCTGATCTGACAATCACTCTGTCCTCCCTAACTGTTGTGGCCGAAGGTCAACCGATACATCATGACGCTGAAATCTGCCATTGTACACCTATTCTTGCAAGCATCTTCTAATCTCAGCAGCGCTTCGACAATATGAAGAGCGATTCTCCGATTTGTAACACCTGCCTCTTTCAATCCAATGATACAACCTCTTTCAAACTCTGACAGTTACTCGTAATGTGTACGAGTAACTACGGCGAGGTATTTTTTCAGTCGTTGACAGGTATTCTAAATCGCAATGCAATAGAAAATTTGACCATCCGATTGAGAATCCCTTCTTTTATATACCTGCTGAATGCGGAGTTCCGATGAGCTGTAACTCCCGCTATACACCAAATTTTAATCATTTACATGTTCGGTTCAAATATTTTTGCATATGAAATTTCCTTACAATAGGGCAACTTCTTGGTGCCCGATTGTAAAGAATAGTTGTAACTTTCTTTTTTGTTACAGAGTGTATATACAAGGAAGAATTAAAGAAAACAAGAATATAAAGTAATAAATAAAGCAGTCACATGCTTGGGACTTGATATGTGAATAATCTTGTTTCATAGGATCCTAACCATCCCACTCAGCTATTACTTTTTTATAAATGGAAATGAAATGATCAAAATTTGTAAGAACTATTTCACAAATCCGAAACACTACACGAAAGAAAAATTAATGCATGCAAAATGGAGCAAAATATCAAAAATAAAGACAATCAGCAACAAACCGAATTTAATTAATTTAAAACATATTAAAGATCATACCAAACACAGGTCACAAATGAATTATATTATTAAGACAACAAATCACGTATAATCATTTCATTAATATTTTATATAATTTCAATTTTATTCCACATTTAAGTAGAAAATTTTTCTTTCACTCTGTACCTTAGTCATTTTGTCTTATTTTATAGCCCTTTTGTTGCTTCTTAGTATGTCGTTAATAAACAATCAATTAATTTATAAAGAACCTAATTTACATGATATGCATGTCATAGCAATAATATATCTTGATTAATTAATTGCTCAAAATAAATTTTAATATTTTTCTTTATTTGCGTTTATTGGTGGAATATTATCAGTATGACATCATATTTTCCATTAATTAATTACTTAACTTAATTAAATAAAGAGCCTCTTGACAAATATTTCACCATTTGGGATTTTCATGTTTTTTTTACTAAGCGTGATTGGAAAACCCACCTTTCTCTCGAAGCAACAAACGCATTAGCAGCGCCGGTATAAACTCACAAATGCTCTTCCTACGTTCTTGTTAGAAGAGCAAAATTAAATCTACATAATCCTCGAGATGATAATAAATTGAATTCCACAGAAAGATGCTTTCACTGGGTTTTGTTTATTTTTTCACTACAAAACCTGTAATTAGAATTTCATGAAAACTTTAAAAATACTTGTTGATTTTTTTTTTGTTTATTAATGAGAGACAAGCGTTTCTAGGTGCTGAAATTTTTTTGGGGGGGTCTCAAGTCTCGAAATTGATATCAAAGTAATTTGACAGATCTCTAGGGATTTTAATTTAAGTAGATGGAGTTTTTTATATTTATTTTTTTTATCAAAGAGTGGTAAGAAAAATAAACTATAAGCTTTTTGGTAATTAACTTTTCAGGGAAATCTTGTCATGGATGATTTCGGGATATGATTAATGCCTTATCTTACGCTGGTAATTAATTTTCCCCGAGTCAATGGTTATTTATTTATTTTCATACTTTAACGCAATGGATTATATTAGTTTTTATGATATGATACAAATACGTTTCCCAAAAGTGTATTTTATATGGATTAATATGGTAATTGATCTGCACTAAAACGGTAATTAGAAGGATTTAAATGGTAAGTGCTGACAATTAGCACATATGATAATTCATTGAAATTAAAACGATTTTAATTTTACTTTGATATCTTCTCATTTAAGAGGAAATAAATAATCTTCTTCGCTATAAAAGTGAAACTAAAATGTTATCACTAAAAAAATAAAGAGAGTTGCAAAGTGGGCACTCAATTCTGGACCGGATTCCTTTCCAGTTAATTGATCGTTACCCAAATTTAATACTTTTCAATGCTATTTCATATCAAATGGGTAACCAAAATATATTTACAGTGACACTTCCTTATCATTCATGGAGTTCTGAGTGATCGTAACTAAATAATTGTAAATTTTCTTTTACTTGGCACGGTATCAGTCAAAAAAATTAGTTACGGAATCCAAACTGTTTTTTTTCCTATTTAATGTTACGGTAGAGTTTTAATTATTACTAAGAAATAGCTAAGATAATGAGATAAAATTTACTGTGCGTATTAATTCATCCTTCAATACATGATGTTATAAATTACAGCTATTAATGTTGATTTGTTTGATTTTTGTAGCCATAGATTACTGAAGTAATCCCCCGTGTGGAGAAAATAGTGTTCAGTCAGTTGAATTCTACAATGAAGACATTTGAAGTATCAAGAAATGTAATATAACGATGTTTAGTTCTGGATAAATGTTTTATGAATGATAATTAAAAATTAAGTTTCTGTGTGGCTTATTTTAGTAATAACTTAAATATTACGATAACTTGTGATAAAAATTAAAAATTGACGATATTGATATAATATATCTCATTCTACGTCTTCTTGAAGCCAAACAAATTAATGATCATCGAACAACTGTTATTATGAATGCGTAGCGTTTACTAACACGCATTTCCCAATTAAATATAATTATTAAGAATTCTACTTAGCTCAATGACAGGAAAATCAGATCTGACTCAGGAACAAGGACTAGTAAATAGGTTCGAGTTACATATAAATTTTCAGTTGTTCACCGAACACTTTCTTAAACTAATATTGCGAGCACGTAAATAACGCTAACTTTCTTTTTATCTGTAATTGGCAGATATCTTCAGTCTCTTTAGATTATCCTCCATCCCTCCTGTCTTCTTATTTTCTATTCACTGCAATTCTTAAGTACAGAGGTTCATTTGCATCAGTTACGGTTCTTTGACATGGTAATGTTCTCAAGTACAACAACGTCAAAAAGTAGCCCAAAAGGCTATTTGAAAGAAGAACATGCGGTAACTATATATGTATAATTATTGTAAATGTAAAAAATACATAATATTTACTCTACTGGTTGTTATTAATTTTATTTATTTACTATTTTAAATTTTTAATTTTTACTACTCAAGAATGCGGATAGTCGTTAATTGCATGATTTGTGAATTGAGAAGAATGTGTATTAATTTCTATTGAACTTATATGTGCTAGATTATTTTATCTTAATGTCTTTGAAGCCATTAAAATTTAAATAAATTTACCATGGTATTGATAGAATATATCCATTCATTAAGTTCAAACGCACTAAAAATATGAGCAAACTTATCTCAATACATACCTAATTTTGTCAATATGTACAAAACATATTCCTTTTAAACTCAAGATAACCTTAACAAATCTAACTTAAGTTATTCTAGGAGAAAAAAGCATTCATATTGTAATCGTGACGAAATTGATTTTCGTTTATTTGTCTGCTAAGCATTTTGGTTATATAAGATTGAAGATCTTTACTTGAAGCATCTATAAGAATAATTTAATTTTTTTTTTCACTAACTTGAGAATGTGTGCAATAAAAGTAAAAAGAAAACAATAAATTTACTAAGTTTGTGAGAAGAAAATTTTAGAACGATATGTATCAGACATAAAAATTGTAATAGTGCAGATTTTAACAGGTGTAAACATTAAAATTGTACGAAGAAGTCAAAATTTCATTCTGTGTAAGAACAAATGATTTATGTTATGTGAAAAATACATGATATACATAATATGAAATAATTTACATGGTGTGTACAAGTGTCCATGAGATAAATATTGTACATAATATGTACAAAAATGCTTCCAGAAATTAGGTAATGCGAAAAAAGTTAAAAAATGCAATTCTGCATATATTTGAGCATGACTATGTGGTCACGGTAGCCTAGGGGTTATTGTCACGTACTCGCATCCAGCGTTATTTTCATCGAGCCGTTTTTTCAAACTTTGATGCATTAAATATCCACCATGAATCGGGGTAGATGCAAGAAGTCTCAAATCCTCCCGTTGGAGTGATAAGAAGTTTGAAAGGGAGGCGCCAGTTCAGGTGTGCTAAGAATTATGAGGTCCACGGGCATTGCTAATAATCCTCTTACTGCTTTCAATGCGACGGTAATAAAGAATCAATCAATCGTTTGATTAAAAAAATAACTTTTCGTGTGACAAAGAGCGTTGATAATGCAAGCTGGTGTTACTATTCCATGCTGACACTTGTTAAGCGGCACCAAAAGATTAGATACTAATTGATACAGATTTGATAGAGATTTGACTCGATATGGCACCATTTGCTCCCAATTCAAATTTAATTAATGCCATTGAGATTATTCACTGGCTATGAGATCTTGATTCCTCAATATACTCTAGAAATAAAGCACCAATTAAATCAATAGTTTGTTTCACGTCAGTTCGATCCAAAGAAGGTTTTATTAGAGGGAAAAGTCACGGAGGAGATCTTTTGGATGCGAAGGGCGTCATACTCACAGACTTCTTAGAGAAAGAAAAATAGTCAATCAACAAGGAGTCGATCCATTCCAAATTTCTATAACGGGTCCTATTTCAACCGCAATCGTACATATTTAAGACGTTTCTGCTCCAGGCACTTTTTCCATCCATAAAATAGTTTTTTTTATTTATTTTTACTAACCTTTTGGTGTCGTAAGTCTAATAAGACGTAACGGAAGTGACGCTGTCTTTTAAATCTCTATAAACAACATCCATACCGACACATAATAGGATTTGAATAATACCAACTTTCAAATGAAATTTATGAAAGTGCAGGTTAATAATTATACCATTTAAAATAATGAGAGTTTAATGTAGAATAAAACTGTGTACAACTGCATATTATAATGACTTTAAACGCATTTTGTTCTCATTGTTGTACTGTAACAAAACCTCTTTGTGGATTAAGGATAGTAATCTAAATAATTAAGAGCTAAAAATGAGATGACATATGGGGGAATGGTGGGAGTAAGGAGGTAATAACAAACGCACAATATCAGCCTCACACTTTGGCATGTTGGAAAAGATTTGCACAGTTTCAGCTCCAATTAATATGTCATCACCGAAATATCATTGTATTCAAAGCTTTGCAAATAGCCACAAATGGTCTTATGTAAATCGCTAGAGCACGTACTATAATTGATATTAATTTTTGAATAAATCAAACTGAATACAAGCAGAATAATTACAATTTACAATTAATAAAACTAGTGAAACACAAAGAAAACAGGATATTTCTTATAATCTCACATATGGCTGATACTTACGTGTCTTCCACACTTGTAAATGTATACTTAGAACACATAATTCATCTTTTTTTCCTTTTAAAAATTATTAGAAAATGAAGCAATATATATATATATATTTATATATATATTCCCCTTAAGGTTGTCATTTCAACTTCTGCGAAATGCAATAAATGGTATACAAGTATCCGCAGTATGTACATACAGTTACATAATACAATGTTTTTACAGTGCAAGAAAAGACCCAAACAACTCCAGTAAGGCATAATAAATTTCTTGTAACCGGAAACAATTTAAATAAACTCATTAATTCACAACACTAATTCACAGTTTGCATAATCGAAATAAGCACTTTAAATTACATAAGCACAATATTTAAGACCATGTGATATATATATATATATATATATATATATATATATATATATATATATATCACATGGTCTTAAATATTGTGAACACCGTTTATCTAATTAAGGTGGTTAAATATTTTTATGAAAGAGAGAGAGAGAGCCTATGAATACATATTATAACAATGGATAGGGCAGGAGACGGAGATCCATCATCTCCATTACATCGGATTACATACATAAGATGGTTGACGATCGTCAGCTGGTCACCGCTTTTGCTCAGAATGTAGGAAAAAGTGGTGAATGAAAATTTCAGCAGATGGAGCTCCTCGGTGAGATGAAGTAAATGGAATTAATGAATGAAGAAAAATACGTCGAATATTTACCCTGCATTCGATCTGGAGATACAGGTAAGGATATCTCCAGATAAAGTGGTAACTCACGTTGTATAATATGAATAGATTATGAGAGATATTTATGACGAATATTAGTCTAGTACAGATTATTTCCGTGAGATTTAAGACTATGTGAAAGCTATTTCAACATATTTTATTAGTAATATATGTATTTGCAGATAATACAAGGAATAAATTCTCGATTTATAGTTTTATTGCACATAATTTCTATAAGAGGACTCTCAAGTTATCAATATTTAATGAATTTAATTTGAATCAGCGATCATTATCTTGAAAAAAGTTTTATTTTTTTGTATATGATAGGACTGTTTATAGAAGCTCCTGCCGAAACACGAACTCATATGTGCCTCTATCACGTGTATTGGTACCGGAAATCTAACGGTAACAGTCACAAACTCACGGCAGGTGTTGTTTCCCCGAGTCGTGAGTTCGAGAACTGATGCCACTAAAAACTGCCGTGTAGAAAGGCCAATTTACATTAAACCAGTCAATGTTATTGGTCCACCCAATGGCACATGTTGAAGTTTGGACAGGTCTCAGATATCGTCCTCGTCACTTGAATAAGTTTCAAAATTACTAAGTCCATAACCAACAGCCCTAGTGTTGCTTCTAAAGAGAGTTGACATCAATAAACTGTCAATAAATCTAATAAATTTATTTTGTAAGACACTTATTAGATTGATTAGGATCTGGAAGCCTTGTCTGTAGAAGAACTTACTGAATCATGTACTCCCGAGTGCCTAACAAGCTTACTTTTTTGCATCAGGTAGCCCTGCCAATGGAAGCATATGTAGAATATAAATCTTTTAAATAATGTTGGATTTTCAAAGTTATACATTAAACAGCGGATAATTTGTTATGGGATACTGAAAAAGAAGCTGAAATTGACTCTCTAGATACAGAATAGGACCCATTTTATTAGCTTCTCAACAACGAAAATGAGAATGTGCTTGATGAGAATTTTGCCTTAGATAAAGAATGTAAGGATTTTGTAGGGTTTTACATAGTATTTTTTGTGGGATTTTGTAAGTTGTGTGTTTCATTTTTTATAATCTAATTCATTTTTATCTGCACTGTAAGACGACCCCGGATTTTGAGTATTTACATAATAATTTACATAAGCTTATCTGAGGAAATATACGATATAAAGTTAAAATTAGGTGTTAAAAATTATTGAAAATCAGTGTTTTGAAGTAGTACTTTAGAAGCTATGAATCAGTTGTTGGCAAAAGGGTCTTGTAAATTTGAATGATGGTCACATGACATGGAAGATTCCTGAGATGAGAGCCCTACTACTCGATAAATGACCATTAGAATACTGCAGTCATTTCAACTTATTGAATAAAACACGACTTAAACTCGTAGGATAATTTAATCGTAAGCACTAAATAGCTTCAAACCGCGTTCACTTATCACATAAAAAATTTTTGGAATTAAAATCAAATTGCAATCGTTCAAATGACAGTGAAACGAAATTTCAATATAGCTGAATTATACCAATTTATATGAGTGGATTAAATATTCTTATATTGATGCGATGTGGATGTTTGATAATGTAACTCTAGTTCAAAAGATGATCTATTCACAAATAAATTAACTGAAATTTATACTATAAATTCGTGTAACATATCGCTTAAACAAGCTAATTGGAAAGGCATATAATAATTTGTATGTGATATAAATTTTAGGATAAAATAATGATGTTAATGACAGATTAGATAATCGCATTAAACAAACAAAAATAAAGGTATAAAATCAATAATGAATCTTTTCCACCGAAATTGGGTGGTAAATTGAATGTATAAATCATTACATTCAAAAATTTTATTCAACGAAGGAGATGAATAGAAAAATACTACAGTAATAATATTAAAGGAATAATAAAGTACTAGTAAGAAAAAAGTATTAAACGTAGATGAAAAAAAAAAACATTTCAAATCTATATTTACAAAAACTTCTTTTAAAATATTCACACAAACATATATGTATACCAAAAACTGAAAGAATAAAATAAACTGAATTTGCCTGTTGAATAAAACATATACTAAAAAAAACATTCCCAGACATCCTAACGAATTCTACATTCTATTGTAACAATCCAAACAACAATCGACCCCACAAACAAGTCTCCAACCATCCCAGTTCTTGTCATTTCAGGGCCATAGGTTAAGGCAAATATTTGTTCTACTTCCTTACGCCAACAACCAAAGAAGAACGAGAAAAAAAATACTAAATCATCAGTTTCAAACACCATTTGCTTCCACCTTTTTATACAGGAAATCAAAAGATGTGGCGCGGACTGTATGGCCGAATTTTAAACACTTGAAGCACAGGGGCAGATCGATAATCGGCTGCTGACCTTAGGCCACAGTCCTCTCCCGGGATTTTGGAAGGGAGGAATGCGAATGAGAAAAAAGAAGGGGTTTCTTGATCCTGGAAATCAAGAAATCCCGAAGAATTCCAGCCCCTTTTCTTCACCCTCCCCTGGGAATGGTATCGAAATGAGAGGTCTTCGATATTTTTTCTCCTTCCTGTGCTTGTTCTTTTGCTTTTTCCCCACCCCGTCTTAGAAAAGGGTCCTCAAGGGAGCGCCTATTGATTGGCAATTTGGAATGCTGATGTGGCATTTGTACAGAAAACGGGATTGGGAATCTGGAGAGGGAGGAGATCATCGAGATGCCTTAAGTGGGAAGGTGTGAGGAATTAATCCCTAACGGCACACACCTTTTTGAGGATAGAGTGTTATTGCGGGAGTTGGAGTGCCGGATTGTGCCTTATCTGTATAACAAGTCTAGTAATGTGAAAGCCGAATACAGAGTGTGTGTATTTTGCTTTATTTGTCAAATGAAAAATCTACAAGCAAAAATTCCTACATTCGGGGTGATTGATTGGCTAATATGCTCTGCAATGCTCCCCTTAATTATAACGTTAAGAGCCATCAAGGCGCAATAAATAATCATTCACTAAAACATTTACTTATCTCATTCTGCTTGAAAATGATAAGATAACAACTTATATAAAAAATCATGTGTCTTTAACTAAATATTTTTATACAGAACTCCACTTATCTTTATAAAAGCAAAATTAAATCCGTTTCCAATATACTGTTGAAAATTGGATCCGAGTCCAATAAGGTTCTGGGCTTTACTTCTCGTTACTTCTAGCTCAATTTTATCGAATATCTCTCTGTCACCTCTTATTTCTATATCCAATAATTTCTTAATCTTCACACTTCTTTTGTAGTAATGAAAATTTGCATAAATCACGTTCTTTCACTGGGCAAGATTATCAATTTATATAATGTAATAATGACTCCAAAAAATTCGTTAACAGAAAAAGCGCACATGGGCTCGTTTTAATTCTTCAATGCTACTGTGCAAAAATTCATTTAATGGCACCTGCCATCATTGTCTATTAATTTGTGTTAAGGTTCCCGTCGATCCACCATTTTTGATTTCGTGGACGTAATGTTAATCCTATGGAATTTTGACTTTAATTCTCACATCTTTGTTATTTGATCTATTCGAATGCAACAAAGTGCATCTGAAAGAGCAAAAAATAATCAATGCTTCTGTGGAATTACTTTTTCCCTAAGATTTTTAAAAATATTTTTATTCTTATTTTAATGATTCAATTTTGAGTTTTCCGGTCTTAAAAGAATATTTTCAAATATTTTTAAAAATCGGAGGAAAAAAGTAATTCCACAGAAGCATTCATATTTTTTTGCTCTTTCAAATGCATTTTATTGCATTCGAATAGATCAAATAATAAAGATGTGAGAATTAAAGTCAAAATTCCATAGGATTAACATTAAGTCCACGAAATCAAAATGGCGGGTAGACGGGAGCCTTAAAACTATCCTGCTATTCAACCGGAAGATTGAAATTTGAAGAGTTCATACTACTAAGCTCTTCTATGTACATTTATACTGTACATTTACGTCAAATGTATTCTATGACATCCTCAGAGTGTCTTAGATATTTTGAGATAGGAAGTATTTAATGTATTACTTAGGATAAAATCACAAATAACATCAAAAAACAGTCAAATTAGTAGCTTTATTGTAATATCAGTTCTAAATAATATAACAAAAAACAGCAGAAAAATGCTGAGTGAACCTCGATAGGACATATCAGCATTTTTCTGCCTATGGGATATAAGCCAATGACTATGTTGGAGACTCAACAAAAACTGAATTTTAGGTAATAAAGATTTCTTCATAAATATATAAAACGACTTTTAACTAAATCAGTGGATTTAATTTTTGTTTATTATCAAACTTAATTTCAACACGAGCTGTCTTGACAATAGACCACGTGTTTGAAACTCAGTCATGTGATGAGGTTTGTACTTTTGAAGGAAATCTATGTTCCTACCACACTACGTGAGCATAAGGACTTTAAATCAGGGTAGATTTAACATTCATAAATCCAGCTATATAACGAGTCTTTAAGGAGGCATCAGGACTCGAAACCACGATATACTGAATCAAACACTTTCTCGATCTTTTGACTATCAGCTAGAATATCGTTGTCACCATTCGTTTACTATGTCCTATCTTAATTTACAGTCAAGGGAAAATTATGAAGTAAATTACATAATTTATGTATCGTACTTGTCATTTGACCATTGTTTGGAATAGGGTGATTTTACCATAGTACACTGAAACGTAGGATAAAAACTTAGGTGGACATCAAAATACATCAACAAAACGACGTTTGACGATATATGGCTTCAAATGTGTCAATTTCTAGTTAAATTGTCCCAGAATCAAACTCATCGTTCAGCATTGTATCAGTCAAATCTTGATTCCACTAGGACCTATCTTTCAGAGGTTTTGATGCATCCTACGTTAATTGTCTCGGGATTCTAATTAATAATATTGGTGTGATGTTCAAGTTAGTAGCTCATTATTCATTTAAGTTATTCGACTGAGATCCATCCTGTTGTTTTCATGAGGTGGCGGCAATAACCTTTGTGGTCATGGTCGTGATCTCGTAGTCAGCGTTATCTCCAGCGTGTAGTGGGTTCGAGCCCAGTTGCGGTTGAAGACAAACCTTATAGAGGGGTTGATGCATGTTAAATATTTTGAGATGCCTGGTCTTCCAGTAGGTTAGGTGTAGACCTTTGAAGAGAGAAGTATTAGATCAGGTGATAGATCGGGGCTCAAAATTACGAGTTCTGTTTCCTATAACCCTTTTGTTCCGTATAAATAGTCCTTAATAAACAATTAACCAATCAATACTTGTACGAGCTATTTTAATAACGGCTATCATTAAATACACACAGCGAATAAGATTGGAATTCGTCCTAATAAAAAACGGCATCCAGGGGAGCTCGTTACATATGCTTTCATAGAAATAAAGATCTCGAATGCACGCTAAGTCTGTTCAGTATAAATTAAATAATATTTGAGGGAAAGGTAGAAATTGAAGAATAATATTGACATAAGGGAATACTATTTGCATCTTCTCGAAGAGCCTTTCCACTGATGTCAGATCGATCTCACAAAAATATGGATATAACTTAAGCTGAAAGCAAAATATAGTTTTATCCCCCCCCCCCCCCGAAACGCACATGAAAATGTTCTGCTTTACAAACATTTCCGAAATAATCTGGGAGGTTTATTTTTTTTTCTTTTTCTTAATATTTCAACAGCATTCCGAGGAATTTTACTTTAAAAAACATTTTACACATAGAAACATTTTAAACCTATTCTCCAGTATCTTTTCCATAGATGCATGTGTTTTCCTATGAATAAAATATTAGCTCTTAAATTATATATATGTCTATCTTATTTCACCATTTGAAAAAAATATAAGGCTTACATTCAAATTCTGAAAACGGAAAACATATGAAAATATACGATACTATATATATATATATATATATATATATAAATTATAATATTATATATGTAAAAATTGTTCTTAGATACTAATCCTCAAAATGTAGTATGTATTTAAATATTATAGTATAATATATGTAAAGATTATTCTTAGTTACCAAGTTAATAAACTTAGATGGTTTTATATTTTCTAGCAGTCATCTTAATTTAGCTAAAATAACATCGGTAAGAAACGAGGTTTTTCAAAAAAGGACGTCGAGTCAATTAGAAGTATTCAATAAAAGTTAAAATTAAAATTAAAAATTTATTTATCATTATTTTTTTAAAAAAATAATAATAATTAACAAAAGAGAATTTAAACAATAACCCCATCATCTTGGGAACTGATTTGGCGATCATTTGGAGACTTGTCGAGAAACTTGGCATGAATTATTATTTATTTAAATAATTAGATTTAAAAAATTAATTTGTATTAATTATAATTAAATTATTGTATTTTCATGCTGAACAATCGTGTATAGAAAAATACAGCTTAATTGAGCTTTTTAAAATGTGTGAACAAAGCTTCTAGAGTTTTGACCCAGTCAAAGAATGTGAGTAGAAAACAACCCATAAAAATAGACCAATATATATATTACAGTAAACTCTCTCTCTTTAATATATATTGCAATAACCTCTCTTTAAACGATCGGGGAAAAGGAGATAATATGAACATGGTTAACTGTCATTAATCCGGTATGCAACTATCGAGTGACATTATGGTTTTAACAAGGATAACAAAAATAAATCACTCTGGATTAAAATTTAAGTGTGGTTGAAACATACTTTTAATAAGTTTACGCATATTGTGTACCTTAAATAGCGCAAAAAATTACTTCGTCATTGTAGCAACTGTAAAATTAAATTCCATAGTCAAATATATATAGAATTAAATATTCTTGATTGATACAAAATACAGGGAAAAGGAAAATTAATACAGTAGTAGTTAAAACACGTTGTCAGCAAAATTTCTAGATGATTAATTATCTTTTGATTTTACTACATGCTTAGAGTCGCATACTTCTGGTAATTAAATTAGTATTATTACCTCTTGAAAAAACTTACCGAGTTTTAGATAACATTTTATCTTACGGTGCTATGTATATACACATATATATTACTGTGCAAATGGTGATGTGTAACTTACTAGAGAACAAGAAACACTCTACAGAAATGGAAACCGATATAAATACAATAAATGTTGGGGCTACTAGGTTGTGATTGTTTATTAAAGTCGCAATAAGAAGCAACTCGAGGTCTATTAGCGATGTACCTCGTAATTTTGAACCTCGGTGAAGTGACGAGGACGACACCGGATCAGACTCCTATCTCTCCAAACTTCGAACACCATGCCAAAGAGATTTGGAATCCCAACCAGATTTAACGTGCAACAGTCCCACTACACGCTGTGATTCTTTAGTGGTATCAGTCTCAAAGCCACGACAAAAGCAACACTTGCTGTAAGACCACGGGAAATATAAATTATTGGAGTAATTGAAATACCTAAAAACAAATGGGTCATGTAGTGGATTAAGACTAACCTGAATTGAATTTTCTTATATTTTGAGCCATATTCACGAATCGATGCTTTCATTACGAAGGATCGTGCATGGGGTGTAAGGGCGAAAAATGGTCACCCTTACAATTTATGATTGTTGGTAGCTATGGAGATTCATGAACTGACTTCGGCCATATTTAACATGTATCAGCATGTTAAGTCTGGCATCAGCTCTAGTGGCATCAGGATTGGAAACCACGACTCGACGAAAATAACGTTGACTTTGAGTCCACGATAAGGCTACCGCAGCAATGGAAATTAGTATTGGAATTATTGAAAGTTCAGAATGTTATCCATAAAATCAGTTTTTTGAGAGTCATTATGAAAATGTTCACATTCTATACCATTCAGTATGTCTTAAATACTATTTTCTAAAAAGGTTTATGAATACTATTTAATATTAAAATATATTCATTTAAAACGCTATTCAAAGTATTTAAGTGGGTTTCGATAGTGTACTGTATTGAAGACTAGTAATAAAAATGACTTGTTTTCAGGACATCACATTTATTCGCGCACATCTTTTCAAGCATAAATTCAAGACACAATTTTACACAAGCACCATTTATCAACGTTCGTCTTAACCTCTCGGAACCAAACTCAATACTGAATTTCAAATCCGTTGCCAGTAAATTATCTGAAATCAAAACTATGATCTGGTGTTGCCAAAAAAAATATCTTAATAAAGAATATTGAAAAAGGTATTACTTTAAGTTTAAATCGTCTGCTTTTAAAAGTAGAATAGGTAATGTCTTAAATAAAGTATCAAATTAGATTAAATCATCTGCCTTTAAAAGTCGAACAGATAATTCTTAAAAAAAAGTATCACATTAAATTAAATCGTCTGCCTTTATAAGTTGGACAGATAATATCTTAAAAAAGTATCACAATCCTTTTTTAAAAAAAAATTGAATATGTCACTACCGTAAAACGAAGATGGTTCAAAGGGTACTTGTATTTGTTTACAGATGCTATCTTTAACTTAAATTTTTATTCCATTGGATGATGCCATATGTTAAGTGGAGCCAAAGCAAATTTGGTATTGAATCATCGGTTACTTTGCATTTGGTTATTAATAACTGTCAAATTAAAATTCCATTACTGCCGCTTCGAGTTGTCGACGTCATTTTGCTTCGATTTCTCACCGTGGAGGATAAAAGGATTCATAGTTATATCTTGGAAACCTAGCAAAAATAAAAGCAATGGTTTTCTTCTAGTGAATTGTTTCCAAAAAGCCGAGAATGGTCTCATCGGCGGGAAAAGTTATTACGAAGAATCTTTTTAAAAGCGAAAGGCGAGAATGATCACGAATACGGGTAACTGAAAATTTGATAGCAGTCCAGTGATTCATGAAGAAATTAACTAGAAAATAATAATTTTCAAAACTGAGAACACCATCTCTTAGAATTTTGTAGGACGTTTACAACGACCTTCGTAACATCATTGTATGTCATAAATTTCATACAAATATCATCACTCACATTTGTCGAAATACAAATAGTTCTCAAAGTTTCCAAAATGTATTGCCACGTGGAAGCTATGATTCTGCTGTATTTTTATGCGCTTTAAGAACAGATATTACTTAAAAATATGCGAAATAAGTTTTCAGCACAGGGGTCATGGAATTAATGTTGAAATCAATCTCTTAAAAATGCTATATATAATTTAAAAAAACATGTTTATTTAAATCAAATTTTAAATATGTTTTAACATCAATCGAGAAGCAATAATATAATATATTTTTTTTAAAAAAAATGCTGCAAATTCCTGATAATAATAAAGGCACAGTTTATGGATATAAAATATTGTATTCAACTGGTATGTGTTCAAAAAAAGGAATATTACTTTTCCAAAACAGAAAATTTCTCTTCACATTTTCTTAAAGTTTTTTGCAAAAGAATTCTTCAAGATTACATTCTGCAAGATAAATGCAATTCTAAATCATTTATTCATTTAAATTAAAATAATTTGATCTCATTTTGTCATCTATTTCATTCCTTAACATATTTTGAAAACCACTTTCTCTGATTGATGTTAAGTTTCTCATGGAATTTGATTAATAAGCATTTTTGGATACTATTAAATCAAATTAATCCATAATAAAAAACGCCGTTATGTGAACCGTGCTGAAAAAATTAAGACTTTTATACGTTTTGAGGTTCAATAAATGTCTATAATCGTATTTATTTTACATTTAAGAAAAAATCTTTGTATGGTTGAAAGATACGAAAAGGTCCCAAAATGGGAGACTGAGTGCCTAATGAGGGTAATGGAGATACATCCGCAACAATGTTGATTAATTTTGTCAACCCTTGCTTACTATGACTTAAAAAATTATTTTTCTATATTCAAGGTTTCTAAACTCCTGTTCTCGATTTAATTACTTTCAGTGATTTTTTTCCTTTTGAAGTAAGAAATGGAATGTATGCTAAAATGTGAAAAATTTTGAAAAATAGAATTTATACTACAAACGTTTTAAAAAAAATTACCAATGAAGCAAAGTACTTCAATTTTGAATGAAAAAGTAAGAATTATATATATCTTAATTATTTATGGAGGAAAAAATTCTTAATTAAAGGCTCCCAAAATGGGAGACTTGGCGCTTGACGGGATAAAATCCAGAATCCTTTTTGTAGCTTATACATTAAACATTTTTCTAGGTTTATTCAGTATTTCCAAATTTATTTGAAGAACCCAATTTAGAGTTCATGACTTTCTCTTTCTGGTTTCAGTCACGGGTTCAAACCTTGATGTTATTTAATACCCGTCGTTTATATGGATGACTCACTTTGATTATGACAAATATCTCAGGCCTTTAGTTGCCATGATACGGAAGTAAGGAAAGATGATTATGAATTTAAAAGGCAACTTATTTAATCGACTATGACTGAAAAGTACAAAGACCATTGCTACTTTACATTCGTTATTATCAGGAAATTGTGACGTAAATGCAATACAGATTGATATTCATTACAAAATATAAATAAAGAAAAGAAAAATGAAAGGTAAAAAATTGGAAGTACTAGAGCTGTGACACCTCTCTCTGAAAAGAAATAGTTAGATTATATTTTCTTTAGATTTCCAGAATGTTGTTTTATCTTTCTTTCTTTTCTTTAACATGTACATTTTCTTGGTACCCTTTTTTACTGTAAAAAATAGTTAAAAAATATTTTTGCATATATGTGATGTGTGTGTGTGGGGGGGGGGGGGTTGATTTTCATCTGGGTTGCAAGTTTGTAGCTCTAAGACCTTTGGGTGAGCTCGGTACCCTTAGGTATTCTGCCAGTAGTCCTTCAATAGTTTCTGAGTGGGACTTTAAAAACAAATAAATCAATAAAAATTTATAAATTTTTCAATATTTAAAAAAGAATATCGGAATTTATATAAAATTTACAATTACTTTATTTGTCGTTAAAATAAAATTATTCTTTCTGTAGATATTAAAGTCACCTATATTTAGAAAAAAGTAAATTATAGATTTGTTTATGTAACAAAATTCATCCAATATATGTAGTGCAGAAAAAAATCTTTTTAGGAACACATTTAATTTACTCCCTACGCCATTATTAGAAATAATTTCAAGGTTACAATCGATTTTAAATTAGCATAATTATCAGCAGTTACATCATTTTTTCGAACAATGGAAAAAATATTGAAAACGAAAGAGAATGAGAAAGAAAAATTAATATATTCCGTGTCATTATCTATGTAATCAAACATACTTTTCGATAAACTATTTTTTAATATTTTCTAAAAAGAGTTGAGGTACATATGCATTTTTTGAAATTATGGATGAGAAATATTAATACTTTTCCTTTAATGCATTAAAATTACATGTAATTTCTTTTATTTTTAAAGTAATGATTAGATTTGTGTGTACTGTATTATATTTACGTAAAATCTTTTGAAGTATTTTATTAAAAAATTACATGATTTATTTAACTTTTGCTGCTTTTCTGTGTAACTTAAATATAAAATTATAATTCAAAACTTATATATATAATGGAAATGCAACATCATAAACGCATATTCAGAAAATTATGCAAACTGCAAGTTAGACACGAAGCACTAAATGTTGCAAATTGCATTGCATTACAGGATAGATGAAACTAGAAGTAAGAGAAGGTCTCTGTTGAATCAACAATAGAAGTTCTTGCTATGATCGGTCAGAATAATTTCTTGCAGTATGCTTTTCATTCATTCAGTAAACGCTTAATACTGAGAATGCCACGACGCCGAAAATCGAGGCAGTTCCAGCATACAGACGAATATACCAGGGGTAAAGTGATCGGATGGGGCAGAATAGGTTGGTCTCTGCAGGCACCTAAAGACACCTACACTTGTCAACTGTACATAAGCTGAAGCAAGGAGATATTATCACACTTTCCAGGGAAGGCGTTACTGCTAGAGTGACGTCAGCACGCATGAACCAACTATTCATCCAAAAACTGCAATCTCTGATGACAGCATCGCTAAAGTTCACCATATAGTCATAGACAATCATCCAATTGTTGTGAGAGAGATATTAGAGGTTATGAATACGTCCAAGGAACGTGTTTTTCATATATTGAATAAAGATTTAAGAATGAGAAAGTTGTCCGCGAGTAGGGTGCTTGTTACGTTCGCTCTCGTTAAGTCAAAAACGGGTTCGAATGAACATTTTCAACACTCTGTTGGCGCAAAAATCCGAGTTTCGTCACCGATTAATTATTGTAGATGAAACGTGGATACCCCATTATACACCCGAAACAAAAATACAGTTAAAACAATGGACTGCGAAGTGAGAATAGGCTCCAAAAAAGCAAATACTGTTTTTTCAAGAGTAAAAGTGATGAGGACAGTGTTATTGGATAATTACAGAGTAATCATAATCTATTATCTTCAAATACGGAAGGTCATTACAGGAGCATACTACGTAAATTACTCGACAAACTGAAGACAGTAATTGTGGAAAATGGCCCCATTTTCAGAAAAATTAATTCGGTTTAACCAAGACAATGCGTCTTCTCACACCTCAGCGGTGTCAAGGGTGAAAATTCACGAATTACGGTTTGAACTTCTTAAAAGTTCTCCTTACATACCAGATCTATCCACAAGCGACATCTTTTTATTCTCTAATCTGAACATTGTATCGGTAGGATAGAGATTTTCATCAAACGAGGATATATATATATATATATATATATATATATATGGCGCTTTAAACAGCATTTTTTTTGACTCTTTTTTTTTGTTTTTGTTTTTTGGAATATTCTGGTAACAAAAATATTAACCTCTCAAGTTCTCTAATAAAGACCCGTAGTGTAACCGGGGCTGTTGCACGTTAAATCTGTAGAATCATATTACTATGATGAGGAAGTTGGGATAAAGATGTGCTAGCCCGGGTGTCGTCACCGTTACTTGACAGAGGGGGAAAGTTAAGTTGCAATTAGCACTCGTGTTGCTCCTAGTGCTACGTTAAGGAAACCAATAAATTAATCTTAACAATTCATTATAAAAAATAGAAACGTTGCAAAAATTAGTGGTTTATACAATTTTCGTTTCATCGCTTCAAACTACACAATGCATAAGTAACAATTCTTGATATTTTATCATATAATGGAAGTTTAAGACAAAAAATTTAATCGATACTATTTTTGTAATTAAGGATGCTCTTAAAAATGTATTAATTTAAAGTAATTCGGTAAAATTCACTCTTATTTTACTATAAAAATTTCATACGATTCAGATTAAAAACGAGTCGTTTAATCAATATAGATAAAGCTCTACTCATACGGTTAATATATAGTTCTACTAGAGTCAATAAACTGGAATGGTACCTGATCTGGCACTACATTTTTTTAAAACTTCAACATAACATGTTTCAAAGATTTCGAAGTCCTGTTATATTCTGTAAGCAATAGCTCCAATCATTCCGTAATATAGTTCTTTTGTAGAATGAGGATCTAAAGTCGTACAATCGGAAAACTTACTGCAATTGAAAAGTTACTGTACTTCTAAAACGAGATGCTATATGAAATAAAAAACCCATACTTAAAAATTCTTCATAGCCTTAACAATTTTTATAGTTTAATGAGGTTTGCAAAATTTTATTGGATTCAAATATATTTATTTAATGCAGTGAAGGAGGAATAGAAAGAAATTAATATGTTTTTATTTGTTTAATCAAATATATATATTTTTTTTTTTGCGTTTTGTAAGGAACGTATTTAATTCAAAATTTTATTGCATATTCTCCGCATTAAAAATCATTATACATTTTCTAACTGCTCAAAAATTATTTTAGAAATATGCAATATAATTTCTTTCATTTACAAAAAATACAAAAGAGTGGAATAATTTCATAAATATGTTTTATTGATTAACAATTGAATAAATTTCTTGGAAAAGGATACAGTTATATTTTCCAGAAAAATCAAAGCTGATTTTATTCATGTATTCAGGCACAACAAAAACTGTTCCGATTCTCGACGTTATTTATTTAATAATTTTACGGGAGATATAAATTTAATTTCCTCCGTTACCATGCTGTTAAAATTCTTTGCCATTCAAAATAAAGTAATGGGTAAATAAATATAAATTTTTTAAACTCGTTCAAGCTGTTATTGTTTACCATTAAACCAGTTGCTATTTATACTGTAAACTGTGTAGAATATTTTACAGTTGTATTTAGGGTTATAAAATTTCTCTAAAATTTTATGAAGGTCATGAATGTGAAATATTAGAAACTGTGTCTAAATGTAAATATTTTATATCAGAATTTTTTTTACCTATATAGGATCCATAGTGGCTAGTATAGTGATTTCTGGAGATCCCTGACTTGGAGTTATGTGAAGATAACTTGATTTCACCAAAGCTATACCGTTGTGTAAGGTAATATTGCCACTAAACGTAAAAAAAAATTGTAAAAATTTTAATGTATTACTAAATCATCAAATGTCAAATGGTTAAATTCTGAAGAGAGTATTTTTCTTATTTTATGACAGGATTAAATAATCCTCACTTTTTTAAAATTAAAAACAATTACATTCCTATTTTATCATCAAGGTATCTGTATGTTTGTGTGTCTCTTTATGAGAAGGAAATCACACATATGTAAGAATTAATAACATCAATGAAAAATTAATAATCATTAGCTATATTTTATTAGTAAATCGTGTACTTACACCTAGGTACCTTTTGCAGAAAACTTATTGTTTTTTTAACTTAGAAAATTTGTGGAATCCTTATAATCATGACATTATATACACTCAACATAACTATAGTTTCAAAAGTTAAATTTAGTGAAATTTAATATTATGAATTTTTTTGTTTCATATTTTTTTCTCTGAATATTTTTATTAATGTTTGTAATTTTTATGCAAATATTATGCAATACTTAAATTTTATAAGAGTTTGTTTATACAGGATTGTGTGCTCTGTATAAAAAAACCTTATTTCACAATGAACATATGTCAGAGCTATGGATAGAGTGTATTTTGAAGAATGTGCACCAGAATCCCAAAATAACATACTTTGTCAGAAAAACGTAATTACGGATGACGTAGCATATATGTGTTCAATTTTAAAATTCAATTATCGAAATTTCCGTTTATCAAGTTCTCATAAATAATACATCTGTGAATTCAGAGATGCGCCCATGGTGTTTTGACATCGAAATCATAAAAAGCAATATTTGAATCACTTTATTGTTCCTGTCATATATATATATACCTTGACCCTAGTTCTAAGATCCGGAACTGAGTCGCTGCAATGAAATAGTTATAGTTTCATGCTTCACATGCGCAGAAGTTAAACTTATGTTCGTGTTTTAATTTCCCCGAGGATAGTTATGTGGAATAATAATTCCTTGAGATAACATGTTTTGCGTAGAATGATACCAAATCTTAATTCCTCAAATGCAACGAGGGGAAGCTAAGATGAAACTCAAGATGTCGCGATCGTTATTTAATCTCAATTCCAATTCTCGAGATCCGTCACCAATAGTTAATCTTTTAAAGCTAGTGTGATGCTTGTTTCATACCACTAACCATCCATTATTCGTAATCTACTATGTAGTTTTAAATATATGGTTGTGTAATCATCTACAGAAATTTTTCCAGGGGTTCACCTCTTTAGGTAAGTACAAGATTTATAACTCAGAGTGATACATCCTATCTCATACAGTTTACTACATTTAATAAACAACAGCGACGTACCTTCGAGCTTTCAAGGGATCTACCCTTTTCCAAATCTGAGCTCTTTTGTCATTAAATGCTTACTTTTTTTTTCTTTCCTTCACCATTTGCTTAACGCACAGGTGAATTCGTAGTAGTTATTTATATGATTCCCATTGTTACTAGTGAATTAAAATATGATTTTAAAATAGTTGGTAGAGAAATAGCCTTTTATATAAACCAACTTTTCTACAGTTAAGCTATTGCACCAACACAAGGCTCATTTGTCTGTAATAGATTTCAGTAACGTTTGACACATCACTTTATCAAATGGATTATGGTTTGTATTGGAAAAGTTTTAGTCTAAACTTTCAAGAAGTAACACTTATCTTAATTGTGATCCATAGTCCGATGACACAGGAGAGCATTTACGCTGTTCAAGTACCCATGATAGGAATAGTAAATCAAAATACAGTAACTCAACTTTAGGAATAACCTTTGATTGTTTATTTCAATTTTCTTGGATACCTATGGTTATGATGCTTTTTGCATCCTAAGCAATCATCGTCATAACTTTCATGGATGATGAGGCCGTCTTCACCTTCTTCGGATCAGAGTTTCGGGAAGGAACTCTTTTGTTTTGATTGCTCTTTGATTCCAAGTGAATGATAAAGAATCCATGTCTCACCGACAGTGCAAGCTGATTCGGCAGCTATCAAGTTTTGACTTGGCAGCAAATGACTGCCAAATCAGAACTAACCTTAGAAACAGAGTCATGTTGACGTCATTTAACAGATCACAGAAGAAAATGACAACGTAATCTTGCCTCAGCAGCGCTATCTGTCGTCAAAGGGTGATTTTTGAACTTTCTTCTTAGTTTCACTCAATTAACTTTCATGTGACCTTGGTACATAAGTAGTTATGGCTATAAACTCATTCCCTGGGTTTATTCCTTCGCGTTTGGAGTTCGAATCATAATGCCAAAAAAGACCCAACATGTAGTGGGGTGAAACACTTTAAGTCTTTTGGGACTCCAAGTCTTGTTGGTGTATTTATGTAGTTTGGAGAGGGAACTGCCATTTCAAATGTCGTCTCAAATGTCCGACCGGGTTTAAGAAATATGAATTTTATCACTAATAGCCCTCGTGTTGCTTCACTTTGTGTGCCATTTTACAAACAATTAAATAATTTATCATCCTAATTTTTATTCTTAATTTGGACTCTGAGGCTCAATTCGATCTGACATGAAACGCTAAATAACGAATTTGACCTATTGCCTTTTTTAAAGATAATACAGTTGTTGGTTTTGTTCATTTTCAATCTCTGAAACGGTTATTTGCATATTTATTTGTTTCGAAGTATTAACAATATTTAAAATGTAGGTAATTTACTATTTATTATGCCATTCAGGTTATTAAAGCTCGCTTAAGAAATTTTAAATTTTAAGAATACTTAAAATATTATGTGCAACCGAAGCAGATTTAAAATGGAGATACTGATAACTTTATATTTTTGAAGATATTTAATATTAATTATCTGTATAGTAATATTTTTAATACCTGTGCAAACACAATGATACAAGTAAGACTTCATAATGATTTATTAAATTCAATGAAACATCTTAAAGGTTTTTAATGAAGCAGTTCATAATTCAGCTTAAAATAATCGAAATGCTCTGGAGTAAATGGAAAAATAGCTGAGAAAATGTTTTGATATATTTGATACAAGTTTCAATAAAATTGTGCTTTCTCCTCAGAAATGCATTATGTAAGACTGCAACACTAGAGGTAGGATCCCATTTTCTAAATTTAAAATCTATTTTAAAGACATTCATTCGTTTACTTCAAAGCTTTAAGAATCAAATATATATAACACCTAAACATGGATGTTGCTCCACATATATAAAATTACAATTCGCCACTTTCCGGCTAATACACCCGGCATTGTCAAGTTTTTTGAGCATAATTATTACTATTCCTAAAAATGTACCATATTTTTAATTTTCACGATTAATTTATTTCTACACAATATAAATATAACACTTTTCATATTAACGAGGGTGGCTCAAAAACTTTCAAAAGTGATTGCGTTCCTAAGACGAGTTGGTGTAACATCTTCAATTTCTCATAAATTTGTTGCCATAAGAATATGTGACTGCTCCCGCGTTGAACAATCGTTGAAATTTTTCGTCATGTTTTCCCTTTCAATGAAACATCAATTCATCATTACATGCCAGAAAATAAGCAAATAACAAAACAAGGACTTGCTTCAAGTGAATCTGTTCCAAAGGAGGCGAAGACGGTCTCAATGATCAGAAAATTGAATATGATGTTTTTGGAGAATTTGACTGGCTTCATCACGGTGGGCTATTACACAAATTAAAAACAGTCACAGGACAAAACTACCCTGAGTAACCTCTCTCCCATTTCCCATTCCTAAGACAATTTTCCCTTTTCCTAACACTGACACAATTAGAGCCAACTTTTTTAATTTCTTAGAATTTTTCTGCCCAGAAGCTTGTTGTGTTGAATACAGTCAATTGATAAACAACCTTTTTCTTACGCCATTGTGCTACCAATTACTCCTCAGTCTGTTACATTTATTACGAAAAGTAACTGGATATTGTTGAATATAAATGCTTTTCTTAGCAAAGGATGCAAAAGTTAAATATTTTCTCTCTTTCTTTACCGGTTTTGTCTATGATACGTTTTGCTTTTTTGTCCAACTTGGGTTCCGAATTTTATCCAGACACACCCAGCATTATTCGTTAAAAGTAATAATTAGTTTTATCTGTAAGCGATTGTAAATAGTCATTCTTGTTTCGCTGACAGGTTATTAACAAAGAGTTTCAAAACTTTATTAATAATACTACATAGCATAATTATACTTTAAAAACAGTTAATGTAATTGGGTCACCAAGCAGCTATCTCATACTGCTAAAGTTATTCAAATTATATATAGATTTGGAGGAAGTTTTACAACAGAGAGAATAACTAAGAAAAAGTAATAATTATTTATAAAAAAGGAACAAAAAGAAAATTTATCTCAATTGAGAGAGTAAAGCTTATGAAATCTGTAACACATCACAGATGAAATATGTGGATTAA
Organism: Nephila pilipes; assembly: GCA_019974015.1. NCBI lineage: Eukaryota > Metazoa > Arthropoda > Arachnida > Araneae > Nephilidae > Nephila > Nephila pilipes. The sequence goes on along the minus strand of BMAW01035068.1, from coordinate 56,128 downwards.
AACTGTTGAACTTGTATGAATTTTGAGGTTATGCAGAATCATCAATTATGATATCATACTCATAATAAAAATGGAATACTGGTTACTGTTCCTGATTTATTAGTAATGAATGGAAAACGAAATGTGGCTACTATATAACGAGACTGAAGCTGTAAACATGTTTTTTTTTATTTTTATATATATTTTCTTATTATCACCATCAATATACATCCAAAATTTCCATTGTTCGAAATAGCACTGGAATTCTGTCAGCCACTACAGAACGTGTGCCGCTCTTACTCTTTCACAGCTTCAACTGACCCAAACCTTATTCCTTTTAATGCAGATTTCCTTTTTTGGAAACAGATTGAAGTCACATGCCTCAAGTTTCGGTGATTAAAGAGGATGATCTAACCGCTGTATTCAATGTTAACTGGAACGGACTATTGCTAAAGTTATTTAAACCTTAGCAGTAGTTAGAACTTTGAGTTAAAAACTGAGGTTAAAAGAGTAAACGGCTGGTTTATACTTAAATTCACCTTTCTCGGTTACTCCGGTTCTCACTAAATATATTAATTCTATATAATATTACAAATCATCTGCAACATACACAATTAATTATTCATACGAAAACCATTTTCTAAACTGATCAATAACATATTTTAGGATATAATAGTATCTTTCTGAAGATATTACAATAAAACGCATTTCAAATATGTAATATTTTTAAAATATTTAAGTATTTTTGAAATAGATTTTCATTCAAATTTGAAAATTCTCAATATATAAACAAAAAAGTATTCCCAGACAATTCAAAGAAATTTTGAATGTAAATACGTATGAAGAATCTCAAATAATCTTATTAAATAAAATTATTAATAGCAGGAAAGAAACACTTTCTTAAAATATAGAAAATCTCAGTTTATGTTGAATGCATTTTCATAATCATGAAAAATGTCTGTGTGTAAACGAAACAAATTTTTGAAGCCATTATTTTAGCTTGTTGATAGAAGAATGATTCAATACTTTTATGCTACAGCAATCCCAAACTATGATATAAAAATTTGTTTTAGAACAATACACACAAAACCTTGTATGAAAATTTCACATGAAATTAAAGAAGTAGTTTATATAGCAAAATATAAGTTACATTAGTTGCAGTTACAAAAGTATAAAGAGCAGCTTTAACAGATAAGACAACCTGGGATCGTAAAAGTTTGAGAATTATTCTAATCAATTAATCCTTTACAGAGCCACGCCGCAACACGTGTTCTTAACAATCACCCCCTCCTGATAGCCAGAAATGGAACCCAAGCCTATATCAGCAAGGTCAACACTCCAAATAACCTACCTGTATAGTTTTCCGCGATATTGTAACGCCATATAGTAACATTAAAAAAATAAAATAAAACGTTCTCATCAAATTAAAACCAAATTACTAATTTCTCCGATATCATCATCCATTTTAGATGTGGAAAGACAACCTGAGTGTGAATCATCTTCCACGTCTTTTCAGCTATCTTGAAAACGCTTTAACCTCACAAAAACATGTGCAAGCGAAAACAATTCATTTCCTCACTCTTAATTTAGTAAATTATAAGTTTCTATAATAGTTTTTCCAAGTTTCAAGTGAATTTTCACAACATTTCGTACCTCATTTATCTTTACATGGAGAAATAAAATAATAATAATAATAACTCTGATGCAAGTAATGGCGCTACGTGTATACTGATTTGTTTACAGAAACAGAAGGCTTCTCGCTAAACAGCTGTCGGTAGCTGGCGTTTGGAGCAAGTGTACCTTTTCTTTAGCAACGTCAGTTCCGTTATTTATTAGCCAAATCTCATAGAGCTTCGAACATACAGAAAATCTGATAAAAATTGAGGTATTTTTGTATGACAACAATTATTATTAAAGTAGATTTCTTAAATATTCATCCTGATCAAATCTCAATTATAACTGAGTGTTGTACACAAAGTAGGCAAAAAATGATTAATAGAACCAAAGAACAAATTCTTTGCGTTAATTTATATTTATATAAGTAATAAGGTGATGGAAATTTTTGACATATTCATTCCGCGTAATTATATATTCCCCTCTTATTTGCATACTCATATAATGAATCAAAGATTTTTTTACACATTGCAAGTTACACTTTATAAGTGAATATTCGTTTAATATATCAAATATTTGTGTTTGGGGTGAAATTTTCTGTAAAAGCCTGGGAAATTACTAAGCTGAAGGTGAATATATATTTACATTTTCTGAATATGAAATCAAAGCATTCGATGCGTTCGTGTAATTTATATTGTTTTCTTTGTAAAATTTTATATGTGGATATACCACATAAATTAATAGTAGTCATCCAATTGCAAGAGTATTGAACTCAATAAATTATATTATTTCGATATATATATATATATATACATCATTCCACATTAGATTATTTTTCTTAAAGAAACACTGTACTCTGAAAATGCCCAGAATAAAGAATCGGATTTATTCCTTTATTTAAATTGCATAACTTTTCTAAACGCATCAACGAAACTGAGCAGCTCCAGTTTTTCGAAATATGGATATTAATAAACGAGATTAACATTGCTACGGAAAAAGTTCGTAGGGGGCCCAGTGATTGACAATAGTTTAACGTGACGCCTTTACTTTCGAATGCAGTGCATTTCGTTTCTGTAAACAAATCCGTATGGAGTAGCCTTCATTCATTTTTTTTATCGGAAAAAAACGATAAGTGGGTAACGAATTGTTAAGGAATGTTAATCGCGTGCATGTATGACAAGAAATGTTTGTCACGTGTAAGTATTTTTAAGTGGCTTAAGCGCTTTCAAGATGGTCGAGAAGACGTTCAAGATTATTGACACCTGGGTAAACCTATAATCTTAAAAGAGGGAGGACAATAAGAAAAATATTGATTTTCTGGTTCGATTTTACCCTTGCTTTATTCGTGCGATTGCAGAAAGTGTATAAAAAGTGATAAAGAATCTGAACTACAAATTTTACCTAACACTTGTAACATATTTTGACTCTTTCAATGCCATTGAAAATGACCCAAACTTATTAGAAAGGATAAAAATGTGTGACTAATCCCGGGTTAATTTAATTATGATCCTGAAACGAAGCGCCAATCCATACACTGGAAGAACCCATCTTCACCAAGAGCCAAAATGTTCGAATCAGCTAATCAAAATTCAAAATAACGATTATTGTTTCTTTTTTATATTCATGGGATTGCGTACCTTCACTGGATTCTTAAAGGTCTATCCATAAATCAATTTTACTACCCTCACATTCTTGCTGAGTTCCTTGAAAAATTATGTGAAACATGATAAAGAAATGTGGAAGTACAAGTCATTCCACATTGTCTGTTAATAGGTATAGCATCCCAGTGTAAGACCATCTGCCATATTCGCCAGATCTTGCACCATGCTACTTCTATCTGTTTCCGAAGGTGGAATCTGCAAGGCAGGCACTAGATTTGTGTGAAAGAGGATTGAAACTGCGAAAGAGATGGAGACATACAACCTTAAAGAGTTGACTGACTATTTCGAACAATGGAAGATTTCCAAGGAGCATTGTAAGGATGTAGGAGAGTGTATATTGTAGGCGTTAATAAGTAAATATATATTACATCAAAGTAAAGTGTTTTACAGAATCAGTCATGCTATTGAATCTCGCATGTACTTAAGAGACTAAAATAATTTTTGTAATCTGTGAAATGTTTTAAAACTTTTTCCCAATAATTTTGTAGAATATGTTTGATAAATCTGTTCATGTATTTAACAAATCTACTTAATAAGGTATAGTTATCTTTTAATATGTACCGTATTGTCTCAATGGACAAAAAATATTATAAAATTGTAAATAGAATTCGTACAACCAAACGAATGCTCAGAATTATGAGATGCACTTGTAAGAAATTAAGAAAATAATTGTTCAAACATGTTCCTTTTTGTTGTAAGAGGAGGAATTTTAACGTATTTGAACATTTTGAACAAAATTAAAATTCATATAATAGCTTGGTTGATAACGAAAATTTTCATCTGAAATGTGGATTTCATGCAAAGACAAATATAGTGCTCAGAAAACCTTTTTGTAAATATATAATAAAAAAATTACGCACAGTCTATTTGGTCTGTTTATTACCACCCCGAGTCTGTGCTGTTCAAATTATGCAACTGAAATATTTTAACAATTATTATATAACTACTATTTGTTCTCTTAAGTATTTCCCATCAAAGAATTTTTGGTAATATGTATGAGTTTCGTATAAGTTAATAGTGCATGTCGATTTCCTGGTTAAATGAAATTGAGATTAGTCAAGAAATATTAATCCGTGGCTTGAATAAAAAGCAAAGCCTCAAAGCTATAACTTTCATAAATATCCTTATTGTTACCCTATTGTTGTACCGGAAATCCATTTGATTCTTCTTGGTAATACATTCTTTTTTGTTGTTCCTAGTAGTTGCGCATATGTTGAGAATTGAAAAAATGGCAACGTAAATAGAAACCAAGGAATTTAAGAATTCTGCTTCTTCCCAAACACGAGAAAGAATCTTAAAATATATTATTTTAATACTGGGGATGTAGTGAAAGCTTCCATCAAAGTTTGGTGTCAACAACAACCACTGTAATGGTTCTTCGACGGGTTTGCTCGTCTTATCTCACGTCGTTGTAACCAGTGATTTGAAAAAGATGGGGACTGTATCGGATTCTGAATAATGCATTACATAAATTATATGTGTAGAGTTAAGGCAAAAGAAGAATTGAAAATGTCAGGTTACAAAAAAATTGTGTTCATTGATGCAACAATTTTCAAAACAAGCTTTTTATTTTTATTTATAAATGAAGTTTTTTATATTACAACTACGAAAATGTTTGGATAAAAAATATATACAATTAACGTAAAATTATCTTATTAATTTTCATCAATGAAGCAAGCATTCAATACGGCCTTATCTTTGGTTCATTTTATTTAATGATATTCTAAAATATTATTCTGTTTCTATTTGTAATATTCAGGAATCAATTTTGAAAACTGGAATCCATGACAAATAAATGTAATGATCTCGTAAATAACTTTCAAAACGAATAAAATATCCTAAGAAATTCCATAATATAACTAAACGATTGTGAAATGAATAAATTAAATAACAGCTACTGTAACATTCCTAATAGAATTCTGCTAGGAACATACAAATACTTTCCCTCGAGACATATTGAAAAAACATCAAAAAGCTTTCTCAAGGCTTATTCTTCGTTTATTAAATTCATTCAGTTATTAAATAAGTTATTCAATTATTCATAGACTAATATATATCTTTGAATTGATTTGTTCAAATACTAAAAAAAAAATGTTTTTTGCTTAAGAATAGCACGTGAACTATTCATACATTCTTTTGAAGTATAGATATATATTTAACTTCCCACATTTTAAATCTGTTTCATATCAAATGAAAAAAATGTAACCCAGACTCATTTCCAACCATATAGAAACGTCCCAACTTGTATTGTAATATTATTGAAAGAGAATCTAAAATTAAAAGGGTTTTATTAAAGTCGAATGTCTTGGGAGAGACGTCTGAAGCTTGCATTAGAATTATTATTCCTTACTATTATATGTTTTACTCTAGAGTAAATGCATTATGTAGATAATATTTATCTAATATAAGACTAGTGCTCTGTGTAAGAAAAATAAACGATAAAATATATTATTATATAAATCTCTTTTTGAAATGTTTATTTAGAATGTTATTTTAAATAAGTTGCGTAATGATTCATTAGTAGATTTTTTAAAAATATTATTAAGAAAAATTATTTTCTCAGAATTATTTATTTATTTAATGATATTATATATAACACATGTTTTAATTTCTAATTATTTTTTTAAGTTTTTTCTTGACGGGTACATTATAAAAAGTTAAAGAAATACTCTTGTGAAGTAATTATTTGAATTATTTAAATTAGAATTTTTATGATCCAAAAATATAAAAGATTTTTTTTAAAAAAATGTTAATTAAAGAAGAATTTTAAACATCATTCAATAAAATAAAGAATGCACATTTGTAAATACTTGCACCATTTATATATATATATATATATATATATATATATACTGAAAATTCACGAAAAAACAATTTAAAATATCCAAAAAAGACAAAAATCCAGAAAGAAATATAACAGTGAAAGAAAAGTAAATGAAAATATGGAACCCAGCAAGTCAAAAAACAATATCGGTCTGAGGACCGAATAAGCGGGATTAAACTAGTTTAATGGTACCAACCTTCCCCCTTTGCGACTTGGTGGGCTGAATTGGGAAATCCAAATTGCAAAAGAGTTCATGATTAAAAGATGCAAAAAAAAATTCAGCGATAAAATCTACAAAAATAAAATCTATAATCCTTGGTAGGCTGAATTGGGAAATCCAAATTACAAAAGAGTTCAATGATTAAAAAGTGCAAAAACTTTCAACGATAAAATTTACAAAAATAAAATCTATAATTCTAAAAATTATCAGCAAATCAAAATATAAAAATTGCTTACAAAATTCAAAGAAATGAAGATTCAAATATGTGAGTAGTAAGACGGAATTTTCTTTAAGCTTCGAGATGTATACCACATACTCAAAATGAAAAAAAAAAGATGTATATCACATACTCAAAATGAAATATATATATATATATATATTCTGGTGCTCAAATCTGAAGCAGCAATGTTAATTTGCAAGCAAATAGCCATGAAACTGCAGAAATTGGATTATGACGATCAGTTCAATGAACACGCAATTTAGTAGAAAAGGTGATGTGTATGCAAATGTCAGGAACAAAACGTCATGGGTGACGAGAGTGTATTACGCAAAAGGCGTGTAGCTCAAGACCACAATGAAAGGAAGAACTGTGGCGGAATTAAATACATTCACTGAAAGAACAAGTGAGTTCTTTAGTAAAATATGACTATAAGAAATTACCGGGACGACTTTACACGTGGGAGAATAATCGGAAACCTGGAGGAGAGTCGTTCTTTTACCAGCGTAGTGGAAGAGCTTGCAGTCAACAAAATTGTCCTTTCGCGTACTTCGAAAGCCTTCCAAACCATAGGTGCAGATGTTAGAAAAGCTGGTGATGGCCTTCCTAGGAAACACACTACATTAGATGACCGATATATCGTCCTGCAGGCGAAAAAAGCCCGATACCAGTAGCAAGCGCCATTACTCAGCAATTGTGTACTGCTACAGGGCGACAAGTTTCTCGGTTTATTGTAGCAAGACGCGTTCACAATGACGATCTATTCCCCCGGCGTCTAAAACACTGCATCTCTTTGAAAGTTGGCCATCGGTGACACCGTTTAAAAAGGTGTAAGGAGCACAAAAACTGGACATCGCGTCAATGGAATCGTGTCCTCTTTACGGATGTTGTTTCAATGCCACAAGTGATTCGCAACGCTAGTTCATTTGGAGAGAGGTCGGGACACGGTTTCATCCCAGTCACATCACGGAAAGAGACCATTAGGGTAGTTCTGGAGTTTTCGTCTTTGGAGGCATTTTGCGGAAGGGGTGGACTGAGCTACACGTTTTACACAGATGTTCTGTAACTAGAAATCGCTATTATTAAGAAGTGATCCTTCCCCAAGTGCGTCTGTTATGAGGAGCTATTGGACCAGGCTTTATTTTTATGGATAACAATGCACTGCCACACTGGACTGCTGATGTTCAGCAGCAACTGGAAAGTGAAGATATCACTTAAATGGATTGTCCGTCCTTCTACCTAATTTAAATCCCATATAAAATGTTTGGGATTCTTTGAGGAGACGCCTCGTTCCGTGGAACATCCTCCGTGGAACACATAAAAACTGAAACAAATGCTGATTGAAGAATGGACTCTCTTACCTCAAGATCTGTTGGATGAACTGGAACTGAGTGTGGAGAGACGTTGCGAGGCAACCATTGCAGTCATGAAAGGGCACATCCCATACTAAGGAACATCCGCTTGTTGTTCTTCCTCTCGGACAGACAGTCATGTGTAACGATACTATGAGTTCAATAAAGCCCTTATTTGTTTGATTCCATATTATATGCTTTGTATTCATTTTTGCTCAAATATATGTGTGTATGTGTGTGTTTTTCATCATCGCAAAATATATTACCACCCATTTCTGGATTTTATGTCTCTCAGAGGATTTTTCATGGAGTTATAGCAAACAAAAATCTGTTATTTAAGTTTTCACACCAGTATATACACAAACACACACACACACACACACACACACACACACATATATATATATATATATATATACACTTTTAATATGTGATGTAATATGTAAGAGATTTGATAACTTTCAATTTTCATAAGACATAATTGAAAAATATACATGCATAAGAGATATAACAGACTTCGAAATGTGATATTTGCTAATCCTTGGAGAAGCATTAAAATAAACCATGCTAAAACTGAGTCATCATCATTTTTATAGTTATATATAACATTGTATGCAATAGTCTTATTATTTATAAAGCAAAATTTAATTTCCCATTCGTTTGAGTGAAATAAAATGAATAATATTCAAAATAATGCAACGATTCATAATTTAAAATAAAAAAAAATAATGAACTATAATTATAATATACATCTTGCTTCTTAATTTTATTTATGTATACATAATTCGTATATGTGAAGTATCACTTTATAAGATGACTTTTTGAATCTAAATTTAAACATTTCGGAAGAAAAACAAATTCACATTTCTCTATGCATTTTTAATCTAACAACAGAAAGTTATTTAACTCAGTGTAAAAGGAGGCTTAACTTATGTAGTTAACTTTATTTATATTTATGTAGCGTTCCATCTTCCAAATTACATAAAATCACATAAATATTTGATATTTATTTTCTTTTATTAATGCCTTTAGACAAAAAACTTACTTTAACGTATTAACACGTGTACTTTTTAAACCGCAATAAAAATCTAAGCGTGTAGACTGTTTGTTACAATGTGTCTAATATGTTGTCACAATAACACTTATTTTTCTTTCATGAACATTGTTCTGTTGCGATTCGATGCTCACAAAAGCTTTTACAAATCAAACCGAAAATTCGCATTTATAGTTCAAATAAACGTTAAATAAATACTCAAACCGTATAAAGAAAGATTTGTTTATTTAAATGGAACGTGAACAAACAATTTATTGAATGAAGCAATGTTAGGTTTACTGTTCTGGTATTCCGGAATGAAATGTAGCAAATAATGCATTCGGTAAATGAAGAAACAATATATTGAAATGAACAAAGGAAATGTTACAAATAATTGGTATATTCTCATTATGTTAAGAAACATTGTTTAATTTTTTTTTATTTCGACTACACATCCTATATTATAGTTTTATAAATAAAAATTTTATATTTTTTAAAATGTCATCGATTTATGTAATGGGTTTTGAATCGAAATAAATTACACAGTAAATTGACATCGATTTTCAAAGAAAAGGAAAATAGCTGACAAATAAAAATACACTCTGTAACAAAAAAAAAATAACCAACACACCAAGAAGAAGTTGCCCAATTGTAATGGAATTTCGTATGAAAGACATTTGGACCGAACATGCAAATAATTAAAATGTAGTGTCCAAAGAATAAATAGCGGGAGCTACAGCGCATCGGAACTGCGCACTAAACAGGTGTATATAAGAAGCGATTCTCAACCTGATGGTTAAATTTTCTGTGATTTGAGATATGGGATACCTTTTAACGACTGAAAAAAGGCCTCCACACATGATTAGAGCTTATTATGTGTAACTGTCACAGTTTGAAAGAAATCGTATCATTCGGTTGAAAGTTGTAGATTGCACGAAATGGAGAATCGCTCGTCCTTTGAGTTAAAGCGATGCGCCGAAAAGAAGAGGTTAGCAAGAATAGGTGGACAATGGCACATTTCACCGTTATAATGGTATCTGCTGATCTTCGTCCACAACAAATCGGGAGGACAGAGTGACTGTCAGATCAGCTGTCACAGCTCCTGGTTCATCGTTATCAACCATTAGACGTGCGACCGACACACGAATGCCCACCATGACCATTCATAGATGACTGATAGAACAAAATCTACGCTCGTACCGACCACTACGCCTCCTACCAATCACGCCTGCACACTGTCTAGCCAGATTACTGTTGTGCTTGATTTTATCAGGTTACAACGATGCTGACTCGGGATGTATAGTTAGCGACGAATCTTGATTCCACATTTATTCTGACGATCATAGAAGACGTGTCTGGAGACGCCCAGGATAGCGTGGATTTTCTGAATTTGTTATTGCACGCCACACAGGCCCTCAACTAGGAGTTATGGCCTGGGTTGCCATTTCCATTGATAGCCGGCCCCTTTGGTCGTCCTTAGAGGCACACTTACAGCACAGCGGTACGTCGTCGACATTTTGAGATCTTTTTTTGCTATCGTTCCTTTTGCACAAATCTGGTCTTATTTTTCAGCAAGATACAAACGTATGGAGCATGTTGCTATGAACTGTCTTTCAGCTTGTGAAACACTTCCTTGGCCAGCCAGATCTCTCCCCAATTGAGCATGTCTGGAATATGATGGGAAGGCGACTGCCTCTGCCAGGGAATTTTGATGAATTAGCTGGACAATCGGAGCAAATTTGGCACGAAATAACGCAGGAGACCGTCAGGGAGCTTTATCACCCTATGCCACGTCCTGTGGTAGCTTGCATCCATGCCAGAGGTGGGTCAATACCTTATTCAGCTCATTACTTTGAATCTATGTAAATCTGAAATAATTCTTTCAATGTTTTTGAAATTTTAATCATTTTTCTATTATGTGCATAATTTTCCCATCCGCCAATGGTTGTGCCCATTGGACAATTCCTTCTTGGTGCGTCGTTTTTTTTTTTGTTATAGTGTGTATTAGCGCTTTCTCTCTCTCTCTCTCTCTTTTTTGTAATATTCGGATGATCTTCTTTATTTTTCTTCTTAAACTTATGAGATTGAAATAGGTTTTCTTTTATAATTCACGTTGTAGACTGACACTTTGTATGGCATATAGGATAAATTTTAGAAAAAAATGAGTTTGAATATATTTGGAATTAGGTACCGAAAATATTTTTTAAAAAACCTTTCTTCTTATTAATTTAAGTTATTAAATTACTACTCCAAGCACTTGGAATGGGAAAAAATATTTCCAAAGTAATGGAACATTACAAAATTTATGCCTTATAAGGAATTTTTATAATTACCTGTATTTTCCTTCAAATTTGTTGAATATTTGTTATCTTTTGCCTGTAAGTCATGTTCTCAATTTTTTGCTAAAGTAAATCCAACAAAGAGCTTTACATATAATTTCTTAGTCTATATGCGGTATGTTTATGTTCATATCTTGATTTTTTAATCAGTATAAGTTAAGTTTGAATCCGGTAAATTTGAATGTTCTGTTTTCTCAATCAAAATAGGTAATTCTTAAGTCCAGTCATAGTTATGTCCTGGTTTCTGAGTTTATTTATGGCAGGCCGATGTCCAGTAAACGTGCCTGCCTGGTTTCTCAGTACATATATGTCGCACGTATATTTGGTCAGTGTTCATGTCCTTATTTCTCAATCAGTGCGCGAACATTTTGTTGAAGTCCAGTAAGTGTCAATGCTCTGGTTTTATAGTGAATATTGGTCAGAGTCAAGTTTAGTCAGCATTTAAAATCCTGATTTCTTTTAAACTTGTCATGCGCGATAATAGACTTTTATTTTTTTTAATATTAAATAGAGTTGGACTTCAAAGAATTCTCATGGTGATAAAGAGAATTTGGAAAAATGAAAAGCCAGTTCAGATATCTATCCTTGACTGTTCATAATTGCGAGTTCATTTTTTTGCTAACAGTCTTTACGTAGCTTTAGAAGGCCCTTAATTGAATAAAAATATTTTAAATAAAAATTCGAATTAATTCAAACTTAAACGAAGACTTGTAAAATTCAATGTCATTTATCCTTCAAGGTTACAAAAGAATGTCAGCTTCAAGGTAGACTGCGAGGCTCCAATTAACATTGGGTGCCTAAAATTCTTATCATGAATATGGAGCAGTTACTATCTCACGACTTCAGTCAAAGATTTACAGAAATTTATTTTGTCTTAGTAACTGAAAATGTGGATACGAATTAGTGACAAAAATATACATTGAGTCCAAAATCATTAAACTTTCTGGTAATAATAATGTGTTCACGATATACTTGCTTTTAAATTCATCTCTTAGTGCTTAAACACGTCCAATATTTCTATCTATTCAATAGAGAACTTTTTTGCTCACTACATATCTATATGTATATATATAGATAGATAGAGAGGTGCTAATATACCAGTACATAAGTCAAGGGTTATTCAAAAGTCGAGGTTATCAAATCAAACAAAATCAGAAAGTAGACAAAAATATTAGCTGTAGAAAAAAAAGAACTAGCAAAAATCTGTTCTGTGAAAGATGAAATTAAAAGATACTTAGGACTACGCCTTTTGTGACGACATTTAGATTTTGTCCTCTTACCTAACTCGTTATGCCATCGTAACTCAAATCATCGAGTTATGTTGCCAACAATCTTCATATAGGTGTGAAGTGTATTTAATTTAAAACAAATTTTATATCTATCTTTCTTCTATGTTTTTATCTCTGCAGTGAGAAAACAATTTATATTATAGTTACCCATTTATTTGTCTTGTATGGTCATAATATAATATAATATTCCACTGTAAATGGCAACAAATTTTAATTATAAACAACAAAATTTTCTGTTCTAATACCTGCAACTTCTAAAAGGACGGAGTAAGAGAAAGACTATTCATCATTGTATGAAATATGAGATACCATTTAATATAGTAAGTTGTATGTAAATTATCTTAAAAAGAGTGGTGTTCAGTATTCTGAAATAAATTGGAACAGCTTTGAATTAAGGAAAAATAGATGGCTTTCTTACAAAGAAAAAAACAGTAGGTCTAAGTTATTTTTTCACAGTTTCTTTTATCTGAAATTTTAGCAACAGTTTTTTTTTTTATTTTTTTACTTTTTTCCTCATGAATCCAGCAGATAAATTTGACTGTAATGTAATAATAATGGAAATTTATATGTAGTATATTTTTAGCATTGATTTTAGAAAAGCTCTATCAGCTTACGAAATTAAAAAAAAAAAAACTTTTGGAAAAGGGAATATGGCTCGAGCTACTAATTTCATTCTCATAATGATTAATTAATTTATATGTAACAGCAGCATTCAAGGGCAAAAGTAGTAAAAGCAATTAAAGAAAAAAAAAGTCAAAACGATGTGTTTCGTTATATATAGAAAATGTTTTAAACACATAAATATAAAGATATTTTTGAATGGATGCGTAGTTATACATATTTTTTAAAAATTCAAAAGCCGTTCTTAAATGGGTGTGTCTACCTAATCAAAAGAGTCCCCGATATGCATCTCAAAGGCTGTAGGTTTAGGGGTGGGGTATTTCGAAGTGAAGTAAGAAAAAAAAACGGGGAATGTCACGCGAGCTTCAAATCAATGTTTTCGTGTCCTCTGTGAAATTAACAGAAATTTGAAATGAATAAGAATGCTAATGATTGTTTGATTACGTAAGAATATTTCACTGTTTTAGATTATTCTCCATACATTTAGTAGCATTTAGATCAACAAATTTGATTGTGACTTAATTTTTTTTTATATTATAGCTAAAAAAAGCTTAAATATTTGAATACGCTTTGCCAAATTATAAATGCGGTATATATTACTATAGACCGATAGAAAGAATTTTAAAGTTAGAGCGTTACTTAATAAGTATTTTGAATTGTTTTGAATCGCAGGATCTCATTCTGAATATACTGAAATTGCAATATATTTCTGATATAAATGCTGCATAATGTACAATTTGAAACAAAAATAGTATAATTATTTCTTTAGCTGACTTTTTTTCTGTTTAAATAGAATTTTACATCTTGAAACTCCAATTAATTCTAAAATTCGTTCGCTTTATGACTGATGTGAAAAACTTAAGTATGACTGGTAGAACAGCACATCTACAAATAATAGGTCGCTGGTTCACGATTCCTTTCCAGCAGAAGGTAGTAGCATACGAGTTGAGACTGTTTAATAGCGAAATTCATGCTGCTACTGAAGAAGTATGCACACTCCATACGCCTGCGACCGATTGTTGTTGAGCGTGAAGCCTTCTCTTTCGAAAGCAGTACCTTTCGCTTCTGTAAACAGATCCGCATAGTCATAGCTTTCATTCGCAGTAGAAATATTTTTGCTCTTCCGGAAAAATGGTTCTAATGCAACGAGTTGTTGAGAAATTATACATGAAACTTAGAATACCCTCATTGATAATCTGATGAAAGAAGTGTATGGCAATGTGTGCTTATCAAATTCACGAGTGTTTGAGGGTTTTAAGCCTTTTCAAGATGAAATATATGACGTTAAAGGTGATTCACGACCTGATCATCCTTTCACGTCAAAAACGGATGACAATATCGAAAAAATAGGTAACCTAGTTTAATCTGAGTATCGATTAAGAATCTATGAGATTGCTGAGACTCTAATAACTAACAAAGAATCCGTACGGAAAATTTTACATAAGAAATTTTCATGCAAAAAGTGTGTGCCAAAATGGTGCCTGAAATTCTCACCAATGAACAAGAAGGTCATGAAAACTATTTTTACTGACACATTGAATGTCATTGAAAGTGTCCCAAATTTATTGGAAAGGATAAATACGTGTGACAATCACGTTGGTTGATCCTGAAACGAAGCTCCAATCCATGCTCTGGAAGAGCCCATCTTCACCGAGAGACAAAAACACACGAATGAGTAAATCAAAATTCAAAATATTGATGATTGGAGTTTCCGATATTCATGACATTGTGTAACACTCTGTTCCTGAAAGTCAATCTATTAATTAACATAACTACCCTCACGTTTTTGCTAAACTCCGTGAAAGAACAAGGGAGGGGGGAGGAATTACCGGAATTGTGGTAGGACTACATTGTCTGTCACGTGGTTTCTAGGCCATTTACAACACCCCAGTGTTAGACCATCCGCCTTATTCTGCGGAGTTTGCACCATATGACTTCTCTCTGATTTCTAAGGTGAAATATCCTTTTTTAAGGAGCATGAATTGAGTCCATTGGAGATGTGAAAGAGAGAGGAAAAAAAAAAATCGCCTCCCGCCCTGAAAGAACCGACTCAAGAAATCTTCCTGCACTGTTTCAAAGAATGGACGATTCGCACGAAGAGTTGTAGGGATAGAGGAGGGGTGCATATTGAAGGTGATAAATGGTAAATGCGTATGAAATCAAAATAATTTGTTTTATAGCTTCAGTCTCGTTATTTAATAGCCATAACTGGTACAATAACAAGCATAATTTCCAGCTAAATATGGAAAAAAGGAATCACTATCTTTCTTAAATATACCTATAGCATGTTAATATTAGTTAAATATACCGATAGCACGTCTCACTAAAAGGGTACATGATGAAAGAAATTGGCAACGAATTTCATAATATTGAGCAACGGTCAGATGACGGGAATAGCATTTGTTAGCAAGCATCCCACAACCTAATGGGTGGACTGAAACCCCGACAAATTTAAGGTTCATCATCCCTGTTGCACGTCGTGTACGTAGTGGCATACCGACTCAAGCCCACAATTCGGCGGAAACATCTCAGTCTAAGAGCTGTTAACCATAACCATTCGATTACCGCGCCCTAAACACATATAAAGATGAGTGAAACTCGACTTAAGCGTTAAAAAATTATGCGTGATACAAATTATTTGACCGTATGTTGGAATGATGTCATGTTGAGCAATAGAATACAGCTAATTTAAATAGAAAGTATATTGTAGGATTTATAAGATGCATTAGAGACAAACGATGGTATTAGCTTTATATATCTGGAATCCCTTCAATCCTCTTCCAAAGGAACAAGGGGGGTTATATTGCTATGTCTTAGTTACTATAGAAACGTAATCGAAGAATATTTTAAATAAATCAGCCCATTCAATAAACTTCAAAATTATGCATTGCTATCTTTTATTATACAAGAAAGAATGGGTGAAATGACGCTTCATTCGTCCAGAACAACATGGGAAGTATTACAAATAGTTTATACCTCGATATTTCTTTAACACAAAAGTTCTGAATTAATTTCCCATTTTCAGTACGCTTAGAAACATAAATTTAAAGATTATTAATGTAGTCTAAGGCAGTTATGTTATCTTGCAATTCATATTAGTAAATAAGTACTATTTGTTTCGAGAATAGAATTTGTTTTCGATAACCACGCATTTTATATTAAACAATCAAGTATATTTCCTGCTTTTAGCAAAAAAATAAACATCCATTATATATTGATTATATACCCCATATCGAATTTAGTTGCATTTCCTTTTCCAGGAGCATTTAAATCAGGGAGTACATTAACCCGCAATATGGTATTTAAATAGGGAATCCACTTATACTAGAACGACTAGGCCTATAAAATCTTCCTGTCTAGACCTTCACCGAATACAAATAAAGTTAAAAGTTCTTATTATTGTATTACAAATATTCTGAGGAATAAGTAGATATATCTTCTTAGATATACTTTCAGTGGTTCAAAAGAAATATCTCTTCAAGGGTGACTAGAATAACTTTCCCTACACCAATTATTCGAGTAACGGGAATTTACCTTTTAGATTCGAATGACGGAAAAAGCGAAGAAAAAGAAAATGTAGAAATAGAATAGCTTTGTTAGTGGAGTATTTCGTTTTCGAAGGGAAGAAGCATTTGTTCAGCTTAAATAGAATTTTGTTTTTGATTTGTAACTTCTTTAGAAAGTGTTTTGCATGAAAAACTGAAAATAAGTATTGATTTTGCCTCCTCAAAATCTTAAAAATTTAAAAAGTATAGGTTGTTCTTAGAAGTTTAATTTTGCATCTGAATTATTTAAAATACTGCCTTTTTTGTTTTGGAGTAATTTGAAACTAATTGTTTTCATACAAAATACACAGACATTTGTTCTGACAATATAGCTGTTTTTGTAAATTCATTCGTATTAATATAATAAAGGATTTACATTTTTTTCCCCTTTGTGCTATTTTTATCATAAAATTAACGTGTGTTTGCATAATAAATGTATGAAGTATATATGAACTATTGTTTTTAAAATAATATTCAAAATAATCAAATTTGCGATAGAACTGCTAAACTATTACGCTATTCTTAATAATGTAAACCTTGAAATGATATTAAAACAGTCTTCAATCAAACATATATTTAAAAGTTAACTTCTTGATTTATGCTTTTAACTTATTAAAATAAATCTGAAATGGAAAGTTTTCAATACTTTTTTATTGATTGAAGATTTTATTTTAAATTGCAAGTCATAGAATTTAATAGGAGAAATATCGATTTTAAGGAAGTGCCAAAATATTATAGATTTTCGATTACGTAATTTAAAATTATTTTTCAGTTTAGTGATCATGCATTAATTTTATTTTCTGTTACTATAACAGTTGTACCAAGCTATACGAAATATAAACACTGTATAGGAAAATTTTTAAGGTTCTTTTTTTATTTCAATGAATTTTGTGTTGTAAAAATGCATTCTTAAGTTTTCTTTGTAAAAACTCACTGGCAGTGGTGTTAATTTAACGATGCTAATAATTTTTCAAAAAAATTATATTCTATGAATGTAAATAATAAATTTAGGTATTTATTTCATTTTTTGTGAAATACTAATTGCGGTTAAAACATTAAGATTCAAGGTTGATTTTTAAATTTCTTTTCAGTAATTTTTTTAAACACAACTTACGAACATTGATCGAAAAATAAAGTCTGCAGCATCATAACTTTCATTTACAGTTTTTGTCTTATTTTATATCGTTTTACTATATCTGAAGACACATGTATATTTTATGTAGTGATTTTCCCATTTTTTTTCAGAAGTCAATCTGATGAGAAGTAAAAATAAAATTTCGACCCACATGAAAAGAAGGCCAAAGCATCGAGCCGTCGTTTCACCTCAACTTGCACCTTTTATTTTAATTTCTTCATAGAAATAAAAATTCACCAAATGAGCATCACTTCCAATCTGATTACGTACCGTAATCGAGCAATAAGTCTGATGTTGACAACAAACACCGAAATTCTTCTCCGATGGTCTTGCCAATGTAGTTACGCTTTGATGCAAGTACGTGAAAAGGGATGGACAAAATTTAGTAGTGTATTACGCAGAAGATAAATGTACCATAGTAATTCAAAAAATACTTGCATTTGAAGACAGTTTACATCATAAAGACAAATTGTTGTTATCATTAGGCACTGCCATTGATTAACTGATCAAAGACCTATTTGGTTTTGATTCACAAAGTTAGTTTTGATTCGCTAGTCATTTTCTACCAAATCAAAATTTCATAGCAGACGCATCAATTTGTAGATGTCATTTGGCTTCAAGTTCTCCCCGTCGATGGAACCTGGATTGATCAAAATTCACCGGAAACCAAGCAAAATTAAAACGATGGGTTGGTTCCGGTGAATCTGCTCCGAAGAAGGCAAGGATGATTTAATTGGCCGGAAATTTCTCAATGAAGAATTTTTGTGGTTTGAAAGGCATCGTGATTATGAACACGAGTAACTGAGACTTAGATATCTGTTCTAGTGACTCATGGTGCATACTCAAGGAAACCATTTTCAATGCTACGAGGGCCATCTCTCGGAATTTATTAGAACTTATTGAACGACCTTCGTACTTTGCCCATATGACATGGTTAGTAAATATCGGGTGGCAAATGAAAACATAATGGATATGTAGGACATTTTCTGAACCAAGTTTTGTAACTTTTCACTAGCTTCATAATGCGAGGTGTTTTATATCAATTTTACTGGTATCATAAAAGTTTTGTAAGTTAATTTGAACATACAATTCAGTAAGCAATGTGATTAACAGAGACAGAAATATTGCTTTCAAATAAGTCCTGAAAAGAAATTCCTTTTAAAATGATGCCTTCTATTATACCATTTTCATTTTTTTTCCAATCAAACGACTTTTATTATATTACTATCATTACTGCAAAATGAGAGGGAGGGGGGAGTCTCGGTATTCGTTCCGAGCTATAGAAAAATTCCACCGTTTCGAATGCTCATAACAATAATCATTCGACAATATGATCAAATTTCTTCCACCCTTTATTGATCATTATGAAAGGAGACTATTGACCAAACATTTTGTGATAAAATTGTAAAGTAATCATAAATATTTTAGTTGAGAAATGTAACTACAGACAATAAAATTCGATTCTCAACAAAATTTCCAACATTGTTTAAATAAATTTATAACCCGTGTTTCCGTTTAGTCATTATTTGTAAAAATTTCTCTCAATATTTCTAGCTTAATGTTGTAAAAAATATTATTTAAATTAGAGGGATGCATATATATATATATACAAAACCCGTCAAAAGAACTATCAATTATATGTATTATTCGCTTACGTTAAACAAGTGATTGTTCAATATTATAAAGCCTCGGTTAGAGATATTTGTATTTATATGCATAGTTTAAATAATAATAAAATACGAAATTCAAATATTCAGAGAGGAAATGAAATGTTTAAATTCAGTTTTTGACCTATAACAGGTGTTTTGATCTCATTGTTGTTACGTTTACAATAAATTTTATTTATCTAAGTCGATTATTATTTTTTTTTCTTTTGAGAGCTGCATAATCGAATTAAATATTACAGGGGATAAAATGAAGTGAAAACAATTTAGTTTACTCTTTTAAATAATGAATTTAATCTCCAGTTCTCTTTAGAAATTCGTCCAAATATTCATTACGTTACATTCTGAATGTCTTAAAGGAAAGTACTAAAATTGTTTCAGAACAGGAAAGTTGTATGCCGCTAAAAATAGTTATATTTAAACTATATGAAAATTTAATTCAATATGCATAATTAGATTAAAAAATTTGAAATGTTCATACTTTAAAAAGATAAGAAAATGCGAAAAAAAATGTGAGAATTATAAAGAAGCTATTTGGTGAAGAGATACGCATTAATGTCAAGCAATTTGTTATATATAATATTTTGGTTGAACATGTTTTTTTTTAATCAATATGTTTAAATTTTCTTTAAAAAAATGGTACTTTTCCGTTTTGCCGGAGCAAGCGATAAAGTCCCCAAAAATGATACAACCGACGCCAAACAGAATATGTTTATCTTGCGTGCTATCGCGGATAAATTTTGCGTGGTGAGATTTACGCTGGCGAAATGGTAAAGTACCAAAAAAACTTATATCACAGAATTAAAAAAAAAAAAAAAAAAATCACGTATATAAAATATACAACAAGACTACACGAGTGAATTGTAATGTAAAATCGGTTATCGGTTTATAACTTGCGTCATATTTTATGAATGTCATAATTTATGTTTGAAAATATATATTAACTTCCTATATATATAATAACTAACTTAATATATAAATATAGATCTGAATGGTTCCAGCGTCGTTATGCTGAGCAAAAAATTAAAAAAATTAAAAAAAAATTATTACATCAATTTTTTTAAAGCAGGTTTTTAATATTTTAAAAACAAATAATTTACGTTGATTACATCAATATTTTTCTTTTTTACCGTATATTATATCAATTTTTTTAATTATGTATTTAGAAAAGTATATATTATTCGAATATTTTGATATTTGCTTAAAAGGCACGAAAAATTATCACCCATTCACATTTTTACTGATTTAATGATTTGATGTGAATTATATTCTTACCAGTTACATTGATAAAATAGAAGTGTAGCACAATATTATTATCAAAGAACATCATAAATGATTATCTTGTTTTCTTCTTTAAGCTATCTCGAATTTCTGTTTTTCTTAGTGTCCATCAACATATCAGAAGTATTATCATCAAATTAATTTTGAATGGTGATACTCAGAATTCTGACTTAATCTTCGGTATAATTAATTAGGTAATTCTTTATAATTATGATTAAAAGCAAATAATACATATTACATATTTTTAATCACGTACTAAAAATATTTTACAACTAGATACTTTAGTTTTAGTTTTGCGTTTTCGTTCAAATAAAATTTTATCTTTAATATAGATATTAAATATCTTAGATATAGTTTATTTCCCATATATTTCTTTAAATTCCTATTGATAAATTAAATGCGAGATATTTAGCTTGAAAAAAAAAGTAAAAAAGAAAATAATTTTAAAGTTATATTTATCTCTATAACATTTTCTTTAATAATTTAGGTTATTTTTTAGTAATGGTCTATTAAAATATTTTGGCATTTAGATTGGCTTAAAAATAAATTCATTTATCTTATTAGACAAATTAATTGGATTTTTGGACCCTTTTTTATGCTTAATACGAGAATACTATATTACGCTATTGTTTTGAAATTGATAGAGATAGAGGGAAATGTGTTTCTTATGGATTTAGAAAAGGTAGGCTATCATCTATATGCGAGTTTATAGTTAAATACGGAAAGCATATATGATTATAATCACCAGTTAAATTGTTAATATTTTGAATTAAATACTTAATACATAAATATAAAAGTATCAAACAATATGTACGAAAAACTATATTATAATTTTTTGTAAGAAAGCTGAAATTTATGTAGTGTTCTTTCATGATGCCAAAGAGATAAAATCATAATTTGTATTTTTCATTTTAATTCATATAAAAATTGAACTTTATACATTTCGATTTTCCGTTATAAATATATCTCAAATATTATATTAACTACATTTAATACTGTTTGTTTTATAATGTAATGAATACTGTAACATCAGAAATAAGATGTTAATTAAAACCCATATAGAGCTCAATACTTTACATTTATGAAAAATTATTTTTAATACTGAAAGTATGAGGGGGATTATTTTCAAACCCTTTATATAATCCATTTCAATAATTCATTCATAAATTATTCCGAACTTATTTTTTAGCAATCAACAGTTGATATCTTCACTCGGAAAGTAATCGATATGAATTAGCTGACTGTAATTTTAATTTTATAATTGATACAATAAACTTAAATAAATTAGAGAAATTATATTATTTAACTTTGAAACACTATTGTGCATAATTAATCTTTATTAACTAATTGATACAAATTAATTGTTCATTTTTATATTACAAACTCTCTATATCTATCGATATTTTGACATTTGCAACATGGACCAAAAAATTATTTATATATTAACATAATTTATTTTTATCAAGTACAGTTTTATCAGTTAAAGTTATATTATATTATAATTTTCTACCAACGTTTTCTTAATTAACTACATTTATTTGCTTAATAATTTTAAAATTTTAGGTAAATGTACCGTAAATTATCTAGTTTCCTCCTTATTAGGTATATTAATCGATAAATGCAAATATACAATATATATGCTTCGATAAAATCTGCGTGGTAATTGATTTTCCTTCTTTAATAAATTGCCGAAACCCTCGGAATATATAATATATTAAAATACAAACTATAACACATTTAATCGATTATTCTAAAGAAAAACTATTAGCACGAAAAATTGTATTGGAATCACAACATAAATTACAAGAAAATTTGTATCCACTCTTGGTTGACATTTGTTATATAAATTGATAGAAAATGTATTTTCATTTTTGTAGATGAAACTTTCTTACTTCTATATAATCAAATTATTCCATTCACATTTATTTAAAATAAAACATTATTTTGCAAATTTATTACTTTCCCCTATCTTAACTAATATTCTTCCTTCTATAATTATTTATTAAATCACATATCAATTTAATAATACGTTTTCTAAATTAATATCTCGTAATGCAGTCTTACAACGTAGAGAAATTTATTTCAGCTGGATACAACATACTTTCACGTTGAAATTTAAAATGGTTTTTAAATAATCATTTAGATACTCTGTTAACAAGATGAAATCATAAATTATTTGAAATTATTTGTGATTAGAAATGAAACTTTTGATTACAGAAATATACTTGTGTCAATAATGTAATATAAAATTGTTGTTGTCTTCATACAGTTAATCAGATACTGACACTTGTTACACCTGGGAAATATATTTAAATATATTCCGTAATATATATTTTTTTATTATTATATCAATTAATTAATAATTTTCTTCAACATGTTTCATGTAATGAGAATTTTAATGATTAAATTAGAATTATTAGCATTATATAAATTTAATTACGTACCTTCATCACAAAATATACCTTAAACTCATAACTGGTTACACTAATAACGTTTCAGTAGTAAAGGGAATCAAAATAATCGATGCTTTATTAGATAAATTATTTAAGCGAAACTGATTTATAATAATATTTTTTTTTAGAAATAATAACTACCAATTCTAAATAATGAATCAAATAAGCGTTAAGCAATCAACTATATTTTATAATTAATAATTCGAAATTGTGTCATACCGAAATGCAAGAAATAATTATCTTCATTATTTAATTTATTTTACCGTAAAATTTAACAATGTTCAATAATTAATTTTAAGAGATTCTCACAATAGATAAATTTGCTGCTAAAATGTTATTGCATTTTTATTTTGGTTCATTTATATTATAATTTATAACAAATAATATATTTTATTGCAAAACATATCAGATATGTACACATTAAAATTATCATAATAATAATTGTCCATTGTAATTAATTGGGAGAAATTAGCGCTATTAGATTAATTAACATTGGAATATCAACACATAATATATATGAACAAAAGTTAATACGGGACTAAGAAATTTCATATTTAATGTTTCAATAATAAATTCTTTTAAATGGATTAATCACAACCTATATTTTTTAAACTTTTTTAACAAGTTGTCCCGTATCAATATAAACCAAAGAAGAAAAGAAAAATACATCTTTAAAAACTTACCAATCCTCCTACAATCTCCTTTTCTACCCAAATCCTGCAACAAGTCCTTTCTACAACACAAAAACTTTTTCACACCTCCCGTTATCCTACATGGCTACCCACAAATACTGAAGAAACAACAAATTCTAATAGTTCATCAAAGAGAGTCACTCCAAGAACTTGAAAAGGGAGGTATTAGAAAGGAGCCGTCGGTACGATCAAAGAGCTGCTGGCATCTCTGTCCCTTCTCTCGGTTGCTATGAGGAGATGGTGACTCTACAGAACTACTTGTGCTTGTTGCTTCCCTGCGCGGAGGAATACTGGAGCCACATCACTACCCTGCGAAGGAATACAGTTCGATCAATCTCTCATTGAGAGGTTCGGTCCCTTCGGGTGTTTGATTGAGGTGGAATGTTTTACGGTCAGTTTTTTGGGATATTTTCTTTCAGATATTTTAGAATAAATGAAAGGAAAGAATATATGTTTAAAAATAATTTTGTTTCGATTTGGAAATTGAAAAATGGACTATGATAACTTTTTCAGAAAATGTTTTCCCTAAAATAAGGCGCAGATTTTACTTAAAATCCAATTCATCTATATTTTAAAGTTTCTCATTTTAATGAAATGTGGTATTGCTTAACATTTGTATAAATTAATTTTCCTTGAATAAATTCATGGAATTTTATTGTAAAGAATGCATCGGTCCAGGACACGATTAATTTACATTCTCTTATAATTTAAGATACAAAAATTGAAAAAAATAGGTTCGTAAAAAGATAAGAATATTATTTTGTGACCTTACTAATTGATTAAATTTATATTGAATATTTTTTTATCAATTTCTGAACGACACGAGAGTATATAATATATATATATGTGTGTGTGTGTATTAAAGTTTATCAAAAATTTACAAGAAAATGTATTGTTTGTTAGGTAAAAAATTATTCAATAATTATAAGAACATTAAAGGTATTTTTTTGTTTTATTATAATAAGAGTGTTAAAATTTTAATATTGTATAATTTTTAAAAGAATTAATAGTTATTATAATCATATTAATACTTGTCTAAAATAAATTAGAAAAATAAGTTTTACAATCATATAAATTAATTTTTTCTCAAACCAATTCCTGGAATTTTATTGATATTAATACATGATTGCATGACATTATTAATATATCCATACACACACAAGTATGTATTTACCTTCTATCTATTATTTAGTATCTTAGTTTTAATATCTGAATTTTTCTATTTGGAAAACTTAAACAATTTATACATGAATTGGTGCCGATTCTGGAGTAAATTCCAAATAAATGATATCACGAGGCTCATTGAAAGTCATTTACATATACTAAATTACATTAAAAATTTCCCTAAAATTGTTGAAATTAGTAACATGTAAGATCTAATGTTGCCTTCAGCATGTAAACGTCGATGAATGAAGAGTTGTATAAGTTGCGTTCAGTGGATTTGTATGTACAACGTTAAACAAAATATTAAACACAGAATGTTTTTCTAAAGAAGCTGTCTTACCTGATGATGGATTGCTTGGAATCATTTAATACATTTTTATATAAAACTGTTGATCGCAAAAAGAGGCTTTCGAAGGAAATATCAATGTATTTAAAAATGTTTTAAAAGAAAAAGGTGTATACTTTTTAAAAACATTTCTCCACATCCAGTATGTAACATGGATATCGGATGAAATCAAAGCTTTAGGCCCATAAACATTTAGTGTTCCATACACATTTTTTTCTACAAAAAAGTAATACAATATATATATATATCTTGTTATCAGTTAATTATACAAACTTAATTAATAAACATACTTAGATTAAATTTTGAATTTTTTTTAGTTTAGAAGGTTAAGTTTCTTCCAATAATCTATATGTGTATGTGCAATATAAAATTAGTTCTATGATTTTTTTTAATTGTTAATATTAATGATTAATTTATTCTAAAGTAATGAGCTTTCTTATTATTTGCTTTGCTGAATTGAAGTTTTTTTTTCCTCTCATATGTTGCCAATTTCTTACAATCTTCACAACAGAGTAATTACATATTTTTGTTTTCAGTTTCATGATACAAAAATTTTAATCATCTCTCTAAATGTAGTCATGGTATCGAACCTGCGACCGGTGTTTTTACCGTCGAGTTCTAGACTGATACCAATAAAGATATGTTACATAGCAGAAATGTTGCAAATTAAATCTGTCGAGGCTCTAAATATCCCCGTTAGTGGGGTGTGGAACTTTGGAAAGGGAAGTGTCGAACGCGTCATTTTGCCGAGGTTCCAAATCACGAGGTTCGTCACCGATAACTCTCGTGTTGCTTCTTGTTGTGGCATTAATGAATAACCACTAAATTAGTCTCACTAATATTAAGATTTCTCCAACATGTTAAGCTTTTGAAGTTCATATAGGACACTCTATCTCAGCTAACTACTCATTAAACTTTGAAATCGTGGCTTATCACTTTCCCTCTAAATCCTCAAACAGCATTTTTCCCTTCACAAATGAGTTCGCACAGGCTAAGGCTGCGCGAATTTCCTAGCAGAAAATATTCTCCGAACCCATTACAACTTTGCAGGCGGATCCTATTCTTTCCAGTGAAACGACACTGATAACCTTATCTGCTGTTGCGAAAAGAGAGAAACACATCTACGTTCCGGAAGGTAAGAGGACGACTGCAAATGGCTAGCAGCTGAAATGTTTAAGTGGATATTTGAGAGATAAACGGCACTGTTTTCGTCTCAATGGATATTTAGAAGTTGGGCTCATGAATAGATTTCGTTTCACTGGGAGTTTTGGAAGCAATTGAATGAGCAAAATGTCAGAGTCATATTTAAGAAATTTCGTTTCTTAAGATTAAAAATAGTAAGAAAGTATAAAGGTTCTGAGAAAAATACGTTTTCTTAACATGTATACTTTATTTTATATTATTTATTTTACATTGTTTGTTTTACAATGTGTATAACTTGTTTTATTTGTGAAGCCGTGGTAGTCTGGTGTTCATAGTCACGGACTCAAAGCTGGCGGTTTGCGTTGAGTCGGGTTTTCGAGCCTGAATGCAAAAAAGACACGCCGTGTAGCCAGGGATGATTAACCTTAAATTTTGCGAGGTTCAAAGTCCTCTTTTTGGCGTGGTGGGGAAGTTAGGAAAGGGAGGTGCTGTCTCAGGAGTCGTCATCGTCCCTTAACCGACGCTCAAAATTACGATGTCCATCACCTATAGCTCTCGTGTTGCTTTTAGTTATAAAATCAATCATTTTATTTGTTTTACTTCGTTTACATTTCATTACTTTCACTAAACTGTAAGAAATATGTATAAATATGCACATTTAATTGTAATTAAATGACATGGAAATGTTATTGTGCTAATATTAAATATTAAAAGATGCATCACAATTTGAGAATAAAAGGTTAAGTTTTGATAGATGATTTATTTATATTCAGTCTGTAAGCTATAAGGATCGCTCAGATGAAAGTGGCACAACAGTTATTTTGATAAATGGTTTATTGGTATTAATATGAATTTGTACACAAACAAAGAAGTCATAACAGAAAGGCTAGATAATGTCATCTTGTAGGTAGGAACAATTGACACAACAGTCCACGAGATGGTGGATACTTGGGTGAAGAAGCTCTGGGGTTGGTTGTGGAAGCAATTTTCAACAGCAGCTTGGACATTACAATGTCGGTAAATCACCGTCCCTTCAGAGCTTTCTTGAGTGTACCGAAGATGTGGTAGTCACACGACAAGAAGTCCAAGCTGTAAAGGGGATGTTCGAGAGCTTCCCGGCGGAATTGCAGTAACCATATTTGGCACGCCACAGCCACATGAGGACGAAGACTAAGTTTAAAACTTTGAATATTAAACCTAATAAACTATAAAATAAAAAATAAATTTGAAAAAATTACTATGTTTTATTCTATTAACATTACTAATATATCATATTGACTAAAATGTGGGATGGAATTTAATATTTCTTTAAACGTACGTTATAATTTCCTTTTTAATAAAGTATCGCGCCTTTTACGTAGATGAAACCTTAGATTATGTTTTTATTTGTTGCTGCTGGAAGATAATTAATCAAGATTGAAATTTAATTAAAAATGGAAGATTTAGTTTACTAAATATTGAATTACACGAACTATTAATAGCCACCCAAGGGGTTATTGTTTCAGTTGGATAACTTTTCGTGTAACAGATCATTTTTCAAATTTTTTTATCGTTTGCTTCAATTTTAATTATATTTAACTTAAATATATTCAATTTAATAATTTATTGTTTGCTATCATTTTAATGTCGGAAAGACTACTATTGTCCATTTCTCGATACATCCTCG
Source organism: Nephila pilipes (assembly GCA_019974015.1). Taxonomy (NCBI): domain Eukaryota; kingdom Metazoa; phylum Arthropoda; class Arachnida; order Araneae; family Nephilidae; genus Nephila; species Nephila pilipes. The sequence goes on along the minus strand of BMAW01035068.1, from coordinate 27,890 downwards.
TTTACTTCAATTCTCATATTTAATTGAGTAATTTAATAACATTTATAAACAAGTATCTTGTGGGTGGCTAAATCTGTTATATGCGAAACTTTGCATAGAACACACACACACACACACACACACACATATATATATATATATATATATATACTGAAAATTTATGAAAGAATAATTTAAAATATTTAAAAAGACAAAAATCCAGATAGAAATGTAACAATGAAAGAAAAATAAATGAAAATATGGAACCCAGCAAGTCAAAAAGCAATATCGGGCTGAGGACCGATTAAGCGGGGTTAAACTAGTTTAATGGTACCAAACTTCCCCCTTTGCGACTTGGTAGGCTGAATTAGGAAATCCAAATTGCAAAAGAGTTCATGATTAAAAGATGCAAACAAATTCAGCGATAAAATCTACAAAAATAAAATCTATAATTCCTGGTAGGCTGAATTGGGAAATCCAAATTACAAAAGAGTTCAATGATTAAAAAATGCAAAACATTTCAACGTTAAAATTTACAAAATAAAATCTATCATTCTAAAAATTATCAACAAATCAAAATATAAAAATTACTTACAAAATTCAAAGAAATGAAGATTCAAATATGTGAGTAGTTAGACGGAATTTTCTTTAAGCTTCAAAATGTATATCACATACTCAAAATGAAAAAATATAACACATCATCACCATATAAATTGAAAAAAGATTTAAATCATTGTTTGATTGGTAATAAAATGTAAAAGGATGCAAACAATTGGCTGGTAATAAGTTGTATGGTAAAGGAGTATAACGGTCCAGAGAGTGAGTAAAAATGTAAGCTGTGTAAATGTAAATAAATAAATAAATTCTTCACGGCTAGACCACTAACAAGCCGACTTTGTGGACCTATTGTTGTGTGGTGGATTTGAAATTGGATCATGATTCGCAAAGATGTTTAATATATTTGTGATGTATATAAGTATTTAAGAAATTTATTGGATAATCATGATCCAAACAGTTGTTGAAGAATTTTTTTTTTACTATCATAGTTATAGTAAGTTATACGTAATGAAAGGCTATAAAATACTGTTTAATTAAGCGATTTTTTAAAATTATTTTAATTATTTATATGAATATACCCGTTTATATGAATATATCGCATACTTTAAATTTTTGCAGCGTATTATGCATATTAAATGACTACAACTTTAGACATTTTGAATAACTGCAGTAAATTTATTAATATAGAAAGTTCTGGACCTTAAAATCTTGAATTTCAGTCAAGCGCCGCAGATGACATTTGGGCTGGCACCTCTTTCTCCAAATTTCCACATCACGTCAACGGCAGGTTATGGGACCTCGACCACATTTAACTTTAATCTGTCAGTTTATACGTCAGTTCTTTTATGGCAAAGGACTTGAGCCCAAGAAATCAATATTGGTTGCGAGTCTGTGACCACAACCCTTAGGTTACTTTGGCTACTTAAATGTTATGAAATATTAGTAGAGTTGTTTTGCTAAATATTGAATAATAAAAAGTTATGTTACTAATATACTAACATCTATTTCATTGTAATGGAATTATATGAAGAGTTACTGAAATAATCGAAATTTCTTTTGGAATAATAATATGTTTAATAAAAAAATAAATTTTAGAATGTTTAAATTTCTAATGTTTTAAACTTCAATTAATTATGTATCGAATATACTCATAGTAGCAAAGATTTGATGGTATTACAAGAGTCCTAACAAATCATATAATAAATTTAAATGCTTTTCTGAGTACTGAAAGTATTAATAGAAACCTCAATTCCTACATAATGTATCGGTCTAACACTTAACGATTTAAGCATGCAGATTCATGTTTTTGGTGTACAATTTTAATTATTTTAAATGAACTAAAATTAATTATTTTAAGTGATTTATTTTAGTCTAATGAATAATTTTACTACTTATATAGCAAATTAAAAATACCTATCTTTTTTTTTTTAAATAAAAAGAATATTTATATCAAATATTGCAACGTCACATTAATGTAAGTTTTTTATAAAAAAAAGTAATACATATCTAGGAGTAATTATCTTGCCTGATTAATAACTTAGAAAAATCTCTTTTTTTCTTAAATAATTCCTTTCATGGACTAAGAAATAAACTTTCTGTTACATTTGTTGTTTTTTAAAAGAAAGAAAAATGAAGCATAAAAAATAAATCTTACCTACATAAATGCAAATAATGCTTTTCTGTAGCAAATACATGTTTATGAATATGATATTAAAACTAATAATGAAAATTTATAAAGTAAACAAGTAACACAGAGTATTTAAAATGAGAAAAATAATAAATTTCACTAAGCACTTAAAATTATAAATTTTTTAAGCATTTTGCCCAACAATCCCAAGTAACATAAAATTACTGTTCAAGCTTTTTGTCAGGTATATAATCTAAGTAAATTTTATTATGTGATTTATCTATAATATTAACATTTATAGTGTAGGTAAATTATATTATAATTTTATTATATTATAAATTCTTATAATTTAAGTAGATTACATCATAATTTTCCCATGTTATAAACCTCCATGTTTTGAGAATTAATTGATTTATAAATAATGTACAAAACGATAGTACTTACATCACTTTACTTAATTGACCCGTTTGTAAATGGTATAATACATGAATATATTGCTGAAAAAGAATCATTTAGAAACATATACCGTTACTATGCTCTGATTTATATTAAAATAAAACAAATATTTCAACCAACATGTCTAGGAAGTTTGAAAGAGTTGAATTATCACTCAGAATGTCGTAATATATATTAATGCTGATTATTTTTCGATTAGGATGTCAACAAATGTCTAAGCTAAAATGAATTAGTCTCCGATAATATGACTGATCGAAGTTCAATATCGGAAACAAATTGTTTTAGCTCTCTCAGCTGCATGCCAGTTGTAATTATTTTACTCTAAATAATCAATATTACTTACTTAACTGTTAGTATATCAATCAGTATGTCATTTTTGTATATCTTTGGGAATATTTCGAGGCATCTCGCTTCAAAACCAATGACAACAAAAGATAAAAAGCCATAATAACTAACTCGCCGATGAATCTTTTTCTGCTGCAATGTTAAAGAAACTGCAAAAAAAAAACCGGATAATTTTTTTTCTGGTCCGTCCAATCGAGTGTTCGAATCTCCACCAACATTTGAGGTGAAAGAATTCTTCTGTCCAAGACGGGGTAGAAATCTCATCCCCCTCAAATATGATGAAAGCATTTTGCCTCCAAAGTTTTTATAATGCTAATTATATTTTGAAATTATTTACAAATATTTTCTTTCCATGAAATACACATTTTCATTCCAAACAATGTCGAAATTCCTTATTTAATAAATATTATATTAATAAGTGTCAAAATGATTTGATGAGAGAAATTATTTGGATAAACTAGATTTAGTAAATTTGCGTTAACTGTTATCTAAGTCTTAGTAACTTTATTCTGACTTAACTACAGAATTTCATAATTACTTATTCAAACTAAATCTTTGATAACATAGCTTTGGTAAGTTTTTTTTTTTGTTAACTCTTATTCAATAAAAGTTAGTTTATATAAGCTTTGATAAAATAATATTAGCTTAATTAAAATGCTTTTACCTAAGCGTCAGCACTTGAAAGAATAAAATTTAGCAAATTTATGAAAATAATTTTGGTAATGAAAGTCTCTGAATTTGTATCCAATTTTTAAATATTTATTTTAAAATGCTTTATTGAATAATAAATAATATATGGAATAAGAAAAGATAAAATATATTATTCCTTTCAAAACAAGGTTTGAATATGATGGATACATCTCGAACATCTCTACATTAACGGAAATTTCACAAAATATATTTTAACTAAATGCAGGTATTTAAAGAATTTTTTCCAATACGTTTAGGTAAGAAAATAATTCCTTAAGCAACTGTTGTTGAGATAAAACATAAATTAACTAATGCAAGAAATTATTGCTTACATTATGAAAGTAAACTCAAAACATAGAATTTCAATTGAAAGACTCAATGGTCCTCGAAAATGTAAAAAAGGAATTTGGATATTCCCCTCCCTCCATATCCTCAATATTTTATGACACATATTTTCTTAAGGATACTAGGACAGGCTATGAATTTCGGAACACCATGCCTAAAACTTCTCGTTTTTGTGATCTACATATTTTCAAATTATTAGTAGATGTTAGAATTTTTGTGTGCCAAATAATGGTATTTTTATCATACACCTGAAATATTCAAGTAAAAGTATTTCCCTTTTTAGCTGAACGTGAACATGATTTGTGAGATATACAATATTTGCGTTTAGGTACCATTTTAACCCGTTCAAAAAAAGGATGTCGGAAAGGAGAAATAACCGCTTCCCCAGGCCTGCGCACTCACAGGTTCGGGAGATTTTCCTTATTAAGCCTAATTTCAAATAAAATCATCCTTGACATTAAATACGCTGAAACTTACAGATTATAATCATTGATAGCATCTAAATAGACGGTAATAAAATTTTTGTGATATTTAAAAAAATAACTGCGAATTTAAAAGAAAATATATTCATTTTGAAATTAAACAAAATTATATAGCTACGAAAATAACAACAATGTAAATGACAAAAGAATATTCAATTTACGAGTGTTTAAAATATAGATGAAATATTAGAGAACGGAGTATCAAAAATAAAAATAAATGAAATAAAATTACTAAATAATACGTTGCAATTTGAAATCACACCAGTGTGATCATGAGCTCGGTGGCTCACAAACACCTGTCACAAATACGATTTTGTGGGCCGTGAAGGGAGAATTGAGCAATCACGTGTTCATGATCACGGTCCTGAGCGGGTACAAGAAAACTGATATACAATATAACTCCAAATTTTTTCTGATTCTATAAATCGTATTTATGTATATAGAGAACTAAAATCTTTTTTCTAAGTAATACCTAAGTTTTAACAAGTAATTTTTATATTAAAAAAAGGCATGGGAAAAAACGAGTTTTTCAAACATGGGTTTTCTTTTAAGCTTCACACTTTGTATAACATAATTTTTTATACCTTAAATTTTAAGTAACATTCCTCTCAGAAACTTTCATTTTCTGTAATATTCGCCTGTCTTGCAGATGGGGAGCAATGTAATGAAATGAACCTAAGTTGATACTTCCCGGCAACGCTTCTCATATAAGGGAAATGATGATTTATAGAGATCTCTCCAGAGAGAGAGAGAGAGAGAGTGAACAAATGAAAGCTGAAGCAATGATCCCTTCACTCTGGAGACAGATTTGGCCACAATTTGGTAACTTGGCGAGAAACTTGGCATAAAATTTAATTCCTTAAATAATTAGTTTTAATCGATTAATTTTTATTAATTACAATTAAATTATCGTATTGTCATCTAACACAAACACCTACAGAAATTTTCAGCTCAATTGAGCACTTTGATATGAGAGAAAAAAGCTTTTAATATTTTGACCCAGTCATATTTACAATGTGAGCAGTAGAAAACCCATTAAAAAGAAAAGAAAAAATAAAATTTTCAAAATTACAAAGGTCTATAATCTTTACAAAGAAGATATATAGTAATATCGTTGTAAAAACGTCCATTATATTTCGTGCAATATGTTATATATGAGGAGTAATACATTTTGTATATTTATGAAACATAAGTTCTGAAAATGGTACCTAAACACACAATATATATGAAAAATTTTGACCAAAAACTATTTTTATGGTTCAATAAAATGATTAAAGAATTATTATTAGACACACACAAATCTTATCTTTGAATAATTTTTGAAATAAACGTCACAAAAAGGAAGAATCTTAATTTCGGTATATTATTTTAACCAGCATCTCCTGATCACCTTAATACTCGTAAATGCAGGTAATTTAAAATTCCCAATACGTTCGGATAAGAAAATAATCTCTTAAACAACTGTTGTTGAGATAAAAAGAAAGTGTAAATTAATGCATGAAATTACTACTCATATCTTAAAAATATAAACTCAAAATTTAGAATTCCATTTCAAGCACTCGACGTTTTTGAAATAGGTAAAATAGGAATAAATGCATAAGCCAATACATTTTTACATTCCCTCACATATCAAAGTATTTTATGACACTCATTTCCTTCAACAAAACGATTACTTGTCGAAAAAAATATCCCAGAGTCATAATGAAATGGATCTTTTTCAAAAGTTTTGGTAACACATTTTGAGATCCAGAGTTTCACATTACAAAAAAGCCAACATTCTAATTAAATGAATGCAAAAAGTTGTACATCTGATTACTACTACTCTCTTATCTTTATTTAACTTCTGTAGACGAACCCACATAGGAGTAGAATGAAGCAAATTGCGCGAGATCTAATTAAGATTCTTAAACTGGGTCACTAACCTAGCATTTTTTTCCCTATTTCCATAATGTTAAAAATGATCCAGTTACAGGAACATTTTTAAAAATTGACTGCTTGTACAGTCACTATTTTTAGCGCGTGAATTTAATGCATTATTATTATTATTTTAAAGAGAGAACTTGTTCTTAAAATTTAATTAGATTGGTTTCTTTTTTAAAAAATAACATAAGAAAAGTTTCAGTAATATGAGCATTAGTGTCATTCTAACACGTAAATGTTTTTTAATAACCTTTTTGAACAAATATCTCATAATAATTATGATAATAATATATTAAATGCACAAAACAAATTTGGTGACTGTACTATCATCCACGTTTTTTTTTAAAAAATTGTTATTGAAATTAATTTAATTTTAACAGTACTTATATAATAAGCGCTGCATAAAATTATCCCTTTAAAAATAAAGGCAGAAGAGAATTGAAAATAAATTAACATTTCTTCAAATTTTTAATGTTTTTGGATATCATAAGTTTTCAAAATAGTTTTCTTGTAAATTTGGTTAGGGGACTTCCCTAATTATTTCGGAAAATCTTAAGTTCTTTTTCCTCGGTTTCAATATTTTTGCCTTACATTATCATTCCGAATTCTCTTTTGATGCTTCGGAGATAGCAAAATTGTTTCTAACTTCTACTTAAAAGTGCTTAAACATAATTTAAGGTTACTTTGCATAAGAATATGAACGTAAATTTAGACTAATTTTTTTATCAGAAAAATGTAAGATGACAGAAAAAGTTCAAGAGAAATAACAATAAATTTAGTAAAGTCCTTAAGGAATAAAATTATAAAAATACCTATTAAATTACTAATATGTTTACCGCAATGGATCCTAAATTTACGATTCAATTTTTAGGAAATATTTTTTATGAAAACCAGATGAACAGAAATTTAAATACGCCTCCCCGATGATGTATTTCTTATAGCACGTTATTTATATTACTGTGCAGTTGGAGAAATCATAAAATATATTTACTTGTAACTCACATTCCATTCAGATACATAGAATGTGTTATACATCATTGAATAGCTCAAATTTCGGCATTTTAATGACTTTTAATATGTCGCTATCTATCATCGCGAAGAAGGAAACACAAAGAAGCCGCTTAACCCATCTCACAGGCAGCAACATAATGATGGACTTGGGAAATTGTGGCCGTTACTAACCAACAATTTAAGCCAAAGCGTTAAAAAAAAGCTTCTTAAGAGAACAGGATTTTAATAAATAATTCAATAATAAAAAATTTCCTAAAAATATCTAATTTTTTTTAAACAATTTTCACAGTTTTAAAATATATATCGCAATTCCAATGTTAGATAATTAAATTTTCTATATATTCGACAATATGCTAAAATCATTATAGCTTTTGAAAAAGAAAGACAAAAATAAAGCATTTTCCCCATAAAATATTTTCTAACTGAAATATTTATAAAAATATTTACTTAGAGATTACTTACAAAGACAATGAATAAAGGATTGAAAATATTTTTAGTAATGCCTACATGAGATATGTTAGGTTTAACAGAAAGTTTATTTCAAGTATAATATGAAAGAAATTTAAATATTATCATTAACTTAATGATATTTATAGAGCCGTAAAATTTCCATCATTATCAGGATGGCATTATAAATATTGCAAATGGGGGCCTAATTAGAAATATTTTCTTAATGGAGACCATCATATGCACATTTGCGCAAGTTTGGAGCAAAAACGAACTTCTCTTGTACTTGATAATAACGGGTGATCAAAATAGAATTATAACCGGAAACATCTTGAAATGAAAACCAGAAAACCTGCCCTCTCAATATGTAAGCAGAGCTTCTTCTGCGTAAGGAAATGCTGTGTTCAGAGTGGGAAGTTCAAAAACCAACATATGACCAGCTTTTGTAACAAAAATAAAGCTCATTTCGTAGAAATACTCTCAACAGATGGATGAATTACGCAAAGTGCTCAAATAAATAGGCAGTGGTGTTTAGTTGGAAGCACATCGTAATGTATAATGGTAATACCGCGCCACATGCTATGTCGATAACTCGACAGCTAAACTGAGGAATTTTGTCACATTTATCATATTCTCAAGACCCAGCACACTTTGTGTTCCACCTACACAATCTCTACTTGCAAAATGTTTTAGATAGGAAAAAAGGCAAAACTAAGGTAGAAGCCGTTTCATTATTTCAGTGTTTTAGTCTCTAAGCAGAAGGTATTTTTCAAAAATGGCCGTGTAGCCGGAGCCTGATGCACGTTAAATCTGTTATTACTCAAAGTTATCCTGTTGGCGTGAAGTGAAAATTAAGACAGGAAAGGGGTGTCAAATCAGGTATAGTCCTTGTCACATGGCCGAAGTTTAAAATTACGAGTTCTGTTGCCAATAGTCGTCGTGTGACTTTTAGTGCCACTTTAATAAAACCCAATTTGTCAAAAATGGCCGATTATTCTCAAAAGGAAGCAAATCGTACTGTATCATGATTATATCAGACAACACACCTTTAATGACAAAACGCTACAGCTACGGACTGTAAAATTATGTAGCATCCACCATATTTCGAAGGGATAGTACCATCTATTTTTCACTTTTTTCTCACTTTTTAAAAATGTTTTGAAAGAAAAACGACTTAAAAGAGATGCGGATGTCAACGGATCACTACTAGTGTTCTTCGAATCCATAAACGAGGCATTTTTAAAAGATGGTAATTACAAATTACTATCAGGCTTGCAAGGGATCCCAAGTAGCTAGAGAAATTAAATTGTATAACAGTTATTATTATTTGTATGGAAAATTTTTCATGTTCTTTTCCTTCACATATTAACAGAACTTTCTGGTAGACCTAATACTTTTATTAACCCCTACGGCACCAGACGGGAAATATATTTCTACCAATGAATCAATATTACTTTTGTGTTATGTTCTTTTCTTTCAACAAAATTTATATAACCTTTCCTGAAAGCAAAGTTTTATTAACATGTTCATTGAAACAAATGAAAATATTTAATTAATGTTGATGTTAAATTTGGTAAGATGGGATATTTAATATTAGTGTCCAGAATCGTAAATGTTTTATAATGTTTTAACAATACTTCATTTGTAATGCTTAAATTTATATCTTTTAATGTGAGCTCCATCTTGTTTTGCTTTTTAGGGAACTTTAAGTGACTTTTAACATGATATTGTTTGAATGGAAAAATTTTAATAATATGTTTACATTGGTTGGATTATAATTATTCAAGTATAATGAATAGACCTTTAAATTACATTTAGAAGCAGCAAATAACTTAATGTGTGATCAGTTAGGGGTATATAAACTGCTGTTTGTAGAAAATGCAACACCATGAAGGAATCATCAGAATCAAATGAAATTCGCAGCAAATGTCAATTATAGGATATTATGCAAATTAATAAAGTTTCAGAGCCATCGCGCGTGCGCGGCGCGCGCAGCGCCCTCTGAATTGATGCTGAAAGCGTATAAATAAAGTGCTGTAGCGGGACGTTGAAAAAAGTCTATGATTATTTGTTAGTGGCAAACGTTTAGTGAGACCTGAGTATGCCTCCACGACGGAAGAATAAGAAATTCAAGCAACTTACGGAGTTTGAACGAGGGAGGATAATCGGCCTTCGAGAAGGAGGATTTTCCTATCGCGCAATAGCAGCTCGTATGCAGCGGAACAGTTCCACAGTGATGCGAGTTTGGAAGCAGTGGACCGACGAGCACCGAACAACTCGAAAAACAGGCACTGGACGACAGAAGGTGACGTCAGAGCGCGATGATCGACACCTGCTCCGCATGGCGGTGAATGATCGCACAGCTTCCTCCAGGCAGCTGGCAGCACGTTGGTCTACTGCTACAGGTGTACAATTGTCGGCTTCGTCAATTCGTCGTCGTCTGCTGCGCCGTGGATTGCGTGCAAGGGTGCCTTTATACAGGATTCCCCTCACGGCGAATCATCGATGGCTGCGTCGGCAGTGGGCTCTTGAGCACAGAGACAGGCGAGCTGATTGGCACCAAGTTGTCTTTTCAGATGAATCACGCTTCAATTTGTGGACCCATGATGGCCGTGTTCGTGTTAGACGTTATGCCGGTCAACGCTGCCTTCCTGAGTGTATTATTGAACGACATAGTGGTCGAACACCCGGAGTTATGGTCTGGGGTGCGATTTCGTATCATGGACGATCCAATTTGATACGAATTGAGGGTAATCTCAATAGCAACAGGTACGTCCGTGAAGTGCTACAGCCCGAAGTCGTTCCTTTCCTTCAAGGCATCCCTGGAGCTATCTTTCAGCAGGATAATGCACGCCCACCTGTTGCGCGGACTGTTCGAGACTTCTGTTCAGCACAACGCATGCAACTTCTTCCTTGGCCTGCTTATTCACCGGATATGTCGCCTATTGAGCTCGTGTGGGATATGGTTGGTCGGCGTCTCGCTCGTGATCCGCGTCCTGCAGTTTCCAAAGACGAACTTTGGTTGCGCATACAAGCGATATGGAATTCTCTTCCTCAAGCAGATATTCAACATCTGTTTGACTCCATGCCACGTCGTATAGCAGCACTTATTGCAGCGCATGGTGGCTGCACCAAATACTGATTTCGGACGCTTAATTTGTTTCTTTTGTTTTGAAAATTTCATCATTTATTTGTATCAGTACAAGTCGTTTCTGCATTAAATTTCATTTGATTCTGATGATTCTTTCATGGTGTTGCATTTTCTACAAACAGCAGTATAGTATGAGCTGAAACTATTAGGTTATGGTTCAATCGAATGTTTCCCTTTCGAAGGAAAATATACATTTACAAATGTTTCATCAGTTAGCCAAGGCAAGTTTAAACAAATATCCATTTTCCTTAGTCGTGGATTGAGCATCAATTTTAGGAACCTGGCAAGAAAATTGGTGACTTTGGAGAATGTATTTCAAAAAATAATTTCAAAAAAGTGCAAGAATCTAGTTGATATCTCTACTGAAAAGAAATTGACGGATTTTCAAGAATTTTTCTATGAGTCACAAACCGGGCGGCCTATAAATAGTGAAAAATTACGATGTTGGGGAGATTGATGCAGATATTGATGGGAGTTATCTCAGAGTTTCTGCTGAGGAGTTATCGGTACCGTAGCCGAGTGAATATGCCGGGAAAAAAAACCTGTAATCAGCCGGTAATCGTCGAATACTATCTTCAATGTGTGTAGTATTTCTACGGAGATTTTCCGTAGTGCGAACTAATAAGCTAAACGCTGAGCTAAACTCCATTGATATAACTGTGACTGTCATTACAAATGCCGTTTTGTAATGATCTAGTAATCTGTACTAGTGCTGTGCTTTCTGTTAACTATGTGTCATCCTGAATATTTGTAATAAAGCTTCATTTGCCGTTACCCTCTGTGTGTGACGGGACACCATTCCTGTTTGCCTCCTGTGTCATAGCTAAATTCAATATTTTAACATTAAAAGTAAATAAATCGATCAAAGAGACATTAGAACAATAAACACACATTTTATTAGTTGCTTGCTAATATAATGACAATTATAAATGCTTTCCCGGACAAGGCCTTAACTATTCTAACTCGATCTACCAGTAATAATCTAATTGACTCTTACCACTAAGACTATCTTGACTCTTACCACTAAGACTATCTTGACTCTTACCACTAAGACTATCTTGACTTCTAGCATACATTAACCAGCCGATATCTTGTAACAATTCTCGGCTCCGACTTCAGCTCCGACTCTGGAACAATTGCTGAACACTAGAATCACTCAACCTCAACCTCTCTATCGTGACTCTCAGTCTGAGTTTATTTCCTAACTCTCCTACTTCACTTCATTTCTACCTGATTTCGCTTTACATAATCACGTTTCATTTTTGGTTGGGCAAAGGTTGTTTAGCAAAATCAATTAATCTTAATTAAAAGTCCCCAAGGTTAGTGAAGAGAAAACCGTGAATAGCCCAACGTCACATGTGTTAACTGATTTTTACTCTTATATACACCTATAATCTTTGTACCAAAATGGTCAGTCATTGAACTTTTATTTCTAAATAATCTTAAGACATTTATTCCATTGGATCCATAAAATACTGGTAATTATATTAAACTTCAGATTCTGACGCATGTAGGCTGAGTCCCCAGGTATAGTAAATTAGGGCCTGACTTTTGATTACTTATAGATCTGAATAAAATAACTTGGTTATCATCATTGTGACTTTTTATTATTAGAACTATTGATAAATGACTATTTTATTTTGTATGATGAATGCAATAGAAGGAAGTAATCCATGGGTGTTGAAATCTTTATATTTTTCTTTAAGCAATTTAATAATTTTCCTTTCAATGTTGATTTGTGAAAATGTCACAAAATTAGTGCTGTATGAATCCTATAGTTTTCATGAATAAGGAATTTTATAAGAAGGAAGTGAAATACGATATAAAGAAGATGTATGATTTTGTAAGCTATTAAGAGATTATTTTTATTAAGAGAGTAAAAATATATTTGAACTTCGTGATAATGTTTTTAAAGAAAATTCAAAGATATGTAAACCAAATCAAAAGCAGATATGATGCCGATTTTTACACTAACTAAACTATCAACTCTCGTAATAAAGTCTTACTTACTTTTATGTACATTTCCTTAGTTCTTTTAATTACACATTACTAATTTTTATCTAATCTACGTATGCCAAGTTTGATTTATTGGGAGAGTTTTCGAGATCAAACAAATTCATTCCAAGTCTTAAAGTGTTAGTTGAAGAGGAATATTCGATATAGATCGTGTGCGCGTTAGAGATATAAATAAGAAATATTAAATACTTTGAGTTAATTAGAGGAGTTAAAAAGTATTCCCGGTTCCTGTTTATAGCAACAGACGCATGTTTGAATTGAGATATGTTTAAATATAATCTTGTTCATTAATTCGCTAATTTATCTAAGTTGAACTTGCAATAATCCCTTTAATTTGTTTAGTTCCTAGTTTGCTTCTTCAAATACAGCTTACTGATGTTAAAACTCTCTTGAAAGTTTGTAGTATAATTTAATTGTAGTAAAACTGTTGAGCCTGTAGACTCTCTTGTAGATTTTGATAAGTAAATCCTTGCACTCTAGTAGTTTATCCAACATTATTCCAATTCTGCAAAAAAATCTTATAAATGAGTATTATACACAAATATAATCACCAAAATAGCTCAAAAAATGTAGGCTCATTACATATATATATATATATATATATATATATATATATATACATATATATATAACCCTCTTTGATATTATTTTCTTTTTCTTCCATTCCTTACTAAATTTGTGAATATCCGAATACGAGTCAGAATCTAACATTTATTATAATAACTTAGTACCTATCACACAGGACCAATAGAGTTCGAGTCCTTAGATGATTTAGAGGTAAGGATCCGATTCATTTATTTCATGCAATTCCTTCCTGACTGTAAATTGATCACCTTTTACAATCTTTAGTACACATTTTCTTAATTTATAGCTTCCAATAACTATCTGTACTACTAACAAACAATGTATTCAATTCTTCAGCTCTTATAAATGTAATTTATCAAATATTTTTGCTACAATAATTCTAATCTAATTTACATATGTAACTTTATAAACATCCCTTTGATAAAATGCGCTGCTTAGTGTAATGGGGTGTAATAATAAAAGCGTATGTGATTTAAATAGCCCTGAATGTTAAACTGAATGTGATAAAATGCTCACAAATATTTTAAAAGAACCTGATATATTCATTTGCCTGCTGTCAACATATATCAACCAGATATGATGTGTAGTTTTGCTTTCGAATTCTTGTATTTAGATTTCCTGAGAAGCACTCTAATATTTTCTTTAAAATAAAATTTATAATGTATCATGGATGGAAAATTCAACATTAAAAGAGGACTTGAATAAAACATTACAAAAATTCTTTACAAATAGTTTATAATTTTTCCGCACTCCTAAGTAATTTATAAGATATCAAGAATATTTTTAATTCTGAAAAATATATTTTTAGTAATTTATTGTTCCCTTGATGCTATTCGTTCTATGTAATTTTAAATGATTATTTTATAAGGATCACAGAAGAAAACGCTTGTGATAATGAATACTGAGTTAAAAAAAATGAAATATATTCCAAATTTTCAGAAGGGCAAAGGAGGTATATAGAAAATCAATTCTAAGTACGAGTATAAATAATATTTTTACAATCTTTTATACTTACAGTTATATAAAATAGAAAAGAACTTTACGAATAATATTGTTCACAAAAAAAATTAATGCAAACTGAAATATTTTAAAATTAATAAGTTTAAAGTCTTTAAATTGCTTATTCTGATAAAGCAATTATTTTAATGGAAATCGCTTTAAGACTTTAAAATCTTCAGAGTCATAAACAAACCTGTTATGTGATAGCATTCATATAATTTGAAACTTAAAGAATGACAATCAAAAGATAAATTCGACTTAATGATGTAAAAGTATATTATATGAACTAAAATCAGGAAATTTCACTGCATTTTGATTAGATTGAAATATGGCAAATAACATAAAAATGTCAATAATAGAAGTTTCTAAAAGGCTTTTCAATGTGCACATACATATATACTCGTCGGGTGTGACTATTTTTCATTTAATTTTTTACTTTAAGAAATTTTTTCATAATATACAATAGTTTCTTCCTATATAGTTAACTTTGCTTCATTTTTAAATATTTTTTCTTTGTTTGCATATAAATATTTACTTCTATATTTATATATCACCGTATATATGAATTTTAACTTCATGAAATTTATTTTTTAGAAACTGTATCAGATTATAATATATATATGTTTACTTACAATTAATTTTATTATATATATATATATATGTGTGTGTATGTATGTATACATATATATATGTATATATATATATATATATATATATATATAATAATAATAATAATAATAATATTATGTTGCAATCTAATTTTCGAAATTTTGTCCATTCAACTAAAACACAAATGCGGTCCTTGCCAATGATATTGCGCTCAAAATGTACATATGGTTGCATTATGAAAATAAATTATTGGGATGTGTTAATGAAAAAAAAATGTCCAACTTTTAACCTGGTATATGTATTTTGTATTACGTATCCAGTTCTTAATACTCTTATGTATTAGAATTTTTCTTTCTGTAAGTGTAATATAATATTTATTTATTTTACGTTTTTACATATTATGGATTAAAAATTTAGTTTCCTTTTTCATCGAACATTGAGTTAAAAGAAATATTGGAAAATTGGAATAATATTATAAGCTTTCATAGTATATTAAAAAGATCAGATTTCGTGATTTAATTATATTTATCTTTCTTATGGGAATAAAAGAATTTTTGTATTTATATTAACTGAAATACAGTTGTTTTTTGAATACAAAATATCTCTTAGATAAGAGGCAATAAAATATCTTCTAATATTAAAAGCGGTAAATCTTTTTAAAGAGATGTTTGCAAGAACTACAGTAAATAAAATTGTAACCAACTTAAGA
This sequence comes from Nephila pilipes, assembly GCA_019974015.1. NCBI lineage: Eukaryota > Metazoa > Arthropoda > Arachnida > Araneae > Nephilidae > Nephila > Nephila pilipes. The sequence goes on along the minus strand of BMAW01035068.1, from coordinate 11,961 downwards.
AAGTAATTATTTTCGAAAATGACCGTAAAATACAACTAGGTATAATACGTAATATTGAAAAATAATATCTTTAGAATCTATAATTATCCTCATAAAAGTAATTCATTTAATTTATTTTGGTATTTAGGAAACTATTGTACTTGTGAACAAAATCAATGGTTTGAATCTCAGTTTTTCTGGAATTAGGCCTGGAATATTACAAGCTACTATGGCCTTACATTTTTTATCACTTTAAAGTGACGAATGCAATATACTAAGAAATTATAAATTTTTTGCATTCTTACAGATGTCATATGGCAATATGCAATATTTTATACAATGCATGAACTCAAATTAGATTAAGGTTTGGTATTCATGAATAAATTAAGGTACAAAACTAAGCTGTCGGTGCTTGAACATTTCCTGCATAATGCTTGTGAAGGAAATTAAAAGTTAGATAAAATAAGGGAAAATAAAACTAAGATTAAAATAATATTTGACTTTCATTAATATGTAACTCAACATAGCATAGATTTATAACCTTTTAGCCATTCTAATTCCAACATAGCTATTTAGTTATTCGCATTACTTAAATTAAGGAAATTGGTTAGACAAATAAATAGGAACCAATATGAATATCGAATACTTCAAACCCAGTAACTTAAATGATCATATTTAATTCACAGGAAATGTTAAATTTAAGAAAATAGTAATTTCGAGGAAAGGAAAGATTAATTTTTTTTTATCCTTTATTAGTAAGCTCATGTACTATTTTAGACATTTCTCAAATGTTATCACTTCCCTCACAAAAAAATTCAAGCATCAGAATATTTCATTAACATTCTGTTTGTGTAAATGATCATTCGAATTAGAATAATTTCTTACCACTTTCCATCCTTTGAGCTCTAAGCTAGAGTTTTACCCTCTCTAAATAGTTTGTATGCTAAAAAGGTAGAGAACCCACAAACGAAAAGTGAAAAGTACTCCCCCTGTCCATTAAGTCTTTCCGCGTGGAACGCATTCCTCCCAGTAAAGTAGAACGGAAAGACTTATCTACTGTTTGGAAAAGAGGAAAAGTTATCTCTAGTCGGGACAACATAAAGACTGTAAATGTCCGACAATTGAGACATTTAGGTGAATATTCCAGAGATAAGTGACTCTGCATCCCTTCGCATCGGATATTTAGAAGAGAATCTAACGTGTATTTCCAGTTCTTTTGAAGTTATACGCCACAATTATTCTTTAAAAATATAAATTGGAGAGCAAAATTTATTTTTATTGTAGTGGTTGTGTAATTATGTACTGCAGCAAGTATCTCTTTTCTTATATATTTCTTTTAATTGAGACTTATAACATGGTATTAAATAAATACTTGTATTCATGACCAGTGTTGGTTGGACTTATTAATTGCCAAAACGGTAAAATGACGATGACGATGTTGGAATTTTTACTTTCTTTCCTAGATTCCGATCTTATTAATGTATAAACAAAATTGATACATAATATAATTTGATGTGCATTAATATACAATAATCAGAAACAGTTCTTACACTAATTGAAAAATTATTTCCTGATCCTGAGCATCAATTTCATTGCCTTACTGTTCTGCTTCTTGTTGCCGATGGATAAAATTACGTTAAGATACTATGCATTCCATTCGTTAATAGTTTTTAGCTTCTTTTACAAAAAATGGATGTGATTGTAACAAATTACACATATAATACCAATGATATCACTAAATCTTCTGTTACTGTAAGTATGATATTTATAATTAGTAGAATTAAAGCCAAAGTGTTATAGGGTGATTGTTAGAAAAATGACCTATTCATTTTGCAAGTTTTTAAAGATTCAGTATAGCTGCTGTGATACTGATATATTTTGGCTGCATTAGAGTATATAATAATTCCAATAGTTTTGATTAATTGCTTAGGACATTGAGTTCTGTCATTAAATTTCTTTCAATTGATTCTTTTTGATTGCGTTCGAATTCATGATTTCTCCCAATAAAATGAAACGTGACTTAGGCAAATTAAATGCACATTATGAAGCGTAGTGAAGAATTTCGATAAAATGCATTAATAAGCTGAGAAGAAAATTAAGGAAGCTTAATCTATAATCGAAAGAACAGAGACTGTGACATTGGGCTATTCGCGGTTTCCCTTCACTAACCTTGGGGTCTTTCAATTGAGATTGATTGCTTTCGCTAAACAACCTTTGCCCAACCAAAAATGAAACGTGATGAAGAATGTAATATGCAAAGCAGTTAGGAATGAAGTGAAGCTGTTAAATTAAGAAGTATATAAACTCCATCTGAAGGAGTAGAGTATCTGAAGGAGGATCAGAGAGGCGTTGTAGTGAGAGGAGGTGGAATCTAAATGCTATAGTATTGAAAGGCAGATTTATAGATTAGTGTTGAGGTCCGAGTGTAAACCACTCGGATTGAGAATTGTTCTAGTGTTTTCAGCAGTTGTTCCAGATTCAGAGTTGCAGTTGGTAAGAAGCTGTTAGATTATTATTGGTGGGTTGAATTAAAGTGTTAATAAACTTAACCTGGAGAGCACTATTATTAATGTCATAGCAGATTTATATTAATAAATGTTGAAAGCTGTTTTGGTGGTTCCGTAATTATTGGTGTCGTATTGTTTAATATTAGATATTAGTGATGGCAAAAGATAACTCCCGGGTCGACAGGGTGTTACAAGACTACTTTGTCAAGGAGTTTCCGGATCATAACTAGGAAGCTTCTATTTGGGTTAAAGACTGAAATCTTCTCCTTCTGATCATTCAAACTTGAAGAATTGAATATATTCCTTCCAGTAAAATGAAACGTGCATTATGTAGATTGTGTATACAATACCAAATGTAGTGAATAATTTGTATAAACTACATTTATAAGCAGCAAAGAACTTAGTTGCTACAGCTGATACTATAACTAAAGAAATAGATACGGCTTTGTCGAGGGGCTTCCAGATCATAGCTATGAAACCTAAGGAAGTCTGTAAGAAACTGATTAATTTAGAGTTCTAAAATATTATTAGTACGCAATTAAGCAAGTTTTCCCTTAAAGAGGGTGAGAAGAAATACAATTTAAATATCCAATACTTGAACAAAAACAAAATGGTTATCATTATTTTTAGATACCTCGTATTCATTCGACTGTAAGATTATCTAAATATGTTGAGAAATCGCAAAAATAGGAAATACCACGTGAGAGTAACAAAATCATAATTAAGTGAATAATTTAGTTTAAACTTTTAAGGGTACATATATAATGAGAAGAACAATATCGAGATACATTTTTAAAAATCTTAGATTGTTATAATGAAAAAAAAAGTCTCTATATATGTACCCTCCTACGTAATGTAGAAGGAACCCAATGTATCAATGATTGGGCCCTTCTTTCACCATTCATAATTTTTCTTCTTATAATTATTTTCTGAAAACGCTCTTTATCAAAGAATAAAATCTGATTCATTTAAGATTCCACATTGGACCCAAACTATCTTGCTTGTAATGTTCGTTTATTCACACTTAAACAGATTCTTCATGAAGACTGTGTCAATATCTGAAGGTGATTTTTGAAATGCGAATTAATATCTTTTAACAAATTTAAGCAGCTGATAAACATATTCATTCCTTTTATTAGTGCTGTTACTTAAGCAACATACGTAGTAGACTATTTTTATATTTCAAATTAAAAATCAAATATATATTACTTTAATCATTACAATTCAATATTTTATTCGAAAATCATAAGAATCCGGAATTTTCAAAACACATACATAGAGATAAGCCAATAAGCAATATTTATACTTATTGGCTTATATCTATAATTAACATTTCTTAATATTTATTAAAACCAAATATTTTGATAAATATGTTCTGTTAATTCTTCTACTTCTTTAAATACAATTATTATTGTTATTTAATTTCTATTATTATTTGTTATACATAAGAAATGAAACAATGTTCATGAAAATGAAATTAATGAGGAAAACAAACCACAGGCACATAGAAACCTTGACAATCACCTAACACTTCGTACGTTTTGTAGAATCAATCAGGTTTAAATTAATTAATTTTAAGATTGCATTAAATTCGTCAATCTATTGAGCAAAATATTATTTCTAGTACCATATTCTTTAAGTATTTGAATAATTTACAACTACAATTAAAATGAACATATAATAAATGAATTCGAAATCCTACTACGTACATAATTTATTTATTTTAAATGCTCATAGAAATAAACGTAAAAACTAGGTTTTGAAAATTTTACATAATTTAAATATTTTGCTAAAATATTAGTCTTGAAAACTAATAAACGATATAAAGAAAATCAATGCTTAGGCAAGGACGACCACTCTAAAGATGCAGTTTACGATTTCTAAACGTCTTGGTGGTGAAATGGTAAAAAACCTTTTCCAGCACCTACAAGTAGCTTGGATCGAAATTTAAATTGTGTAGATAAATTGTTATATGGTCAGGTTGTAACGTTGAGCTATCTCCTTTCATTATCATCGGTGACTTTAAAGTAATTTGAATTGCACAAATTTACGATTTCTTCCCAAACAAATTGAAGCTTGATTAGCTAAATTAGATGATTAGCTAAACTTTAATTTGCATATCTAAAAAACGGGGGGAAATAAGTTTGGATATTATTCTCGTATTATAATAACCATGCAATACTTAATTTTTAAATTTTTGATAAGAAATTATCATAACACCAAACACCGACATGCATCACTTTTAATATTCAGACTATAAAAATAACTTACAGTTATTTAATTGTTTTTCTGTCTATTGCAGAAAATTACGGGTTAAAATAAATGACAAAAAAAATCTACTTTTAAATTAAGGAATGTAATATATATATATCTTTAACATTTGATTCTAAAAACATATTCTTAATTAGCAGTTTTCCATCATTGTAATCTATTCTCGATTTTTTTATTAATAGCATTTTTAAGTGTTGAAGGAATTTCTAAAAGTAATTTATCACTTATAATGTGACAGTTTTTCCAAATTCGTGGAATAATTAGAATTTTTTTTTTAAAAAAAGACCTTATCTTTTTCCTAAGCTTCCCTAGTTACATATTTTTGTACATTAATTTTATAAAGCCTTTTCGGAATCATATAAATTTTCAACTTGAACTTTTATAGTAAATGCTACTTTCGTAAGCAATACTTAAAAAAACATTTAGCTATAGAATTGGTAGTTGACCAATTAGATTAAATTTATGCAGAGAAAAAAATAGTAATTTATGTAGCATGTAGGAAACCTGTTTGCATGATTAATGTAATAAAGCCTGGGAAATGTTTAATGTATTTCAATTATATTTGATTTGATGAAATAAAAATATGCTCTAATGAAATATTGTTACATGTGTAATGACTTCGTTTTGATTTCTTTAAAAGATTAAATTCCGCCAATTAAGCTTTTTTGTATATTTTAGTAAACAACAATTTTTATAATTATATACATTATTAAAATACTCTTAGCAGATAAATAATTAAATGAAAGATTATACATTATAAATTATCTTATTTTCTTCACATTATAATAGTTTGATCAGCTTAACCTAGAATATGTAATACAAAATATATGAATATTTAATAAAGTAAAGAGTATTTCATACTTTATAAATATTAGAAAATAAATATAGCTTTGTACAGTAGCAGAAGGAATCATTAATTTTTATTTAAAGCTAAATACACATAAAATTCAATTTTTTAATAGTTTATGAAACTCATTTTTTAAATAATATATGAAACTCTTTTTTGTAAATAATAATTTTTTAAAAACACATGCATGCATCGAAATATGTGAATGATGACTCCAAATACAGAAACTTATTTTATAAATTAATTGATATCATTGTGGTTATTTCATTTAATTTTATATTATTATATGTAAAATAGTTAAGGCTCTAATGCCACTAAGTTGAACATTTTGGACGAGAAACTTATTTGAATAAAATGAAATAATTCTTCAGGGTTAAGGGGATTACCAATGTTATAATTTAAAATGTCTTTGTTTAAATATTTATAAATTAAATAACGTAAGAGACAATTTAAACTTAACTTTACTAATTAATTCTGATTTTAATTACTTTAGTGAACAATACAGAGCATAAATATTTACAAACAGATTTTAACAAGCATTTTTCGTAAATTTTGATTAATTGTTAAATTAATGAATATTTTCAGTTCATTAGTTTTAAATACATATATTCCATATACACATGATTAATCGTACAACTCTTGAGATTAATAATGACTTAGTTTAAATACCAACAAACACAGCCGTCTTTTATCGACACATAGCATAACATACAAATCAAATCAAATCGCGTGATGTAATTGATTGAAATGTTTCTCAATAATGGAACTTTTGAAGGAGAATATTTAAAGCAGCATTGAAATTTATTAAATAAATACTTTCAATTTCTACAAGTTGAATATTATATTTTCTTATGTGTTAGACTACGCATCAGTGAATGCGTACTATTTCCTGGTTAATAAAGATTTGTTATCAAATAATGAAAATAACTTAATTAATAGAAACCACTAATCATTTAATAAATACTAATAATTAATTCCTAAAGACTATATTTTATTCCAAAATTCAAATATTAGGAAGTGTTTCTAGAAAAAAATGCAATGGTTGTGAAATTTTGGTATAAGTGTGTATAATAAAATATTTCAGAGTATTTTATAAAATACTTAACAATATATAATAAAATATTTTCATTTTTGAAACTGAGATAGTTTTTTACCCTACGTTATACTATTAGTTAGTTCTGTATGATCTATATTCTAATATATATGACTTAAATGTTATTGATTTTATTGTATGGGATCATTTAATGTTATAAGTGACGTTTGTTGGGCAAATGAAATAGAATGATATGTATTTTATCATTTTATATTTAACATACAATAATCAATTACATTAATATTTTAAGAACATATATTTTCCAAATCCTGGGAAATTGTTTTCCCCTCATAAGGTGAAGAGGTTGTTTTAACTTAAAATATAATAAAAAATTACTTTATGAATATGAAATTAAATCATCATCATTATACCTTTAAACATTAAATTTGAACTTTGAAATATGAAAAATATGCAAAAGACCACGTTATTGGTACATATTGTATACATATTAATTATTTCGGATATATTTTTTCTCATTTTTCTTTCATTTTTAATGTTGTAGTTATTTATTACCTTAAAATAATTAAAACATTTTGATACAAACTCGCCTATTGATTAATTGCTTACGCACTTCGCACTATGCAATAACCCGATGGCTATTGAAGTCGGAAATAGTAATTTTTAATTTCAAGGATGCTCCTGAGTTGCAACTTCACTTTCCAAAATTCCATGCCATCCCAACGAGAGAACATCAAACTTCGACAAATTTTACTTGCATCAAACTCATCTGACAGAAATTTTTTATGGTTTCAGGAATCAAACACACGACTTAAAAGGTACTCACTTAATAATACTAATAATACATCATATATTGATTGATTCTAGCAATTGTGTGTGTGTATTTCGTAGCAATAGCTATTGTGTAGCCAGTAATAATATGTATAATTCGGCAATAATAATAATGTGTATCAGCATGTGTTCATGGCATGTAATAATAGCCAATAACTCAATAACAATAACAATAATAATGGCCAATAATGTGTGGCTGTGTCATGTGTGTATGTAATGGCAATAATGGCTAACTCATGTATGTATGTTTAAAACACTCCTATCAACCAGCTGTGTAGCCAACAATAACATGTATGTTCAACAACTCAGCTGTGTACAGCCAACAATAATAATAATAATAATGTATGTATGTTCATGTCTTCTAATAATATGTGTGTGTGTGTGTGTATGTTCACTTCAGCAATATTGTGTGTGTGTGTGTATGTGTTCAAGCTTCAATAACAACTCAATAATAATACAACCATGTTTAAAGTATCCCTTTAACAATAATGTGACCCTTAATCAGTAACAACAACAACTAATAATATGTATAGTTTAAGAAG